>CM023536.1:55395801-55995801 GCA_013350335.1 Chimonanthus salicifolius
ATATATATATATATATATATATATATATATATATATATGCCTGAATCCAACCAAGATGTGGATGTCCTATCCGACTAAGATGCACTTCAAACACACACGCACGCATGCGTGTGCACACGTACACACGTACAGAGGGTGCTATGCACATTTGAATCCTCCCTAGAGTCTGGGGATTGCTAGGGATACTGGGAAAGAGAATGGCCACTGGGAATTGACGAAAGAATAAAGAGGCACGACCTATCTACATTGTATATTCTTGTACTTGATGGAGCCTGTCCTGGATGTTCTATTCATTGTGATCGTCACAGCTCTAAGTCAAACACGGCATTTTTTAGGCTCTTGGGCCATAGCTACTGTGCCCCAGATGGGACCAATGGTAACAGACTTTCAGGTCCATCACGTGTTATACATGGATGTTCAGATCAAAGGGTTTCAACTTTCAATTACAGATAGTAGGCCCCATGTGTATAATTTTGAGAAAGGAGGGTCAAACTTACAATAAAGTCAACTTTATGCTTCAGATTGTTCTATGTAATAAATAATATTCTTTCAGTGGGATTGAGTTTTTATTTTTTTATCCTTATTGACTGACTTCTTCATTTTGATTGCTAGCCGGATATGGACACCAGCCGCAGGAGATTTTTCTTGTGAATTGCTTGGTTGTGGAAGAGAAGAAACTCATTTTTGAAGGTTTTGGCGACGGGTTCTCCCATTTTTTTTGTGGCTGGAAGTATGCAATATATGATGATTTTGCTCCCCTCTTGTACTCACTGTACCTTTTGCTTGGATTAATCTTTTTATTTGTATTGCGGCTTCTAAGTATGAACATCGTTTATCACAATTTTGAGTTGAACGAATATATGGTTTTCAAAACCGATTGTGTAAGCTTTCGATTCATTTCATTTTATTGCATGGAATCTCACTTGGCAAGGCAACGTACGACCCCTCATGACACTTTTTTAAGACTAAGGTGTTTCAGACTGCTCAGAGCACTTGGCCAATCCTTGTCATGTACAAATCTCCTTATTTATAACACTGGATAACACTATAGGAACTGACCCTTCACACTTCATGACACATTAACAGCTTGAAAATCATACTACTGTAAGTACAACTTGTGAAGCCATCGTGTGATGAACAAGATTGGTTAAAATTGGATTTACTTTATCCTCAGAAAGATCAACTTAAAACTGTAGTTTGACATTACCACTATGGGAAATGAGAAGTAGGACTTCTTCACGGGCCAGGCTTTATAAAAAAAAGTTTGAGCCCGTTAATATCTCCAAAAGTTCAAGCCCAGTCGGGCTTTTAATGTCCAATGCCTGAGTCCATTGTTTAAATCCCGTTTATTTTGTAACTAGTCACAAAGTTGGACTTGGTTATGTTTTTATTTGTAATTTGGAAATTTAGCTTTATAGATCGAAAGTAAACTTGAAGAGTTATCACCAATAAAAAATTTAATCTAAAAATCTTTTTTTTAGTGACTTGATCTTAATGGTTGAAGTTGGCGGATATCTTCAAAAGATTTGCTCCTTGATGATTTGACCTTGAAGTTCAAGTGGCTAAAACTTGATCTTTGAGATGAAATTTTGTTAGATGGTAGGTCTTTAAGTTTGTTTTCAATTTCTATAGTTAGATTTTTAATTTATAAAATAAGTATAAAA
The DNA here is from genome assembly GCA_013350335.1 of Chimonanthus salicifolius. NCBI lineage: Eukaryota > Viridiplantae > Streptophyta > Magnoliopsida > Laurales > Calycanthaceae > Chimonanthus > Chimonanthus salicifolius. The sequence goes on from CM023536.1 coordinate 55,397,466, forward strand.
ATAGTACTAGTTATAACTTTGTGATCTATGTACGTGATATACGAAAAATAACTGGGCTTAGACTCTTTTGAATAAAATGCTTGATTAAGTCCATTTATTTAAGTCGAGTTTGGGATGGTCATGGCTAACGAGAAGGTAGTGTCACATACTATCCAGTTGCAGCTACTCAAGTTGCACTGGAGTTGTGCAGAAAACTGGTTCTAGTATTTTTCATATTCATTTTTTTAAGTCGCGCAAGGATGGGTTGGTTGGACTTTTTTATTTTGTGTTTATAAAATATCAGCTTAAATATATTACTTTAATTATGAATTTAAATGCCACAAATATTTAACAGTGCTTTTAGCATTGGGTTTAGTCCAATGGCTAGCGAAACTTAAAATGACATCGAATAGAGATATCATAGAATGCTATTTCATTCTACAACTTGTTTGAACGAAATGTATAAAAAAAAAACACATAAATAGTGAAGTTTCGTTCTCATATTTTTTAGTGAAAGCTTCATTCACTATTTATCTTGGCCTAATGATTTATGACTTAAAATTTTTACTACTATAATTAATTTTTTAATTGACAATTTTATAAAGTTATGATAATTGATCTGTATATAATTCTAGTGATATTTTACACTATGATAATTTGAGTGATTACTTACCTTGACAAGTTTATGATGTTGTGATATGGAGAAAGTGCAATTTAAATATTGCAATAAGAGAAACAAATAAAATTAATCACATTAACATATCACACAATGCAAGATAAGTTTTATGTGGTTTGGAGTTCAATACTTACGTCCACGAGCAAAAAGGAACAAAATTTAAGAAACTTGCTGGAGCACCATATCAAATTCTTCAGACTCAAAATTGATTTTAAGGTCTCACTACAAGTTCTTGATTTCCCATCAATATAATGAAGCATGAACACACATTTTTATTGATCGACATCTCGTGGTGTAATTTCCTACAATTTCATATCTCATTCCTATGTACATAAATCAGTGCTGCCTAATCTTAATCTTTCTCTAACCTTCTACAAACTTTACAAAAATATCAAAGTTTTCTTCCAGTGGTTATTGATTAACAGATTGGTTGAGAACACCGCATCCTCCGTGGAGAAAACACCACTGTCAATGGTGCATGATCAGAAAGAGAATAGTTTTCTGGCCACATTCCATTCTCTACTTCAGGAGGAAACAGAGCTGCATTCTTCACATCAAAGCCAATGGCCAGCCTGTCCACTGTCCTTCCTCAAGTCCCTTCTTCCCTCTTCAGAAGAATCCCGTGGTGACTCAGACTGTAAGGGATCCCATATCTGCTTCTGCATTTCACAATTTTGTCATATTTAATACCATACATGCAATGTTAATGTGATAGTTGTATACTCTGTTCTCATCCAACTAAGAGAAAGACTTACAGAAACACACTCTCTCCCTCTCTCTGAGATACAAGTGGTTGTAATAAATGTCACATATGCATCCAAACCACATCAGTAGAAATTCTCTGAGATCTCTGAAACATGTTGATCTTATTAGTTTATCCTTCTGGTTTGTAAGGATAAAAGAATCACATACAGGAACGTTTTCCTTCTAGTACAACAGTTGCATCCATCCATCCTTTAGTTGGGTTTTCTAAAAGATAGTTGAATTTGAAGATACTATCTGGCCATACATTGTTTGAGCTCAAAGTTATATCACAAAAAGCTATCTTTCTGCTACAGAAATACAAGTGAACAAAAAAAATGAAAAAGATGAGCTGCCACAAGATCAACTTGTAGGTAAAAATTACCTGAAATTCTCTGTAATCAATGCCATTTCCATCAAGACCTGCTAGGGTCCACAAATCCATCGTCTCTTCAGCACTCAGCGCATTGGGACAACCTGTTAAACCTAACTGTATAAAGGCAGAATATTAATGAGTGAATTTATGACACTAGAATTTATATTAATTAGTCTACAACTAACAAGTACCTGATGCAGTGCTCGACGAAAACCTGAATATGTTATATAATCTCCATGGTTATCTCCTTTGAGGAAGGCAAATGCATCATTTTCTGCCAGTGAAGTTTCACGAAGCCGGTACTGGAACCAGAAATAAGTCACCAATCAGAATTAGAAAAGCCCCAAGAAGCAATTTTCAAAAGTTCCAAGTTAGAAAGAACCGTCTCTCAAGCAGCAGAAAAGAGAACAGACCCTCTTTATCTAAGAAAACAGATGGGTTTTCTAACTACTTTCAGCAGAAATGGATGTACATTGAGCACGAATTACAAAATAAATAAAAATACAAACAATAAATTTATGGATGACAAACTAGAAAAGGGGTTATTATACGAAACAATATCATTGTATGAAACCACAGTCAAAGAGCAATTGTAATGTAGGTAGATGTCCTATGGGATGAGGCAAGTTCATTTAGTGAATTGGAATCTACTAAATCTCCCTATTCAGGGTTTGAAGGGAATCTAATCCAAAGAAATTGGTCCTTATTAACTAAAATCTGATGGAAGTTTGGTGAGGAAATAGGGGGCTGTGGAGGTATGTTATAAAACTGATGTATGGAGGATGAGAAAGCTGGGTTTCATATTAAATCATTTGGGGGTCCCTTCATAGGGAAAGGATCAAGGAGGGGATAAGAGTGATAGTCGGAGAAGGATCTAGAATTAGCTTTTGGGATGATATTTGGTTGGGGATTGAGGAAGGAACCTCTGAAACAGCCTTTCCGGTGACTTTTATCTCAAACCAAGGGGAAAAACAAAACAGTTACCAAGGAGTGTGTCAAGACACTGGAAGAAAAGTTTCTGCTATGACAAAGGGGAAAAATAGTCAACAAGAGACAAAAAAAGAAATTAGTATTTTCCCCAGATTCAAAAAAAAAAAATGGACTTATTTTCCTTAACCTAAGCACTTCACTTGGGAGGTCCCTCCATTGAATGAAGGATCATGTCCTTGATATATCTCCTATCAGATTATTCTATCCTATTTTTGACTTGCAAATGGGAAATTACCAATGACGATCCACATTCAGTGAGCCATCTCCTATCCATGATGAGGCTTATCATATAAACAGTGAATCATGGTGGTATTCATGGTCCAGACCGAGAAAATGGTTTTATCTAGGGGTGCCAATCCATCCCAAACCAAGACTTTTTATCAAATGTTTCTCTCTCTCTTAACACAAAGGTTCCCATTTCCTTGATTTCACAGCTCTCTTGCTGTTTACCATATATAATGAGTTGGAAAGCCACTCCAACCAGTTTTTGCTATATTAAAAGCAAATGCCCTTGTTCATCTTCAAAAATACCAATGAGAATAACCTAGACAAAATGTCACCTTGATAATTCCAAACACAGCTTCACTCCAGCTTGTCTTCAATGGTTTCCGATACTTATTGGGATTCAGAAGCCATATGAAGTCTACACCGCATATGTTTCCTCGATGATTTCGATGGCTCACCCACTGCAAGAAATAAAGATAAATAAATAAATGACCAGATACAATGGAAATTAAGCATTAAAAAGATGCATAACTTGTGGTTTTTAACCATGAATGTGAGAAGCATAACCTTGTGCGCATCTGCATCACTGTCCGTATATTGACGAGCAGTATCATATGACGACTCAAACCCCTGAGACCTAAGAAACTTGTAAACATGTCCTCGCTTGCTTCCATTCCAGTCCCTGTAAAAGATATAATTGAGAAGATCAACATGGAAATTTCTACTATTCCCATCCATAGAAAATGGAACAGAAATCAATAACTGACCCACAGAGTATGATGGGTACGGCAGTGAGCTTATGCTCATTTTGGTATGACTCCACATATTGCAGTATCTTGTACACCTGAGACAAGAAAAAGATTAAAGCTAAGAAATAGCACTTTTGTGGCTCAGAATAAAAAAATCATATTTTTAATTTCTTAACACATTAATTTACCTGGCGTAGTCGAACAATACACAGACTAGAATTGTGTGGGAATAACAAATGGGTATTCACAATGAGAACTTGATTCCGAATGTTGTTGTTGCAGCTTTGCAGAAAAGGTACAACCGATTCAACATGCAACAACTGAGCAACACGATCTCCAAAATCATTAAAAAGCAACTCTCGGTAGTTTAGAACCCCAAAGTAGTCTTTGTGTACTGCAGTTAAGAGACCTGTACACAGCAGATACAATATATATGAGGTGAAAACTGGTAATAAAAGTTTTTAAGAAAAAAGTTATTAGAAATTATTGGTGATGATCTTATTTTTAATGTAGCTTCCTGTTGTAGTGTACATTATATAGATTGAAAACCACATGAGGATCCATGTCCTTTTAACAAGTAGCATGTTATCCTTGTCTTATGACAGATGACTTCTTATGATACATTAATCAAGGGATTATTGCTTCCAATCATTCTTCTTGCAGTTTCTTTTCGAATTATCATGAGATTTCTCCATCCCACATTGGATGTAAGACTAATCCCCATGGATAGACAAAACCACTTGTACGCCTTGTGTATTAGGTTAGGACCGGGAGGAGTCGAACCCAAAACCTCTAGTCTAATCCTAGAAGCTCAGATTCTCTCAACAATTGTGGAAACATTCAGTATAAGGTGCTGAATACAATCCAAAATAACGTTCATAAGCTAAGGAGGGAGATCATTCTACTGTCTAAAAAGTATATCAAGTTCCTTTCTTATTTTTATTTTTATTTTACGTTTCTTTTCTAATAGATACTTCATACTTCAAACATTGCATGGTTGGTAATATGTAAAAAGCCTCTACAAAGAGGAGAAAGATAATCCTCAACCTGAGGAAATGAGCAGTACCAGCGGCACCAGATTTGTATATATCGGTACCACTCAATACTACGGATTACTTATTCTTTCTAATGAAAATTGTGTATTCAAGACCAATAAACTGATGAGATCTTCTACAGATGGATCATTTCAAATATCTTAGGTAGAATGATACTAGATTATGTAAAATATCCAGTATTGACCTTTCACATCAAATGTGCACTGTTACCACATCTGTCTGTTTAGGAGAATATCCTAGTGTGAAGATATTTGAAGTGAGATCTAAAGATGGTTAGGCAACTTAACAAATGGTTCCAATAACTGAAACATGCCCCCCCCTTGTAAAGGATACGGATGTTCTCTGGTCATGTGTCATATAATTCTTCCTACAAGCAACTCTTTATCTTACACTTAAATTGTTCACATGCATCATGAGCCCCAAGTCATGCCATAAAAATTTGAGATTTAACGAAAGAGTATTCTAGGTAGCAAGTTTTGAGCTGCAAAACTGTGAACTAGAACAAAAAAAAAAAAAATGAAATTGTGCATATAAGAATAATATTTATAAACAGTATGAGCAAAAAGACGACTCCTTTGACATGGAAGACTTCGACTAAAACCATGTTATATCCAAGTTTATCATCAGCAATTATCTGCATTGAATCTCAATTGTTTATAAAGAATTTGCTGGTTAGGTGACCATGGCTGATCTTCATCTAGAAGAAAACATTGACACTAGATATGCCTCAACTGCACTGTGTCCAGTTAGGCAATTGGGCCTCAGATAAGACTTGTGACATACAACTCACCCATTAGGTAGTTCTGGAACATTTTCAACTACATTGATAGAATCTACCATCTTTATCCGCAAGTCTAGAACTCAACTAGAATAGCCCTGAAATAGCCCTGAAATATTTCTTCCAGGTATGAGTTCTAAATTTGTAATAAGTTAACACAAACTAGATCAAAGATTGCGCAAGCTATCCTACCATGTAGAATACTAGAAGATAATAAAATATTGAATTATGATAAACGAAGGCTACCCATAGTTATATCGAAAACTCGAGAGTTGTCAAGTCTCCCTATTTAGGGAGGCTGCTCTTTAAATTTTAACACAGGCCATATATTGAGATGAAATGTGTAGAGAATGATAAGGACATTTGCTGTGTAAAATTTGATCCTCATCTAATCATATTAGCCAAGTGATTTCAGACTTCAAAAGTTGATTACTAGCAAAGCCATTGATGTTCCATGGCCCATCTCAAAAGGTTATGATGATCAGATTGAGAAGGTTCCCTTCACTTATATCATCCATATAGTCCTTCTATCGATCCCGCCCAATTATTTGGGCAGATCCCATGACAAATATGAAGTCTCCCAAGTGAAAATGAGAACCCAGTCTCCCTAGAGCTGCCCTAGTTATATACTTAAGAAATATCATACATGGCATAGATTTATAAGGTCAAACCAGGTTGATTGAATTGATCCCAATATGACTAAGTAAGATTAGGGAAAATGATGTTTTAACTCAATTCAACTCGACTAATTCAACTCGACTAATGACCTTATCTACAATCATTATGACAAGTCTTCAACAGATGCACCAAATATGCAACCACCACCCAAATATATTATTTCAACTTGGACTCTAAGCTCAGCAATCTAACAGTACAGCTGCTTCCAATTGAGCTATACCATACTCTTTAGCCCTTTCAACTTCCAAGTAGGAAAAGAATGCTGACACTCGCATGATTTTCAAAGAAGATCTAAACACATATGCCCGAAGAATGTCACTGTGTCAGAGTTGCTGGATGTACCTTCAAATAGCAAGCAGTTGAATATTTTTTAGCAGAAGGCACCCTAAACGTTTCACGTGGCATGAAAACTGGAAGCCACATAAGGTGGGATCTCGTCTTTCTGCCTCTCCATCTGAGCCCTTATCCCCAACTATCATCATCGACATCGATTTGAGGATGAAAAGCCCGAAAAACTGCATGTAATATGAAATATAAACAGAGGATTGGGAATCCATCCACTCTGCCAAAATATCCAAACTGATAATGATTTGGGAATACAAAAATGCACCTTTACATCCAGAAAAATGCTTTTCAAGTTTATTTGCACATCAAATCTCATCACAATTATGAATTACTGATCTTATTATTTATTATTCCAATCTAAGAAACACAAAGTAAAACAAAAAACCATACCATCACCCCGATTGTTTGTGCGTGCAAGCTTGAAACTGATATAGCCAGCATCACCTAACCCCTTCTCATACATATCAACAAGTTCTTCATTTCCTACCCAGAATTCCTATAAAGAGGCACACACATACACAAACATTCAATCATCCAATAAAACAAAGCCAGCACATTCCCGCATCTAATAAAAAAATTTGTTCCATTTGGATGCTTGAAAAGTACTTTCTTGAAAAATAAAAAATTTAACAAAAAATAGAGATGGGTTTAACCTTTAAAAAAAATGTTTGTTTTCCATGAAAGCAATTTTCTTACCATCCATCTAAATGGAGCGAAAAAGAAACATATCTACCTGAAGACAAATAATTGAAGATCTTTCATACAATAACCGATCCAATATATTCTGATTCCTGCTAAGCCAATACGCCCTGTTCTCACTCTCTCGACAGCTCTGATTCTGTCATTCCATACAAACCGACATTAATAAAGAAAACTCAATCCCAAAGAAAATCCAATTCTCCGTCTGGAAGCTTAGAAAGGAAAGTCATTTCCCTTGAAAATAACCAAAAATGGTTCAAACCCATTTTAATTTTGAGGTAAAGAATGGTTAATTTCCGAGAAGGTAGTTTCATTTCAGAAGGATAAAAAAGGAAGAGGAAGTAGGAAATACCTCTTTATCAAGTCGTTTATAGATGGGAGCGAGGATATTGAATGTGGTGCAGGAAACGCAAGGATCCGTCATTGATGTGTAGTTTCCGCTGCTCCATGGCGAAATCCATCCTTTCAGCTTGTTATTGTCATGCCCGGTTGTATTGCTCCTCACAAAATTCGGAACCCAATACCTGATTTTCAGACCACCAAAAAAGAAAAGCCAGCCATTGTCAAAATCCACTTTTCCTCAACCCGATCCAATCGGCTTCAATCCAACACGATACGATATTTTAAAGATATATATTAACATAAAAACTGCAGTACTTTGAAATTGAAAGATCGAGGCAAATGAAGAGAAACCAGAATTAGGAGGCATACAGAATAAAACCTGTCATAAGCTCGGCATTCATGGAAAGTTTTCAAACGAAAATGATTGAACCCAATTGCATTTTTAGCTAAAATTTATTATTTTCCACGAAAGCACTCTCCTTTCACACCCAAATGGACAATGGATTTGGAAATAGTCCTCTTCAATCCAACCAATCCCATCCCATCAAATCCAAATAAAAATAAAAAACCAACAAAAAAATCCAATGCTTGTCAACTACAACGACATAAGGAAATGAAAGGAACCCAGAATTGGGAACAACACAGAGGAAATCTCTGCCATGAAATTTTCAGAGATATTCTTTCGACTATTGTTTTTTTTTTAAATTCAGGAAACCGAACAAGAGAGATTAGAATAGCAGAAACTCATTACCATTTTGGTTTGGCTGTTGAGAGAGGATGAGAAATCAGAAGGTTCTGGAATCTGAGAATGTGGGAAATTGGATTGGAAGAAAGGATCAGAGAAAGAAGAGGAAAAGGCTTTGATGATTTGTATAGAAAGAAGTTGGAGGGGGGGGCGTCTATAGATTAGGTATGAACGATATCAGGGCCTCATCTGGTATATAAATCCACTTGTGGTTGGGACTTGGGACAGACTAGGTAAAAAGGCAACGGGAAAGTGGCTAGTGATAGTCGGTCGTCTCGTACGGTCTCAACCGGCATCAACGAATTTACCGCTAATAGCAAGTTACCTCACGCTTCCATCAATCAATTAATCAACTTGGAACAAAAGGTTAGACAACTTTATTAGACACTGAGAATTGGATATATTATTAATATTGAGTAAAATTATACATAATTTTTTTAACAACGGGATTTATGTGAAATGAAAGGGACATTGAAATTTTAATAACCAGAGACATTTATTATTTTATCTATTTATTTTAGACAAAAATATACATTAATGTCTCTCGTTATAAAAAATACAATGATTATTATTATTATTGAATTAAATAATCTTATCTTAAAAAATGAGTAAACCCAATAATCTGACCTTTTCGCCTTAATATTTGCTATTCAAAGTTTTTAAAAACTCTAGTGAATTAGGTTTTCTAAAAAAATTAATTTAAAGTGAAGTAGAGGCATGTGAATGACTTGGATCATCCAAATGTGAAGTGAAGTTTTATATATATAATATTCATATTGAATTAGAGTATATTACCATTCATCTCATTTTCAAAAGAATAAATTATAATTTTTTTATTTCATCAAACACTAATGTTAGATGTATTATTCGTTTTCATTTATAAGTTTGAAAAATTATTTAAGATTTTGATTGAATTTGAAAGAAAGAGATTTCAAATCTTTCACACTGCTTAAGATTAAAAGGACTTCAAATTTTAAAGTAAAAGTTTTCCCACCAATACATATCTAGAATGTGAGAGAACTTCACAATGTCAAAAGTCTAAATTTAAACTTATAATTTCAAATGAACATTCAATTCTAGGTTAGCATCATCAAATTGGACTAATTTGAAAAGATAATTTATTTAAATTCATTCTTTACCTGTTTTCTCTATTTTTTATAATACTTTTTGACATTATTATTATATTACAAATTGAGTTTTAGGTTTGTCTATGTTCCTTAGTATCCAACTTTGACAAGTCTAACTTTAAATGTTAAATAAAAGCGAAATCTTTTTAAGTCTATTTTTTTTTTTTCAATCAAATATTTGATATCCCAAAAATGGGTTTGACCCAAAATTTAGAAACCAATCTTTTTGTTTTGCAGTGAGGATATGGCAAATATAGAACTCAAGTGGATAACAATGTTAGTAGGGGCTGCCAATTGCCAAGTGGATTGATAATAACTAGGTTGCTTTCATAGACTTAAAACATGTTCTTGGACCTGCCATATCTTGGTCAGAACTCTCAATTATACCCCCCCTCTCTTCATTAAAATGATTAAATAGAATTATATAAATTATTATTTTATGTAGCTCATCAAAATTCACTTTAATCAGATTAATCTTTTAATAGCTATTAAAATTTTGAGATTAAAAGTAATTTAATTAAATTTTGAAGAATTTAAAATACAATCTGAGTGGTACATTCAAAATAATTTATGATAGATAACATATTCAAATATAAACTTTTTCGATAAAATCATCATAACTCATTCAGTGAGTCTTAACTCTTATATCTGTACAATGTGTATACAATAAAAAATACACATGTAATTTTTATATTTATATGATTGTATAAAGAGCAAAGTGTGGTGATTCATTGTAGTTTTTAGTTTATTTCAGTGAATGTTATGTGAAAATATAATCTCTCAAGATTGGTTTGACGGTCAAAACCTCGTCTGGAATCGTCTTGAATTCAAGTAGTGTGAACACAAAAGAGTCATTTTTTATAATATCATATGGTGTGAAGTACTTTGATTTTTTTAAAAAATATTATATAAAAATATTGTGCAAATAGTATGTGAGTTGATGGCAGCCATTTACTTTGAAAATCTGCCTCAAGATTCAAAAATGGCAGTCAATTGAATTTGAGTAAAAGCAGACGATTATTGATGAGGAATTCAGGACTTAGTTCTCAAGTACTTAGCCAACAGAATCCCATTTTCTTCCTTCTTAATTGGTTCTAGTTTGTATGTGAACTTTTTGCTTTAATTATTTTACAATTCAAAACCAAAGGGTCATATCATATAGTGCCTGCATGATTTTTCCCACTTACTCCACTCATTCAAGTGTACGCGTCTCGTTGCCCTCTACTATTTCAAGAAATTATCAATTCTGAAGATCGTCTTTGCTGTCAATTTCATCATTAGCTTTTTTATCATAATCTCGAGCACAGCTCTACTAAATATTTGTTCGAGTGGCGTCCTACATCTTCGTAAGATAATTACCAAGTTATATCATCAGAAGTTGAACTTGAGTCATCCAGCTTTTTAAGACAGAATGTTACTAGTTTTTCGTTATATTCAATTTAATTTTTTGAAAACATATTTGTTATTAAATTAAGCTCAACTAATATAAACGATCAAAACTTTGTAGCATTTAAAACTAGTTTAAAAATATTTTACTATCACAATTCTTATGTAAAAAATAAATTCATCAAATCAACTCATTTTAACCATTTAACGGAAGAGTTAAAAAGTTTGTAATCCAACTTATTACAATGAAGTAATTCACAATCGACAATTTCTCAACTCTGTCCCCCTCACCCTGCATTTCTGCATTGAATTACAATTTGGTACAGGCCCCACCTTTTATTTTAGTGCACATTTTTCAGGCACTGATTTATGTTTGAGTAATAAATTTTTCATCTACAGTGGGCCTCACCTGAGTTTATATGGGTTGGAAAGATCTTTTCTTAATAAGTATATCTATAAAAAAAACAATTTAATTAAATAAATGAAGTCACAACTTTTAGAAACCTAAAAATTCAACTTTATAGTATGGTGAAAATTCACATAGTTATGTCAAGCAATGTTTAAAAAGGTTAGAATGATTTAAATAAGTTCACTCTGAGACATTGTTCACATAATTTGACATTTTGTTATATTTGTCTAAGATTAGATTTGGTCTAGTCACACTTACAAGTTGCAATGTATATAATATAATAATAATTTATCATCACCATCGTAAAAACTATTTATTGTATTTATTTAAAGTTGATACTTAGAATTGAATTTACAAATATTTTTTTTGTAAAATATATGATATAAATTTTTGGTATTTATCATTGTGACAATAAAAAAAAAGTAAAACAGTTAGCTAATATATAACATGTTTATGAGATTAATTTGACCTCCAATATAATATAAAGATCTTACATATTATATTTTTTATTTCATCACCCATATATTTGATAAGTTAACATGAATATACCATCTGTTTTTAACTTAGAGGGAGTTGGTCTAACGGTCAAGAAGCTCTCATTATGAAAAAAAATCTTGAGTTCGATTCACGTTTAAACCTCTCTGGACCCCTCCTTATGGGTTGCTCATCATCAACTTAACTAGTGTGTGGACTGAGAGATTTACACATGTCCATACGATTAGTCTTACCTCTAATATGAGATGTGGATACTTATATATATATATATACCATCCTATATGCATTTTAACTTTTAATGATTATAATAGTTATAAATATATAAAATTATACCATCAATTCAATTAGAACACCATTGTTTAGTATTATTTGGGAAAATCACATCCGCCATGCAAAGACACTTTTCTAGAAAAAATGCTGTCCCACCAAAGGAAAGAAGAAAAACGACTCCTCTCTCTCACCAAACAATCAGTTTAGGCGAAAAGAAAGGAAAAACTCTCTAAAAGCAATGCCTATGCGCCTAGCAGGAAAACTGTCAACAGTCAACACTGAGCAAATTCATTTTTCAGGTAGGTACAGTTCTTTTGTTTTTAAAGTGAAGAAAAGCATCGAGAAAGAAGAGAAAGAAGATAACATTGAAAAGAGAATTACTAAGTCGGCAAGTCAAGGAGAAAATAGAAAAAGAAAAAGAAATTATAGTGCAATGGGAGCTAACTTATAACACATTGGAAGCCAATTTATATTGCAGCAGAAAGATAAAATGAGCAATACCTTAAATCCTGTGTCTAATTACACAAAACACCCGTACGAGAATCGGTACCATTTTTTAATTATCATTATTATCATATCTTATGGATATTAAATGATGATCAATAAATTATAAATTAGTATCTTGTTTCATATTGGGTCACTAGTATATGATAATATTTGATATTTAAATTTTATTAGACAAAAATAAAGGGGTTAAAATATCAGAAGTTGTGATAAATATTTGATATTTAAATTTTATTTGACAAAAATAAAGGGGGTAAAATATCAGAAGTTCTCTTCTATTTTTACGTAATAAGAATACAATTGCTTTCTTATAAATGTATTTGTCATTCCAACAATAAACACAAATAGTATTTTAATTGAGAACCTTGAAACTATTATGTTAATTATTTTTATAAAATAATTAGAATAAATTAAACAAATGGTAAGAGGTGCTTGAGTTGTCATCACATTTTCATGGTTGAGATTTGAGAATGAAGGGAGAGGTGACTTTCTGTTTAATAAAGATAAAATAAAATAATAAAGAGCAGCTATGAAGTATGGACTGGCGAGAGGCCAGTATTTGTATTTGCCTAATGGGCACATCACCGTCTTTGCTGTCTTATAATTTAAGGTGTCCCGCAGGATTCGGAAAGGACAGGGTACGGCCTTACGTCGCAATAAGATGGCTCGCCGACCCTCTAAGTACCTTCAAAGGCAAGAAAAAAACAAGTGGATTTCATAGTTTTATATATGGCTGAAATACGTGCGATTGGATTTTAATAAACTTAGTATTCATCTCAAAATTTATTGAATTTGACTCAAATTACTCAACTCGACTCGATTCAAATTTATGATATGATTTAATTTGAAAGTTATTTTATTACTCTATGCATTCAGATCTTATCAGATTGATTTTAAATTTCTTAACTTGAATTTATATGAAATTTTTTTTTCTCAATCCAAGCCGATCCAAAATATACAACTACACAGTCCAAACCCATTGATTTCGGGAGTCGAGTCCTGTGAGTCGAGTTCAAACTCGACCCAAGTTTCACCCCTAGTTTTGAATATCAATTGATATATAGTGCTAATGTGCTATGATATTAATTTTCTTCATCAGCATTTTTAATTTTAATTTTGTAGCTAATTTTAAAATTCTGTTAAATACATATTTTGTCTACATATGCATCCCACAAGTATCACATCGGTGTTGTATCGTGTATAAATCAATAGATTTCATTGGATTTTTAAATCTTATATTTGATCTAATATAAATTTAATTTCGAATCCTTCATTTTCATTCACTTTTATTATTAGAGCTCAATTTTTTCTTATAAAGTCATTACGTCCATTTTTTTTTTAAATGTAACATAATATTGTTAAATAATAAAATTTTATAGTTCAAAAAAGTTTATATATACTCTTAACAATCAACCTTTTGTAATATATGCCAGTGTTTGGGAGAATGACCCTCTTATGGGCACTTTATGTATACAGACACGGGTTTTACTATAATGTCCATTTTGCTTTTCATCTACCGTACTGAAAATATAAAACAATACAAATGTTAGAAATCAGCTCGTTAAGAGTAAAATTGATTCATCGAATCATTTATAAACAGTAAAATCAGCTCTTGAATCACATGTGAAAAGTAAATCAACTCATCAAAAATTAATAAAGAATCTGATTAGTGAGCTGATTTTTTATATTTTAATTTTTTTTAAGTTCAAAAGACAAAATCAGATAACATAAAAATCCATATCCACATACACAAAGTGCCGTTGCAAGGAACTGGCCATGTTTGGACGAAGACATGTTTGAAAAGGAATTACGTATCAATTATGAGGTGTACGGTTTTCGGCTTGTAAAGTTGGCCGGACGCGGGCAAGGTGTCGGTGGAAATGAGGTTTAAACTTTAAAGGGTACCGCTACCGCGTAATTGGTGGATTCCACTATCTATGGAGGCAGGGCATCTATCTCTCTCTTTACTTCTCTCTCTCACTCCCTGTACTTGATATAGGTCGGGCACACGTCTACTACATTTGAAATCACGAGTTTACCTTTAAATTTCGAATTTGAATCATACTTTATAGTGTTTAATTTTATTTAATTGATATTATTTATAAATATAAAAAATTTATTGAACATATAACTTTTACTTTTATAAAATAATATAAAACTTTTTATTTTAGATTTAAAAGAAGCCTAAGATATTAGAGAACCGGTTTGAATTTGATTAATTCAGGTTAGTCTGGACCAGCGGTGCAAAAATCAGCCGGACCAAGATCTTGGCCGAATATATTTCTCTCTCTTCAATTTTTTTTAAGGTATCAGAGGGTTTAAAATAAAAAATATAAATATCGACCAATATTTAGGCCGATATGGGCAAATATCGGCCAGGCCCAACCATTATTCTTTTTAAAAAAAAAGAAAAAGAAAAATAAATCGACCAAAATCTCGACTGAATTATTTTATCTTTAGTCGATACGTACTATCTCTGACCTTCATCCGAACGTAGGCTTACATTTAAGCCCTTAAATTGCACTTGGGTCTGGGCTGTGTCAGGCCCAAAACCCGGCCCAATCTCTTGCATTGCAGCTTTGTGGGGCCCAATGCACGGCACACATAAATGAGTCATAACTTTGGGTGGTCCCGCCTGCCACTTACCGAGAAATTCTTCCCCAACTTGACGACGAGTTGTCAGGAGCCTTTCTGGTGTAGAGATGACACGCGTCTGATCTTATTTCCAATCTAACATAATATTTAAAAGTTGACTCTTGAAATATTTTTTAATGAAAATGTTAATTTATTTTTATTAAGGCAATGAAACAATTCAAACATATAGTAATAGATATAATTATCTTCAGTCCAAGTGGCAGTGAAGTAATTATTCAGAATAAGAGTATATGTTAGAGATGAAAAACATGAAGAATTTTCAAATTCTTTATTAGGAAAAGTAGAAGCCAATCTTAATGAAAGTCCCAATTTTTTCAACTGTTTTTCCAAAATTTACGATTTCTTTAAAAGATGCTAATATTTGATATGCTCAAACTTTAGGAATCCAGACAAAATATTTCAATATGAAGCCACAGACTAAAAATATAATAATTATTTATAGAATTATTATAAAGTAATGACTTTAATTAAAACAGATATTACTTATTCAAATCAAATTAGAGGTAATTCAAACAAGTTAGAGTGATTGACAGGAAACTATTCTAATTTTACCTTAAAAGATCACTCTTTATAAAATTACTTGATGTGTAGAAATAGAAAAAAAATTGAAAGAAATAAAATTGACCCAATTTAACTGGTCTTCAACTGCACCATCCTTTTTGCAGCCCACATGATTCAGATTTCTGAATGGAAACTAGTAATCAACCTATCACATGCCTCATGCCTTGGAATTACGTAATCTATCTGGAATTTGGACTTGTCAAACCATGACCTCCGTTGTTACTAACTTGACATCCATACCACTTAAGTTTGTATTGACTATCTACATCACAAGTCAACAATGGCTACGTTGCCTGAATCTGAATCTCTCACTCAAAGAGAGGTTGCTTTCGTCATGATTTAAGCACCAAGCAAGCCTTCTGCTGTCTGCTATCCTTTTCCATAAATTTCTTTTTGGTAAGTTGAAAGTTATTGGAAGACTTGCTTGCCAAGTCTAGGCAAAGAGACAATTATGTTGGGACTTTGGAGAGGAGACTCAGTGTGCAACTGGGAGTGACATATAATTTGAAATATTAATCTAATTAATGTACCATATTATCAACTTAAGTTTGACTCAAGCCTAACTTCATTATCAACTCAATCAGGACACGTTCATCAACCTTTATCAGATTTGAACTCATCCAATATTCAAATTAGGTCGGATTTGTGTTGGTCAAGTAATCAAAAGCTAACCCAATTTTCATTTCCAATGAAACTTTCAATACTATTTAAATTAAAGAAAACTGGGTTGACTCAAAGTTAAAATCATACGAGGGTTTTAGTAAGATTGTGTCTGAGTTTTCCATATGTTAATTTAACAAAAAAAAATATATGAGGATTGAGTTATGTGTGAAATAGATCGATGTTGCAACTTGCAACTGAAATTTGAATTTGGAAAAAGTAAAGGTGGCAAAGCCATTTCTAAAGCTAATTTTCTTTTCTTGAATGCATTTTAATGGAGAAAAGTGAATTAATTTTTAATCTCCTTTAGTCATCAATCTTCCTCTTTAAAACACTAGAATAATAATATCAGCTGATTTTTTGTATTTTTGTATATTGAAAAATAAGTAGTACGGGTATATATATATAAGGAATTGGACTTCACATGATGAGCCCTGGAATTGAATCATTCTAGTGGGCCGTACAAATGAACGGTCCAGATTGATGAGCACGCAATTCTTGCAACGGAGGATCCATCATCCAAGTGGGCCACCAAAGAAAGGAATGTTATTATTCCTCATTCAGAAGGTACTAAAAATGGCGTTTAGCAATAGAAAGTGGAAGGGAGTTGCTTTGTTTGGACGGCATTGGGCCGACTTGCTTGATAACAATGGTCGACACTTGACTGGGCTTCTTCCATTTCACTGTTGAGGGAGATAAGATTCATTGTTTTGAGAGAAGATTTACATGAACTTTTTCTCAGTCGTTATTGTCGTTCTAAAGGCTAGATGATCGATCACTTGATACTGTTATTACTCAGCTTCCAACCCAAAAGATACTGTTATTACTCAGCTTCCAACCAAAAAGACTAATCTGATAAGTAGAGTAATTCAGTCCTATATAATTTGTTAGATTTTCCCTCTCACAACCAATGTTGGACTCTTGTTCGCACAATAACAACCCACCCTCGCACCCGTTGCCTCTCTCGAATAAGGCTCACCGGCAGATAGAACGTCATCAACCATCCTGTTTGGTTAAGGGATTTTTGAATCCACATTATGTGGCTTGGAGACCTATCTCTAATACTATTGTTAAGATTGGACTTCCAATCCAAAACACTAACTTAATAGGTGGAGTGATTCCGTCTCAAGTATTTAGATTTTCCCTCTCAAAATTGATGTTGGACTCTTGCTTGCACACCAACACATAAGAAGGTGTAAAGTACAAACTGCTATTGTATAATGGACTATCTTTGAATATAAATCCACAAAAATTCATCTTTATTAAACGTATGAAATTATACTTTTTTAAGTCTTTTAAATTTTGCTGAATTTTTTTTTAAACAATAATTTCTTATACCAATTAAAATATATTGTTTGATTTATCTGATAAAAATAATTTTCAATAAATTTAGGATCCATGTTGGCTCTACATATAAACAGGGGTTTAAATATCGGCCGATACGTATCGTATCGGCCGATATATATCGGTTTTGGGCATGTGAATATCGGCCGATATGTATCGTATCGGCCGATATTCACAATATCGGCCTTGATATCGGCCGTATTATATCGGCCCGATATTCACAATATCGGCCTTGATATCGGCCGTATTATATCGGCCCGATATCAAGATATCGGCCGATATTTAAAAAAAAAAGAAGAAAGAGAAAATTATCGGCCGATAGCGATATATCGGTCGACATATCGTATCGGCCGATATATCGGCCGATACCGATTTTTAAACCCCTGCATATAAATCTGCGATCCACCTATTCGGACAAATAGGAACAGGTTTCTTGGTGAATAAAAATCTCTCCGGATTCTTGGAAAACTTTTTTCCACATAGGCCATTAAAATTAGCCCTCATTTGAAGGTTTGAAACTTGTCGTGACTGGAGACCGGAGACCGGAGACTGGAGACCGGAGACTGGAGATTATCCCCGTAAATAATTGGCGAGTATTTAAAAGCTTTTCTCTAACTCGAGACTGGAGATTATCCCCGTAAATAATTGGCGAGTATTTAAAAGCTTTTCTCTAACTCTGACACTATTCGATACTTCAGTGCTTGATTTAAAATATTTTTTAAGTAATAATTTTCTATGATATCTAAAAATAAGATTTAATTGATCTAATAAAAATAATTTTCAATGTATCCCATATAGAAAGATAGAACTGTCCAATAAATACAAGCTTGAGTTGTTTTATCAGCCGAAATCGAAATGTTAAAAATCAGCATATACAGGGCTAAATATTTTGGATACATCAATCTACATATTAATTTATGTAGTATTCGTAACATATTTTGTATTAGCCAATGTATGATCGATAAAGACACCATAAAATGGTGAATAATTCTATTTACTAATTTCGAAATACTACATTGGGTGTAGTTCAACAGGTTGCCTCCTATGAGTGGGTGATTGCGGGTTCGAGCTTTTATGGCCTAATCTTGATATGCCCTAGAGATAGTAGGCTTACATGTGGAGTTTTTACACTGGGTATTTCATAATTTTTCAAATGTAAATTAAAAAAATATGATAAAATAAGCCGAATTACAATAAATAAATAGATGGGTGTTAATGGATAAGTTTTTCCAGATGCGCCAGCAGCCTATTTTTGTTTAAAAATGATCCTATTTTCCTACATTGTCAGGTGTGGGTCTAGCAAAGTTGCTAAATAAGCACCAATTCAATGTTTTCTTTTGCATGTGGAGTTGAATGAAATAGCATGTGCGCCCAAATAGATAGACGACATTTACCTAAAAAAATCTATTTATTTCATTTCTAGTTTTCTACCATTCATCGTAATTTAAAATATTTTTTATATTTTTTTTTAAATTTACAGATGAGAAATTATAGAATGTCCAGTATAAAATTCTCATACATGAGTCGTGAGACAAACTAAAATTATAATGGAGACATAGACATCATTGAGGATGTGACATTTGATGGCCTCGTACCGTCCAATCAAGTATTACACGGCAAGACTATTCCTCTGAAGATGTTGTGGTCTTGTGGAGGCATCATAGTGCCGAGTAGAGTCCACAATATGAAATACTTACTTCAATGTTAAGTAACAAAATCTCAAAGATTTTTTTTTTTCCATCCGTATAAACACCCAGATTTTTTACCCCTACACATCTATTTCTGGGTACGGATGGCAAACTATCATTTTGTCCCTGCATTCCCATTCGTTCGAACGAATGCTCAGTTCATTTTTCCATTCGTTCGAACGAATGGTCGCATACCCCCTCTGTTTTCATTCATTCGAACGAATTTCCATCTCATTTCGAATTCGTTCAAATGAATACATGCATACTGCCGAGATTTTGTCTGATTCGAACGAGTGACCCTGTGCACTGTTCATTCATTCAAACGAATTCTCCAGTGTAAATTCCATTCATTCGAATGAATGGACATGAGCTGTTAATTCGTTCGAATGAATGTATGGATTCATTCGAACAAATGAATGAGAGGAGACTGGAAAATACAGTCCTTCGATCGAATGAATTCGTTCGAATGAATCAGTAATGAGTTGTTCATTCGAATGAATAAACAGTGCACATGGCCACTCGTTCGAATCAGTCAAAATCTCGGCAGTATGCATGTATTTATTCGAACGAATCCAAAATTAACTGAGAATTCGTTCGAATGAATGAAAACAAAGGGGGTATGCGACCATTCGTTCGAACGAATGGAAAAATGAACTGAGCATTCGTTTGAACGAATGGGAACGCAGGAGCAAAATAGTAATTTGCCACCTGCACCCGGAAACAGGTGTGTAGGGGTAGAAAATCCGGGTGTGTAAACAGATGGCCTTTTTTTTTTATAAAAGAGATAGGTTGTCACGACTGGAATTTTTATTAAACTTAATTATGAATAATGTATTATTATGGTTTGCATAATTATAATTAAGTCTAATTCTTACTCTTGAATTTTTTTATTATTTCTAACAATGATTTCCAAAAGTTTACTAATTTGACCAACATTTTAGAAATTTGATTTTTTTCATCAAATTAGGACAACACTAATTTTTACGTTTTTAATAATATCCTTCCCTCTCTCATGCTCACCCTCTCCTTTTCCTTCCCCCTTGACTCATCTCTCTTCCTCCACTCATCATTCTCCCTCTCCATCTGCGCCTGCAATCTTCCATCCCACCGTCCCTGTCCTTCAGCCTCTTCCCATCACCTAAAAAACCCACTTGTAAATCCATCCCTATTTATATTTTTATTCTATCTTTACTTTCATTTTAAAGGCTTCCATCAAACCCATTACCCAAAGTCCCATGGCCATGTGAAGACACAACACCATTCCCAATTCCCATCTTTCCACCATTCTAAGGCATTCAATGAATCTTTCTTTCTTTTTTTTTTCTTTTTTTTTTTTAATTTAGGTATGAAAACCGTGTCATACTCAACATAAAATCTCTATAAATAAGTTCACTACCTCCAAGACATATTAAAATTAGATCATACGAGCTCAAACCTACAACCTCCCGATTCTTAAGACGGGAGTCAATCTTTCATTGATACCCTTTACCCTTTTTTCTAATTATCAAACTATCCCTTTCTTCTCCCATTTTTATATGAATTTTAGTGGGACTTGATTTTGACCAATTTGACCCAAGTTTATTGTGTTTTTGTTGAGTCTCTTCCAAGCCCGCTCGCTTTTCCTTCGTCAATATATGTGTAATATTTCAGTAGAATTTCTTACCTTGAAGAAATATTTAATTGACAACAGAAAGAAAATAAAGAAAAAATTGATCATATTTCCCTTAATCCACCACATAAGCCATGTCTGGAGTTCGGGATGTAACAGAAATACTGATAAAAACACCATAAAATAAGCCGAATTACAAGAAATAAATAGATGGATGTTGATGGATAAGTTTATCCACATGATGATGAATGGGCCAGCAGCCTATTTTTGTTTGAAAATGATCATATTTTCCAATATGTGGGGCACATTGTGAGGTGTGGGTGTAGCAAAATTGCTAAAATAAGCACCACCAGAGCTCACAAGGATATTTTGTTCCTAATTGGAGGGGACCAATTCAATGTTTTACTTGTTTTGCATGTGTGCATGACGACATTCACCTAAAAAAATCTATTCATTTTATTTGTGTTATTATAGACATATATTCTACGTATAATTCTATGTAAATAGTATTAATAGAAAAGTTTGACATGATAAATAAAAATTCAGTGAATGAAAAATAATTTGAGATAATAAAATGTGGAGAGCTTCTAAAATGACTTCTATAATTAGATCAATAGTGTTTTGTTTAGACACTATACTCAATTGAATACTCTTGTCAATATAACCATCACAATAACACTAAGTGGATCAATCATTCAACTAAATTTAATGGTTATTATTCATTTGATAAAATGTGGAGGAAGCAATGAAGTTGAGGGTAAAATAGAATTTTTGGAAAAAAAATATTCATTTGGCGTACGCTGACTAATTTTGATAGTATATAGATCAATACCCTTTATTTTTCTCCTATTTGCAGGTTGATATGAGACATGAGCTGGGCCTTTAAGGATTTATAAAGCCAGGTTCTGATCAATGCACTTAAAATTCAATCTCTATCCACATAAAATCACCTAAGTACATAATATTGTGATTATTTACATCATTATCAAAGTCATTTATCTTATTAATCTGGAATTGGCTTTTAAATTAGATTTCGCAGACTGTTGTTTCCATGGGTCGATGTCTACCTGACACCCATAATATTGTGGCCCATTTACATGCCTAATATTAATCTCTTCTTCAACATGTTACTTATTTTTTAGACTATCTTTGGTAAAGAAGAAGATTAGTAACAATAGATGGAATAGACGAATATGATCTTTGACAGACCTAACACATCATGAATTGTAGGAATAGAATGAAATAAAATCGATCAAGTTGGGCTTGGGCCATATCCAAATTCACGTCCCAACCCACTTCGTTCCATTCTTCTTATTCCTAAAACCAAATGGACGCTAAAAAATATAAAAAATATCAAAAATTTCATTCCACTTTATTACCTCTAATCTTGAAAATTGAAGCTAAATGGGTTAGGCAGTACTTAATTCATTGTTTCTCAACTTGAGTTTGAAATCTCGTTGATATCAGATGTATTGGGCCCTTAATGGGCAGAAAAAATTCAGTGTTTCAACCCATTTTTTGCCCAGATTTCTTATATTTTTTTCAGAATTCTTGTTGCTACTATATCCAAGTTTTGTTCGAAATTTCAAGTATATTGGCTTGGGGCCCATCTCTGAAATTTTTTGATATTTTGTGACATTTGCAATAGTCCCTCTGAAATCTGATAATATCGACTGAAAATACGGTTTTTTTTTTTTAATGGGCTTTTCCATGGGGGTTTTATACTTGGTATCCCACAATTTCCCATACGTAAATTCAAAAAGAAAAAAATTCGATAAATCCGAGTTTCATTTTCTTTACACTCAAAGACCAAGGAAGCCCATGATTCCAGAAAGCCCAAAAACTTCAAAACCCAAGGAATCCCATGATTCTAGAAAGCGCCGAAAACTACAAAACCCAAGGAAGCCCATTTGAAGACTGTCTCGGAGGATACGAGATGTATCCGCCGAGATTTGGACACTGCTCGGACCTGAAATTTTTAAAATTGTTGCAGAGATTCTTTGATTGACAGACATTCATATCCATGCACAAATGCTATTCTTTAGATTATAACACTTAATTATTTGATTTTCTAATATTAATGGACTTTAATTTTTTACAAAATATTATTATTCTATTTTAAATTATAAAAATTCGTGACTCAACTAGATATAGCGTGGTCCATCACGGGGAAATGCTACACTGAGTCACCGACGCACCTGAGTCATGTGATTCTTGTGATTCAAAATTTCAAATGAAATTATATATCATAAGTTGAGACATATTGACCTTATAAAATCAATGATATTATTATTTATATAAATTTTTATAAAGAATTATTCTCGTAAATTAGAGACGTTAGATTTAAATCAAAGCTGTCAATTTCTTTCAATTTGCATATGAAATGAGAAGTTATGCTTAAGTGGAAAATTAAGAAATTTAAAGAAAAATAACAAAATAATAATTAGGAGTACAAAAAACTAAGAAAATAATAAATTATATTAAAAATCTTTGAATTGGATAAAACTAATTAATTTTTTTTAATAAACTAATAATAATTAATTAAATTGATAATGAGAAGCAAAATAAATATATTTGTTAGACGAAAACACTTTATATATTGTTTGATCGAAATGTATTTATTTCATCTTTTTATCAAAATAGATGAAAACAAATTAAAATATGCCAAAGTAGAGACTGAAATTTTGAACCAAAATGTTTCGATTTATGTTCTCCATAGAGAAATAGAATTGACTTCTATGATTTAAACTAAAGCATTTTTTATAATTATCAACTTTTTATAAATAAATTTATTTTATTATCATAATATTAACCATCTCTAATGTATTTGATAAGGTTATATTTTTTGATAAATTAGTATGTATTAAAAATTAAATAATTTAAAGATTCTCATAATTCAATTATATTGTATTAAAGTTTTAGATATATATAGGCCATCAATCTTTTCACAGAAGTTTTACATAATCAGACACGGATTTCAATGTATTATCAATTTTATTCATCATATCTGTTATATCTTAAAAAAAAATATGAATGAACAGCAAATCGATTACTAATTACTAACAACTTGACAAGCGAGTAAGAGCATCTGATATGGAGAGTGTTTAGCCAACTAATAACACATATGGCCACAATGTATTTACGGTGTGGTACTGACTATTAGTAGAGCCCACATCAAAGTTTGTTAAATGGCTGGCCGCAGGTAACACAAGGACAGCCAGCCAAAAGTAATTCTCTCTCCTACTTTTCTTTCTCTCTCGCTATATATATATAGTTTTTGATTTTTTTTTTGTTTTCTATTTTTATTTATTTATTTGATTATTTTGGATTTTTTGTTTTGTTTTTGGATATAATTTGTATATTAGGGCAAATAATTATTTTCTTCTTTACTTTATTATCTTACTTTTTATACAAAAAATAAAAAATAACTCTTTACCTTTTGATTTTTTTTCCTTTACATTTGTAAACAAAATATGTAATGTATTTACTGTATATTGTTTTGTTAATTTATTTAATTACTTGTGAAAAATATGTAATGTATTTATATTTATTTCCTTTTAAATTTGTTAAAAAATATATATAAAAAAATAATAATAAGATATTAAAAAGTAGTCAGTCTAATTAAAATTATAATGTGTAGCGAGACTCACTAAAAATTATATCTAACCACATTATCAAAAGAAATATTATTTAATTACTAATTAATTAAATTATGCTGCATAGTCAGTCGTAATTGGAATTTGGAACGATACCGCCTGCCCTGAGTGAGCTAATAAAGATAAAATTAAATAATTTGATAAAAGTAAAGAAATCTCGCCTGCCCTGAGTGGGCTAATAAAGATAAAATTAAATAATTTGATAAAAGTAAAGAAATCTCACTTTATATTATACCACTCCTTAACTGGTCCACGTCATGTCTTTTTTATGCACTCATTTCAAAACACGATGTGACATCGTATCAATCCATCCTCATGGAAAGAAATTTATTAAGTTTTATCTTGACTCATATAATTTGATCTAAGGAATTAAGTAGGCTAAATTTATAATTTTAAAATTAAAGTTAAGTTAAGTTGAAAAAAAATCAAATTAAATTTAAATTAAATTAGGTCAATTTTTCAATCTAATCCACTTTAAAAAATTAATATAATTTTAAAATAAAGTTGAATCAATAATTTAGATTAACATTTGAATTGAATAATTTGGACTCTAATATTTATAGTCGTATGATTTTTTTTTTTCTGTTAACATCCATTCAAATGATTTTAGATGGTACTTCTTTATTCAAATCGGAATCAATCATATTCAAAGATTTTACTGCTGCTTCTTTATTTGAAGAAAGATATGCATTTGCATATTTTAATAATTTATTCTTTGTTTCTTGTAACGTTTCTTTCTTTTACTGTTGATTTAACTTTTTCAAATATTGGTCCAAAACCACATCAATTGTTCACATATTTTTTATTATTTCTTTATTAACGTACTGAACAAATCTTGTCATATGAAACTAATGAAAGTAACTTGTTCCTGTCTGATTTCTAATTACTGATTCATTAAATAGTGGAATAATGGATTGGGTTTTTGTACTTTTCCATATTCCCATGCGGGCAGGCCCAGCAGGGAAGAGAAGTGGGCCTCACCAATAACTATACTCCCATATAGTCCCATGGCAGGCAGGGAGGAGAAGTGGGCCTCACCAATAATTCATGGGCAGACAAAAGTAAGCTGGGCCTCGTATAATTCTTCGTAACAAATGGGCCAAAAATTTAAAGATATCCTTCGATTTTGTGGATGTTCGGCTGAAAAGAGTTAATTAATAAGTTTTTTTTAATGATTATAAAAGTGATAATATTTTATTAAAATGAAGCATTGTTTTTGTTTTTATCTTTCGATTTATTACAATAAACTGATAAATGTGTTATTTTAGTTTATTATAATTAAATAAATAAAAAAATATAATGTTCCATCTTTACTTTGTTTTTTAAGATCCAAGATTCACCTCAACTTATGCCTTAACCATTGTCCTCCTAAAAATAATGAGAAAAACACCATAGATATCCATACTTTCCAAATAAATGTCAGTGCAACTCGAATCCGTGATCTCTCCTTTCCCAAATGGAGAAGCCAGCTGAGACACCCAGTGATATGTTTATTTAGTGCAAGTGCCCAAATTAATTCTCATAATTGTTTATTTCAAAAAATTCAGTGAAAAAGTAAAAATGTTAAACAATTTACCGACTTAAATGCTTATTCAACTATTTAGTAAAGTCGATTTGTGGGTAAATATGCCAATTAGTTCAATATAGTAAAGAAGATATGATCAACATTTGTCATACATAATGTCCATCTATATATGAAAAATGGCTTGTCTCACCCTCCAATTGGTGGCAGAACTGGAGCCCACCTTGAAAGTGAAGTTGTCTTTTAATAGATAGATAACACCTACCACCGACTTCCCTATTGTAAAAGTATTTCTTTTTATATAAATATTCTTGAACAATATTAGACACACATTTATATAGAATAAAAAAAGCAGCAGTACTTTTTGTTATGATACTGAAAATCGGATAAAAAGATAATTTTTTATCTCTTTTTCTGGCAGCACTTACGTATACTCGACTTTTCTGTGTCTGTACATCCGATTTTAAATTTTTGTGACAAATTACTGATTTCAAATTTTAAATTTTTGACATAGCTGAGTGATACCCTTATTTGTAAAATACTATATTTTAAGAATCTGGAAGTGTCAAAAGACCTTATAGTTTTAAAATATTTTTATCAGGTTATCGTAATTACTCTGGATATTCAATTTAAAAAATTTTAAAAATACACAGTGTTTCAAAAATAACTTTAAAATTTTAAAAGAAATTTTATTATTTAAATAATGTACTATGCATTACTGTGTGCATATTGTAGCATGAAGTGGTTCGAATAGGCTGAACAGTAACACAAAATATTGTTCAGCCCATTCGTTCATTCATTCGAACGAATGCTGCAATGAACGGACAGTTCGTTTGAATAAGTAAAAACGTAGAGATATCATGGTAATTTGCCATGAAAATCTAGAATCAGATGTGTAGAGGTAGAAAAGTCGAGTGTAGATAACTACTGCCTTTTTTATCTACTTTTCTAGATTTAGACTAATATTAAAGAAGTATTTCAGGAATAAATGAATAGTTTAATTAAGTTCGCAACAGATTTTTAATATTTAAAATATCATTATCTTCTTTAAATTTAGATTTAATTCAAATTTATATTCATCATACTTACTAAAATTGAATACAACATAAATATTTAATGGAATATTAAAATATTATTTCTAAAATTGAAGTTGAAAATTATTGCTTTTAGATATAATGACTTTAGAGTCAACATCTTTTAAGAGAAACGGAGACAAATAATATAATAATAATATAATAATCACTTCCCTTTTATTGCCATCAGGCATCTATCATTTTTCTTTAATTTAAGTATTATGTTACAGAAATGTATGGCTTGTGCCACAGGGGAGGGGAGACGACAGCAAAATCCCTTGCAATTTGTATATGTTGGCGCGCCTGCAACAGAAAATTGTGGGGTTTCCTTATCTTCTTCTCAAAGGACGATTCGCAGAGTCAGCACGTGGAATAAATTCCAAACACGTTACAATGCACGACGGACGTTAAATATATTTTTTTGAGAGGATTGCTATAAGACAGTGTAGCAAGACGTGCTATCACATGAATGGTAGATTTTATATATTTAAATTTGTTTGATATGTATTTTTTCAAGTGATAGAAGAGGGAATTTCGAGCTCAATTCTACAAAATCTCCTTTTCTGGTGGCGACTAACATTTTCACATAATAATCATAGAACTATGACACAGAAATTCAAATTCAAATTTGCATCATCTTATTTTTTGATATAGAATGTTACCAACTGACTTATTTTATATGAATATACATTTATTTGATAAGTATATAGATATGAAGTTTTACTGTCAAATAATAATCTAAGTAATATAATTTTGATTTTTAAATTTGATGAATATTAAATTATTTAAAAAAATTAAAATCTCTATATAAAATGATTAAAACTTCATAAACAAATTATTTATATAGTTCCTTTTACTTTTACATCGTATCCAACTATATAACCTTAAAATTTAGTTAAGGATGACCATATTAATATGAGAATGGTCTTTTAGAAGATACTAAATTTCGTGGATTTTTCATTCTATCTATCTATCACTCCTACAGAACAGAGCATTTAAAAAAAAAATATCAATGATCCAATAAGTGAACTGATCAGTGAGCTGATTTGTTGTTTTTTATGAAAAATCAGTCTTACTTAGATAAATGAAAGTGATTCGATAAATATCAATTTCTAATATATATTTCTTTTAAATTCTTAATATAGTAAGATGAAGTGAGAAATTTGAAAAAAACTGTCTCGCATAAAAAAATATTTATTCCCACGCTAAAATAGTCACCCTCCATTTAATTACATGTTTTATTAATATGTCCAAGTAGAAAAAGTTCCAACCAACCTTTATCGAGAACCTCCAGCTGTAGAAGGCTGAGAAACTTCAACCCCTGTGTAATTCACGACGGTTTCCATTTCGTTTCTATCTTCTTGCCCCTAGGTAAGGTATTTACGAATTTGCCATTATTTATTTCCTCTGATTCATTAAAATCCTTTTAAAGAAAGATTCCGCGGACAGTTGAGTGGAGCCCACAGTTCTAACCAAATATTTTCTTATTCGTCTTTTTATATAAAAAAACAAAGTTACCGACGTAAGCATTTTTTATCTGAATTAGAAATGCTTAGTTGAAATTAATTCTTTTATCACGGGAAAGATTGAAAATTTCTAATCAATCTTTCGACTTCATCAATTGTATCAGTCAAAATTTGTAAATAACTTGTACATTATTAATCGGTGAAATTGGCCAAAATTGATCAAATTTCAGCTACTATAATATTTTTTTTCAAAAAAAAAAAAAGGTTGAGGCTGCCAATATTTGTATTTTGACATAGACTCAATACTGAAAATTTTTGGACAAAACTTCGGATTTCAACTCAAATTTGTAATTGAGCTGTTTTGCCTCATTAAATAAATAAGAAAATACTATATTTGAATTTGGTGTTCACGACCATATTTTTGTAAGCAACTAAAATTGACCTTTTAAGTTATTTCAATTTTTAAATTTTATTATTGCATTTAAAACATGTCTCAATTTACAATTATTTGGCACATAAATTTAATTTAAACAAATAAGAACTTGTATCACAATTCATAAGGGCTCTGTTGTAACTTTAGAAGTTGTTAGTTAAAGTCTCATAGAAATAATTTATCAAATATTGACAGAATAAATGATTTGTACAATGATGATAAGATATTTTAAATATTTTTATGTAATGTAAAAATTGACTTATCATGTGTTCAATTCAATAAGAAAAACCTTTTTAATGTAATCTATTAAAAATTGACTTTTTAAATATGTTTAGACTAATATGATTCTTTCATAAGTATTACGAGTAGAGAATATTACTAACAATGAAAATACAGTCTACTTTTTACATTAGTTTTAATATTTATATTTTTGACGGCTCAAATTGAATAAAAAATATATTTTAAAGAATATAAAAATTAAAATGAAAAATTGAAAAAAAATATAAAATTCCCAGTCATTTTAACATTTAGACACAAGGGCAAATTTAAATTGTAGAATTTATTATTTTTCTTTAAATTGAAATTTAATCTTTTTTAATGTTCATTTAATGTCTTTATTTGACGGAGGTCTTGGGTCTCTTATTTATTCTTCCACTTTTAATTTTAAAAATCATTTTGGAGTAAATGATATTTATAATTGATTATCTATCCCTCTAAAATTTACTCCTCATCTAAAAGACTCAAAAAATAACTTTCTCTACTGTTACCCAATGTCTAAATAGAGAGGTTTATAAATACCGAGAGATCAATCTATAGCTCTAAAAGGCTTGGACACCTTTTCGGAAAAAAATCTGGAGTACTTATTCCATTCAGCATCACAAAGTAAAAATGATATCTAATTTCTTTATTTTAAACAAATTAAAAATTATTTTCAAGAAAATCACCTATTCAACCATCTATTATTATTTTTTTTTTTTTCACAGCAGTCTCATCGTTACATTTACTAAAGTTTTCATCAGAGGTGGGTAGGCGGTGGAACTGTTATCAGATTTTGCCTATATAATCTCCACAAATTCACTCAATACTTTATCATCATCGGATACAATGAAATGCAAAGTTCTCTTTCTTCTCCATCTTTTGCTCTTCTTCTCAGACATTCCCACCTCCTTCCAAACGCCTCTTCCACCGCCAAAAGCCAACCCCTTCTCACCCAAAGCCCATCTCCTCCGCTTCTGGTCTCGTCTCTTCCCCGCCGTCCAAATTCCACACTCCCTACTCACTAAATCTTCACCCTTAAATGCCACCCACTTAGCCACCTTCTCCAACTACATTGATTCCCACACTCTCCCCTCCCACATCCTCTCTTTTTGCTCCCTCGCCAACCTCTTCTGTGACCTCAAATCCTCCTCCAACACCTCCCTCTCTGCTTCCGACGATGCTAATTTTGAGAATTACAGCAACCGCCACTTCCAGAACTACTCGAGAGGCGGTTCAGGAGGCCTGGATACCTTCAGAACCTACTCCTCTGGCGAGAACGTAGCCCGCGACACCTTTAGCAGCTATGACCGCGACGGCTCCCAGTTGACCCAGTTCACTTCCTACGCCAACAACACTAACGTTGCTGGCTCTGGCTTCTCCAACTATGATTTCAACTCCAATGCCGGCCTGACCCAGTTCGGATCCTACGGCTCCAACAGCAATGTACAAGGCCATGACTTTTCTAGCTATGGTAAGGAAAGCAGCGGCGCTCTGGATATGTTCTCCTCCTACTCGGACAATTCAAACGTGGTTATGAATGGATTTAAGGGTTATGGAGACGAAGCCAATGCGATGAGCAGCATCTTCTCTTCCTACTCTGAGAAATCCAATATAATAGAGAACTCCTTCAAAAGCTACAATGAGAGAGGAAATGGGCCGTTGGATCAGTTCTCAGGCTATGGCAGCAGAGGAAATTCGGCAAGGAACGATTTCAGGGCCTACAGTGGCGATGGGAATGCCGGGTTGGAGCAGTTCACAAACTACGCTGACTCGACGAGTGAGTCAATCAATGCATTCCGGTCCTATGGGAAGGATGCTCTTGGGGCGCTGATGCAATTCACCAACTACGGGAACTCATCGAGCCCTTCCAAGAATGAGTTCACTGAGTATGGTCGGGAAAGTCCCGAAAGCACCTCGACACAGTTTACTCAGTACTTCGGAAATGACACTGAGTTCAAGCAATATTTCAGAACGAGCAATACTTTTAGAGACTACTTCAATGGAAGTATGGTTGGAAAAAGTGGTTATCAAGTGGAAGCAGGGAAGTTCTTCAGAGAGGTAAATTTGACACAGGGGAGCCGAATTTCAATACCGGATATTAGAGATAAGATGCCAAAGCGATCTTTTCTACCCAAATTGCTGGCGGAGAAGCTCCCATTCAGCTCGGTGAGGCTGGAAGAGCTGGTCAGGACGCTGGCAGCAAAGAGGCTGAAGCCAGTGATGGCGAGGACAATATCAGAGTGCGAGCGGCCGTCGGTGAAAGGGGAGACAAAGAAGTGTGTGACATCGATAGAGTCAATGGCGGAGTTTGCGACAACGGTGATTGGAAAGACCGCGGAAGTGTCTACGACGGCAGGGGTGGATGGGTGGGGGAAGGAGGTGGAGGTGGGGAGGGTGGTGGGTAGGAATGGGGGGAGGGAGACTCAGTCGGTGTCGTGCCACCAGAGCCTGTTTCCTTACATGGTTTATTATTGCCATGCGGTGCCACATGTGAGGGTGTATGATGTTGAATGGATGGGTGAAAATAAAAGGGGTGAAAAGAAGAAGGTGAATGATGGGGTGGCGATTTGCCACTTGGATACAACTCAGTGGAGTCCAACACATGCAGCATTTGTGGCTTTAGGGTTGGGTCCAGGGAAGATAGAAGTTTGCCATTGGATATATGAGAATGATCTCATATGGGTTGGACACCATTGATACCTTTGATTGTTCTAGTGTGTAAAAATGGTGTATCTTTGTCTTTGGTCTCTGCTTCTTTCTTTCTTTCTTTCTTTGCTTTGATTTCTCTTTGGAAAATAATAAATTCTGACTCAGATGAGCACCTTCACCTGCATAAATCTGCCAATCAGAGCGAGACAGAGAGAGAGATTGAAAGTCTAAAACCCATCATTCTCCATAAATACTTATTATCATTATTATCAAAGTCAAAATTCTATCTAATAAATTAAGGTCCAATGATCTTAAAAAAATTGTAATGGTTATTGATGTGAAGATCTATAAGAAATCACACTCATTAAATATATATAGGCACCTTATTTGAGTCTGATAAAGTAGATGATTGAAGTAGAAGTGCTAGTCATCTATCCATTTTATTTGCTTAAATCAAATAATATAAAAATGTTTAATGGAATTTTTTTCTTGTAATCAGCATATCAACCATCTTCTCTAGTTTAATTGAGAAAGATGAATTTATCCAATAGCATGTCATTGAAATTGAAACTAAGTCACAAGAAATTGTGACTCATTCATGTGAGATTGGAGTTTTTAATTAAAGAACCATCAATTGGGCCAAGTTTTTCCCCTAAATCCCTAATACGAGGCTACAAGGGCATCATTTGATGAGAATGCTTATTTATATACATCCAAATACTGGAGTCAAAGGGTCATGCCAGAAAACTGGCACGAATCGACCCAGGTCGCATTCCAACAAACAAAGCAATAGATCATACTGTACCTTAAGTATGGTCATGAGCCACCAATCAAACACAGTAAACACTATCAAATGGATGTAGGAATGAACTGAAGCCAATGAAATGAAAATATTTTGTCCTCAACCGCAGTTGCTAACGACCAGATTAACCAAGGTGACATTCAAGAAACAGAATAAGGATCAGCCTATATATACTTGTTGGAGCAAAATCAAGTGAAATGAAGTCATATTCTGTGATTAATCACCAAGCCAAAATTACAATGACAGCATCTAATGATCACTGATGACTCGTAAATTGAACAAATTGACTAAACAAATTGTGTTGGCTTTATTTTCTTTCAGTATCTACACAGCAGGATGGTACCCAGGATTTATATTTGTGTCCACCCTTTGAACTTCTCGTCTCCGACTCCACCCATGACAGCATTCCAGTGCAAGCCTAAGTACAGTTCCGAGACCCAGCACTAACAAGAACACCTGCATGATGCATATTTTAGCAAGAATTTTTCTATCTGAACATTTATGCTTAAATAGAAGAGACTTCTCATTGGTTAAGAATTGATACCAATTATAATGTTCACTGGAAGTGCGGAAACACCAAGGGAAATAGATATTAACACATCCAGTAGGAGTCCACCAATAAGAATTGAGAATGCGATCCAAAGTGAACTATAACATCCCTATAACAAGAGTAAGAAAAAAATCAAGTGACTTCCAACGCTAAATGAATTACAAGGAATGTCACGCAGTATTGCTGGCTGTGATCTGTAAAGCTAAGCCAAGGCTTGTGTTAAAGGTAGGACCTATTAGTATGCTAGGCCAAAGTAATGGCCCAAAATTAAAGACGACTGGATTAGGTTTCCAGTAGCTTTTCCATTCAGGTCCGTCAGGATTGCATCAAAGCCTGTTTATCCTCTCATAGGCTGATCCTAGAGCC
This sequence comes from Chimonanthus salicifolius, assembly GCA_013350335.1. Lineage (NCBI taxonomy): Eukaryota > Viridiplantae > Streptophyta > Magnoliopsida > Laurales > Calycanthaceae > Chimonanthus > Chimonanthus salicifolius. The sequence continues at coordinate 55,431,327 of CM023536.1, forward strand.
ATAAGGGTGGCCCAAGGACTGATTTAAGACAAAATGGATAAATATACAAGGCTCACATTTATGAGGTACAACTCAAACCCAGTCTGTTGCGAGCCCTTGTTGCAACCTAGGGGTGGAGGTGATCTCCTTGACCTCAAAATCACAACACTGACACTGCCATAGAAATATACATACCCGTTCACGCCCTCCTTGCACAAAAGTAGCTCCTCCAAATGCTGGGTCAACCCTCCAAATCCAATAACTTGCCTGTTCCATGAAGAATAAAAGCTTATATGGTTAGTTATATGAGTATAGAATACCCTCATGCACACACCTTACCTACCCCACGAATGGTCATATGAAAAGATAGAGTAACTCATCGGACTAATATGCACCAACAGATTGGTTTGAGCAGTACAAAACATAGCTTAAGATTATTCTATAGGGGCACCTAGGTGGGCCCCATAACTAGAGTTTAGTCTACACCACATATTTGGGGTGTACAGGAATGCATATCTACCTCTGGTGAACAAGTGTATAAGCAAAATTATTATCAAAGGTCATATATCACTTAGAAGACATACTTACATTTGGTTGGATCTGTGGACATGAGACATTCACAGCTACCTGCCTGTTCAGTTAGGTTTGGAAATTGTTACCATTATTTGGAATCTGATACCAAAAAAAATGAGAAGTGTATGTAGCAAACTACTTACTGGCATATCTCACATTTATTTGATCCTCTACTACGAAACCACATTTCTATGCAGGAACGATGCACTTTTGCAAGCTCACCTCGACATCGGCACCCGAGTTCCATCAAAGCCTCTTCAGTTTGCTGCTGACATACTCTGGGATAATTATGTATAATGGTTACTTTCAAGTTTCAACAAAGAAACAAAAATTCAAAACAATAGGACCAAGAAAAATAACAGTAACTTCGTTAACCAATCAAAGCAAGGAAAATACTGAAGGAATTATGTTACTTTTGTTGAAAAATGACTGTTTTTGTGTACCATTTGATATTATTTTTCAGTGATCCGTGGGCCATTTATTGTTGTACCTTGTAGCCCATTGTAATTAGACCCTTCTATTAATAACATTGTATTTGAGTCCCAATGGTTAACGCCACATCTTCTCTCCAACCCTGCCTCAATTTCATTTCTACCTTCCCACTTATAGTAAGATCTCACTCGGTTTCTTACACAACAATCGTCTATCCACCTCTCTCACTTGTGGATAGACCCATAGATTAGAGAGAGAAGAGATCCTAACTATGGGATTTTATGATCTATAAGATTTCTCCTCAAAGATGGATCGCATACAACATAAGCCCCAAAGTCACAACATGATTGTTGATGAGCTTCTTTTTTTATTCGAGATGGAGTATTGTCTCATGATGGTGAGTAGCCCAATATAGAGCTGTAGATTAGATTAGCAGTCCAAGATGGAGCTGCACATTAAATCAGCAACCTTAGATAGGGCTGCAAATTACAATTAGCCACCCAAAATAGGGCCACATAATAAATTAGCAGCCCAAGAAGGGGGTTCACATTACAATCAGCTATCCAAAATGGGGCTGCATATTGGATTAGTAGCCCAAGATAGGCCTGCAATGAAAACTTTTGATACAAACTTGAAAATTTTGTGTTGACACTAAATGCTGTTCATTGGAAACTCTTAGTAATGTGCAGATATTTGATAAACTGTCTCAAGAGATTTGTTGTTGTAGTGCTTTTGAAAAGCTAATTGATGTCGATTTAAAGTGCCTAAAAGCTCAATAAAAAAGAGGTAAAAAATTGACATGGTCTCTACATCTCAGCCTTGGGATCCACCATACATTTGGTGCTTTGGAGAATAATCAGTTTTGAAATTTAAATTCAAATTCCAAGGATGGTGCAATAAACTTTGAATTAAAATTTTAATTGAAGAGTATCTAGGAGTCTTTAAAAGTTTAAATTTCAGTTGGGATGCAGTTGTACCTTGGTCTCAATTAGTTTTGGTGTCAATTCAAGTTTGAATTCTACTGCATTTAGCCACATGGTTTTAGTTAGTCTAACTAAGGTAATAATTTGGAACATCCTATTGTTTTTATATTTCTATGTCCAAATCAAGTTATACATACAGGTCTTGTATGTAGAATTCAGATAGTTGAAATGGAAATGGAATTTGATTTGAAGCTATAAGCTTTCCCTCTGATTGGTGATGACTCCAACCCTAATGAAAAGTTCTCGCCTACATCATTCCTGTCCAACTTTTGTCATTCTCAAATCCACCTCTGAACCTAACCTGAACCTATCTGCAAATCACTCATTAAGATAGACTAGTACGATTCACCTAAAATTTTCTTACATTTTCTTAAGCCCTCAAAGCCCTAATCCTCAACCTAAATCCCATCTAAAGCCAAACTATTTGTTGTTTGTCATTATTTGGGATAAGCACGTCACAGTTAGCAAGCTAGCCTACATCAGTTATGATACTTCCATAACAAGGGGAAAAAAGAAAAGAACAGGCATAAAACACTAGATCAGACAATGAGAACAGGGAATAAGCCACTACAGAAACAAAGTGAGCTAATTTATCAACCACTTTGTTTTATAACATTGAGACAAGATTGATGAAAGAAAAGAATAGCATTTGTATCAGCTAAAGAAATAAAAGAACAAGATCGTTTTCACAGTAATATTCATTGATCATTGTGTGATTTCTATATTGATTTACAATATATTTTCTCCACCTTGCATAGGTGATACAAATGTGATATTTATAACAAAAGATAAATAAGATAGATGAGAAGATAGATGAGAAGGAAGTTCTTTGACTTTTGAACTGCCGATCCTTATCTTCTGTAGATGAGGATCGGTTTAGATTTCTTTTGAATTTTGAATCTGGGAGATGAGAAAGAAGTTCTTTGACTTTTGAACTACCGATCCTCATCTAAGGATCGGTTTAGGATTCTTTTGAATTTTGAATGTGGGTCTCCATCGGTGATGATCCTTATCCTCTTGAGATGAGGATTGGTGGTTTCAATCCATCTGGCTGGATGAGCTTGAATGCCCTGACCTCTTTATTTGAAATCAGGGGTTGTAACGTCAATATCAGCTCAAGTTTACATAGACCTGATCCCAAAGGTTTTAAGAGATTAACACAGAGAGAGAGACCAAAATGGCTTTACACCACGACCTCAATTAAAAGCGATATAAACATTAACCAGTAGAGGACCAAAATGGTTTTACACATGACCTCAAGTAAAAGCAATATTTACAAAAAAAAAAACAGTTGGAGCTGCATTATATTATATAGAGCTGAAATTTGGCAACAAAAAGTTGGCAATAGAAATGGCACGGACAATGTCATTGTGGCTGGAGAAGATGATACTAGTATGTATGGAGTGAATGAGTAAAAGAGGAACTATATAGGTGGGTTCCAAGAGGAGAAAGATGAAGAAATTTCGTCTCAGATGGTTCAATCTTGTCCATGGAAGCTTGACTCCATAGGCCATAAACTCAGGATAATTAAATGGAAGGATATGTGCATGTGTTGTTGGACAAGGACTCACAGGATTAAGAACTCAAAAGAAGGAATTTTCACAATCCTCACTGGAGATGGTAAGAATGACACGGATCTATATTCCTTTGTTTCATTTAATCAGAGATGCAAGGGCCATAACCTTCCGTCTAAATCCCTGGATGAGGATGGCCAAACATCTGGAAATTGAAACTTGAGCTGTTCTCTGTAGCTATGATTCCCCAAAGCAATGTTCTCGAGAACAGAGCATGCACAAGATGAACGGAGAGTCACTAACCTAAATCCCTTGGATATGAAATGAGAAGTTATGCTCAAGTGGTAAATTAAGAAATTTAAAGAAAAATAACAAAATAATAATTATAAGTACAAAAAACTAAGAAAATAATAAATTATATTAAAAATCTTTGAATTGGATAAACTAATTAATATTTTTTTAATAAACTAATAATAAATAATTAAATTGATAATGAGAAGCAAAATAAATATATTTGTTAGATATGAACACTTTATATATTTTTTGATTGAAAGTGTTTATTTCATCTTTTTTATCAAAATAGATAGAAACAAATAAAAATATGCCAAAGTAGAGACTGAAATTTTGAACCAAAATTTTCGATTTAAGTTCTTCATAACGAAATAGAATTGACTTCTATGATTTAAACTAAAGCATTTTTCTATAATTATTAACTTTTTATAAATAAATTTATTTTATGATCATAATATTAACCACCACTAATGTATTTGATAAGGTTATATTTTTTGATAAATTAGTATGTATTAAAAATTAACTAATTTATAAGATTCTCGTAATTCAATTATATTGTATTAAAGTTTTAGATATATATAGGTCAGCAATTTTTCCACAGAAGTTTTGTGTAAATTTTACCACGCCATGTCTTTTTTATGCACTCATTTCAAAACACACGATGTGACATCGTATCTATCCATCCTCATAGAAAGAAACTTTTATCTTGGCCCATATAATTTGATCTAAGAAATTAAGTAGGCAAAATTTATATTTTAAAAATTAAAGTTAAGTTAAATTGAAAAAAAAATTCAAATTAAATTTAAATTCAATTAAGTCAAATTTTCAATCTAACTCACTTTAAAAAATTAATATAATATTAAGATTGAGTTGAATCAATAATTTAGACTAATATTTGAGTTGAGTAATTTGAACCCTAATACTCATAGTTGTCAAAAAAATTATAATTGAAAGTATTTCATCCAATTAGTCTTTCGAAATATATACACATCTTCTTATACATGCTGAATTCTTCGATGTAAAATAAATTCTATAAAAAGTAATCCTTCATTAGATTCAAAAATTTGAACCCAAATACCTCCCTCCTAAACCAGTTCGGATAAGCCTTTGGGGTTACTTTCATCAAATATGATCATTGTTGACTTGTCTTCTTGCTTGAACTTTATTTTTGTTTACATCCATTCAATTCATTTTATATGGTACTTCTTTATTCACATCGGAATCAATCATATTCAAAGATTTTAGTGCTACTTCTTTATTTGAAGAAAGATATGCATTTGCATATTTTAATAATTTATTCTTTGTTTCTTTTAACGTTTCTTTCTTTTACTGTTGATTTAACTCTTTTCAAATATTGGTCCAAAACCACATCAATTGTTCACATATTTTTTATTATTTCTTTATTAACGTACTGAACAAATCTTGTCATATGAAAGTAACTTGTTCCTGTCTGATTTCTCATTACTGGTTCCTTAAATAGTGGAATAATGGATTGGGTTTTTGTACTGATTTTAATCTCGGCAACTTGGGTGGTGACTGGTAAGTAGTGACTCACACTCCATTTTTTTTTTCTTTTAAAAAAAAGGCCATTCTCCTTATTTTCCTAAAAAGACCTTTATGCTCTGTAGATTTTTATTCTCATATTATTCTTTTTATCTCACTGTCCCCCGGCAAAATGACCACCAATTCAACTTCAGTAAGCGAGATGGTACGAGTTTGAAACTGTGACTTTCTCTGTCGTAAGACGTCACTCGAAAAGAGAATTTAGTAAAATTGTGTTCGAAGTTCTCTCTTCCATGGCAAATATATAAATACCACCAATTCAACATAATCTTCTCTAATGCTCTTTTGACCCTTCCCAAATTACCCCATTTGTGTGCACTATTTTTTAATAGTGTTAACTATGAAAGTGATTAAATGAGAAAGAATAGATATAGACGTGGTTGTTTTTTTTTTTATATATATAACAATGGATATTGATATATCTTTTCATTAATTAGGTAATTATAAGTGGATAAAAAAAGGATAATTTTTTATGTTCTTTATTGTAAGAAAATATTTTTTTTATCATTTTCCTCGATAAGGTGCCATGGTTTAGTTAAAAAGTTTTCTTTCAAATATGTAATTTAGAAAAAGGCATTTTAATTAAATTAATCAAACTATTTTTTATTTACAGAATTTAATGTTTTTAAAAATATGACTTAACTGATATGATCAATGTAATTTTTTGTTAAACTCAAAACTTATACAACTGCATCTCTTAGTGAGATCGCCACCTCATTTATTTCTTAAGTTTTAAGATATGAAAATACATTAGCTTTGTAAAGTAATATTATGTCGAAATAATAGTTAACATGTATTTCTTTATTTCTCCATTCTATTTCTTTAGTGGTCGGCTCTCATTGTATCTATGATATGAATTCTCTCCATTGCTTCGTTTAATTTGAATTTTATGTCTTTGTTCTAATCATTACTTTTAAATATATTGAAGATCAATGGCACTAAAGTTCGATAAATCATACGTTACAACTCCAAATTACATAAGAATGAAGCCCTAACTTTTTAGATTTTATATATATTTTTTTCAAATTTTTTGAGCAAAACATAGACAAACAAAAAAAATATATATATATATATATATATATATATATATATATATATATATATATATATATATATATATATATAAAGAGAGCATATCGGCAATGGCATTGCATTAATACAAGCGCAACAAGCACCAATATTGGCAAAACGTTATTTTTGGCCCTGAGAGAATAAGAAAATCAATCTACAAATTAAGTATAATAAATTATCTGTTGTGAAATGATTTATTATGAATCATTAATTTCTATTAAACCTATATTAACACTATTTTTATATGAATATTTGAGTAAAAAGCCCTTTCATTATGTTGTGAGAATGTTTACCTTAATCAAAGCCATGTAATTGAAGGGTTGGATTTCATTACAGTGACAATTTATGTCGAAAAGGCCTCCAAAACAAATATGCTGAGGATTATAAAAATAAGTTCAAAGTTAAATAATGTGTATATAATGAATTATGAATATTATTAAATCAACAGCCTACGCACACTAAATGGGCCAATTGGGTGAGTTATGCTCCAATTACAGTGGGACCAGGTACAACTCAATCATTCCAACAGAATAAATCCACTGATTCCACTCACTCAGGCGGGTACGGACGAAAGTAAACCTACCACGCGTGATGATTTGTGGGCCCCGGCGTATCAGTTCCATACTCCCATGCGGCCAGGCCCAGCAGGGAAGAGAAGTGGGCCTCACCAATAACTATACTCCAGGGGTAGAAAAATCGGCCGGGCTGAGATCCCGGCCGATTTTTCATATCCGCCTGATGTATCGGCCAAACTTTTTCTCTCTCCTACTCGTTTTATTTATTTTTTTTTAAAAAAATTCTAAAAAAATTACAGTAAATACAGATAATTATTAACTTATTGAATATGTAATTTTTTCATAAAATATTGGATATTTACATCTTGTAATATATTTTTGAAGTTATGATAATGGAAAATTATATAATTAGTAATAAAATTGTGAAAATTACAAGGAAAATGATATAAATGAGGAAAATTTGTAGAAATAATTTTATAATTTATTTTCTTAGTCAATGAGTGTTATTTTAAGTTAGGGTATCCCTAGGGTGTGCTGAAAATACAGTATTTTATAAATAAGGGTATCCCTAAGGTGTGCCGAAAATACATTTAGGAAAGTCAAAAAACCTTAAAGTCTTAAAGTATTTTTATCAGGTTATCGTAATTAGTCCGAATATTCAACTTGAGAAAATTTGAAAATACACAGTGATTAAAAAATAACTTTAAAGTTTTAAAGGAGATTTTATTATTTAATACATTATGCACATTTTTTTTAAGCATCGTGTATTTTCAAAATTTCTCAAATTGAATATCCAAACTAATTACGATAACTTGATAAATATACTTTAAGACTTTAAAGTCTTTTGACACTCCTAAATGTGTTTTCGACGTACCCTAATGATACCCTTATTTGTAAAATACGGTGTTTTAAATATTTAGGAGTGTCAAAAGACCTTTAAGTCTTAAAGTATTTTTATCAAGTTATCGTAATTAGTCCGGATATTCAATTTGAGAAATTTTGGAAATACACAGTGCTTAAAAAATAACTTTAAAGTTTTAAAGGAGATTTTATTATTTAATACACTATGCACATTATTTTTTAAGCACCGTGTATTTTCAAAATTTCTCAAATTGAATATTCGGACTGATTACGATAACCTGATAAATATACTTTAAGACTTTAAGGTCTTTTGATACTCCTAAATGTGTTTTCGGTACACCCTAGGAATATCCTTATTTATAAAATACTGTATTTTAAATATTTAGGAGTGTCAAAAGATCTTTAAGTCTTAAAGTATTTTTATCAAATTATCGTAATTAGTCCAGATATTCAATTTGAGAAATTTTAGAAATACACAGTATTTAAAAAATAACTATTTTACAGGAGAATATTATCAATTTGAAAAATAACTTTCATAAAATAAAATATAAGAGTACATAGAGAGTTATTTATGCAGCTCACGAGAGTTACTTCTTGTGAATTGGGTTTTCACTTAAAAACCCTAATGCTCATATTTTAATACCCTTCTTCTCTTTCACTCTCTCTATTAAACCCTAGTAGCCTCCGTCACTCTGTATTTTTCCCATCAACGAAGAAGAGAAAGAAGAGAAAGAAGAGAAAAGAAGCTGTGAAAGGTGTGCGATTTTTTTTCTTCAATCTTTTCTCCATATTTTCTTTTTTTTCTTTCCATTCTTATCTGCTATTTTTTTTTTAAAAAAGGGCTTTTAAAAAAAAATTCGAATTTTTAAAATTTGCCCGATATCATGACCGATATATCGGTCAAAAATTCGATCATATCAGCTGAATTTTTTTGTACAGCCGATATAATTCGATGGTCGAAAATCTAAATTATATCGGCCGATATGTACAGTGTCAGTCGATATTTTGACTCTTGCTGTACTCCCATATAGTAGGGAGGAGAAGTGGGCCTCGCTAATAATTCATAGGCAGACAAAAGTAAGCTGGGCCTCGTATAATTCTTCGTAACAAATGGGCCAAAAATTTAAAGATATCCCTCGATTTTGTGGATGTTCGGCTGAAAAGAGTTTATTAATAAGTTTTTTAATGATTATAAAAGTGATAATATTTTATTAAAATGAAGCATTGTTTTTGTTTTTATCTTTCAATTTATTAAAATAAACTGATAAATGTTTTATTTTAGTTTATTATAATTAAATAAAGCAAAATAAATATAATGTCCCATTTTATTATTTAAGATTCAGAAGAAGTCTCAGATTCAGCTCAACTTACGCCTTAATGCATACTCTTCTTAAAATTTCTGAGGAAAATCACCTTAGCTGCCTATGTACCCAAGTAGGAGCCACTGATGCTTGAATCCGTGATCTTTCCTTTCCCAGACTGAAATACCCAGTGATATATTTATTAAGTGCAAGTGTCCAAATTAATTCTCATAATTGTTTATTTCAAAAGAATTCAGTAAAAAGGTAAAGATGTTAAACAATTTACCGACTTAAATGCTTATTTAACTATTTAGTAAAGTCGATTTGTCGGTAAATATGCCAATTAGTTCAATATAGTAAAGAAGCTAAGATCAACATTTGTCATACATAATGTCCATCTGTATACGAAAAATAGGCAGAGCTTGTCTCACCCTCCAATTGGTGGCAGAACTGGAGCGCACTTTGAAAGTGAAGTTGTCTTTTAATAGACGGGTAGCACCAACCACCGACAACTTACTTCCCCATTGTAAAAGTATTTCTTTTTATAGAAATATTCTTGAACAATATTAGACGCACATTTATATAGAATAAAAAAGAAGCAGTACTTTTTGTTATGATACCGATAAGGGATAAAAAGATAATTTTTTATCTCTTTTTTTTATCTACTTTTATAGATTTAGACTAATATTGAGAAGAATTTTAGGAATAAATGAATAGTTTGATTAAGTTCGGAACAGATTTTAAATATTATTATCTTCTTTAAATTTAGATTTAATTCAAATTTATATCAGCATACTTACTAAATTTGAATACAATATAAATATTTAATGGAATATTAAAATATTATTTCTAAAATTGAAGTTGAAAATGATTGCATTTAGATATAATGACTTTAGTGTCAACACTTTTTAAGAGAGCGGAGACAAATAATATAATAATCACTTCCCTTTTATGGCCATCAGGCTTCTATCATTTTCCTTTAATTTAGAGGAATAATTCAAACACGGACAAAATCATTATGCAGACACAGGAATTGCGTTTTTGAGTAAGAATTACTGCACTGCCCTTCTACGTTAGTGTGGCCTGAACGCAAGATAAGAATATTTTTTCATCAGATTGTTCGGATGATTATTGATGCATAAATTCCATTTGTCTGAACTCGTCCAGACGTTCAAAAATGCTAAAGTAATGAATAGTACATTATTTAAATAATATTTTTTTTTTAAACTTTAAAGTTATTTTTTAAGCACTGTGTATTTTTAAAATTTTAAATTTAATATCCAGACTAATTACGATAATGATAAAAATACTTTAAGACTTTTGACACTCCTAAATACTTAAAACACATTATTTTACAAATAAGGGTATCATTTGGTTGTGTCGAAAACACATTTGAGAGTGTCAAAAGCTTTAAAGTCTTAAAATATTTTTATCAAGTTATTATAATTAGTCCGGATATTCAATTTGAGAAATTGTGAAAATACACCGTGCTTAAAAAATAATAGTCTATGTTACCGATACTATAATAATGCATTAAAATAACTTTAAAGTTTTAAAAAAGATTTTATTATTTAAATAATATACTATGTATTACTGTATAAATAATCGTCCGAACGATCTGATGGTCCGTACAATATAAAAATATTCTTTATCTCCCATTCGAACTACGCGATAATTTCTTAAAAAAAATACATATCCTATATTTACAGAAAGATTTTGTCCGCGTCTAAATTATTTGCCTTAATTTAAGTATGAGGTTACAGAAATGTATGGCTTGTGCCACGGGGAAGAGGAGACGACAGCAAAATCCCTTGCAATTTTTATGTGTTGGCGCGTCTGCATGGGGTTTCCTTATCTTCTTGTCAAGGACGCTTCGGAGAGTCACCACGTGGAATAAATTCCAAATACGTTTACAGTACACGACGGACGTTAAATATATTTTTTTGAGAGGGTTGTTATAAGATACTGTAGCAAGACGTACTATCACATGAATTGTAGATTTTATATATTTAAATTTATTTGATAATGTTTTTTTTTTAAATGATGGAAGGAGGAATTTCGAGCTCAACCCTACGAAATCTCTTTTTCCGGTCACGTCTAACATCCTCACACGATATCGACGAATTATCTTACGTGGAGATGCATTTATTTGATATCTATATAGATATGAAGTTTTTACTGTCAAATAATAATTTAAGTTATATAATTTTGACTTTTAAATTTTGATAAATATTAAATTATTTAAAAAATTAAAATCTTTATATAAAATGATCAAAACTTCATAAAGAAATTATTTATATATTTCCTTTTACTTTTACATTGTATCCAACTATATAATCTTAAAATCCATTTAAGGATGGTCATTCTAACATGAGAACTGTCTTTTAAAAGACAAGGGATTTTATGGATTTCTCACTTTATTCTTCACTTCTGCCATACGAAAGCATTTAAAAAAAGAGAAGAAGAATGTCGATGATCCAGTCAGTGATCCGATAAATAATCTGGTCAGTGAGACAATTTGTTGTTATGTATGAAAAAAACAGTCTCACTTAAATAAGGCCAGTGATTCTCCCACGAGTATTTTATGTTTAGGGACACAGGTTTTAGTGTATTCCTGATTTCACCCTTTGCATGAACAGTGAACTTTCAATGGGCTGATTTTTTACTGTTCATGTGAATTTCGGCAAGCCGATTTGAAATTTTGGAGAGCCGATTGCACTGTTCATGAATTTTGGCATTCTTTTTTCTTCGGTACAACAGGTGGAGAGTAAATTGGATATCACAGTAAAACTCGTTTCTGTATACATAAAATACCCATATAAGGATTACTGGCTTTTAGATAAATGAAAGTGATTCAGTAAGTGAGTCGATTTCTGATATTTAAAAAAAAAAATTCAATACAATAAAATGAGAATAAAGTAAGAAATTAAAAAAAATCTGTATCTTCCGAAAAAATTATTTCCATATTAGAATAACCACCATACATTTAATATGGCTTAAGTAGAAAAAATTCCAACCAACTTTTATCGAGAACCTCCAGCTGTTAAAGGATTGAGAAACTGCAACCTCGTGTAATTCACGCCGGTTTCCATTTCGATTCTATTCTCTTGCCCGAGGTAAGGTATTTACGAATTTGCCATTATTTATTTCCTGTGATTCATTAAAATCCATATAAAGAAAGATTCCACGGACGTTGAGTGGAGCCCACAGTTCTAACCAAATATTTTCTTATTCGTCTTTTTATATAAAAAAACAAAGTTACCGACGTAAGCACTGAATTAGAAATGCTTAGTTGAAATTAATTCTTTTATCATGGGAAATATTGAAAATTTCTAATCAATCTTTTGACTTCATCAATTGTATCAGTCAAAATTTGTAAATAACTTATACATTATTAATCGGTGAAATTGGCCAAAATTTGATCAAATTTCAGCTACTATAATATTTTTTTTCGAAAAATAAAAAAGTTGAGGCTGCCAATATTTGTATTTTGACATAGACTCAATCAGAAAAATTTTGGACAACACTTCGAATTTCAACTCAAATTTGTAATTGAGCTGTTTTGCCTCATTAAATAAATAAGAAAAGACTATATTTGAATTTGGTGTTCACGACCATATTTTTGTAAGCAACTAAAATTGACCAGTTATTTCAATTTTTAAAATTTTATTATTGCATTTAAAACATGTCTCAATTTACAATTATTGTGCACATAAATTTAATTTAAACAAATAAGAACTTCCATCACAATTCGTAAGGGCTCTGTTGTAACTTTAGAAGTTGTTAGTTTAAAATTAGTTATCCATCTCTCAAAAATTTACTCTTCATCCAAACAACGCCAAAAAAAATCACTTTTTACAGTGTCATCCGATGTACAGAGGTTTATAAATACCCAGACATCAATCTATGGCTAGACTCGGACACCTTGTCTTCAAAAAATGTCCAGTACATATTGCATTCAGCATCACAAAGTAAAAAAGATATCTAATATCTTTATTTCAAACAAATTAAAAACTATTTGCAACCATCTATTATTTTATTTTTTTTTTCACAGCAGTCTCATCATTACATATACTAAAGTTTTCATTAGTGGTAGGCTAGGCGGTGGAACCGTTATCAGATTTTGCCTATATAATCTCCACAAATTCACTCAATTCTTTATCATCATCGGATACAATGAAATTCAAAGTTTTCTTTCTTCTTCTCCATCTTTTGCTCTTCTTCTCAGACATTCCCACCTCCTTCCAAACGCCTCTTCCACCGCCAAAAACCAACCCCTTCTCACCCAAGGCCCATCTCCTCCGCTTCTGGTCTCGTCTCTTCCCCGCCGTCCAAATTCCGCACTCCCTCCTCACTAAATCTTCACCCTTAAATGCCACCCACTTAGCCACCTTCTCCAACTACATTGATTCCCACTCTCTCCCCTCCCACATCCTCTCTTTTTGCTCCCTCGCCAACCTCTTCTGTGACCTCAAATCCTCCTCCAACACCTTCCATCTCTGCCTCCGACGATGGTAATTTTGAGAGTTACAGCAACCGCCACTTCCAGAACTACAAGAGAGGCGGTTCAGAAGGCGGGGATACCTTCAGAACCTACTCCTCTGGCGAGAACGTAGCCCGCGACACCTTTAGCAGTTATGACCGCGACGGTTCTCAGTCGACTCAGTTCACTTCCTACGCCAACAACACTAACGTTGCTGGCTCTGGCTTCTCCAACTATGATTTCAACTCCAATGCGGCGTGACCCAGTTCGGATCCTACGGCTCCAACAGCAATGTACAAGGCCATGACTTTTCTAGCTATGGTAAGGAAAGCAGCGGCGCTCTGGATATCTTCTCCTCCTACTCGGACAAATCAAACGTGGTTATGAATGGATTTAAGGGTTATGGGGATGAGGCCAATGCGATGAGCAGCATCTTCTCTTCCTACTCTGAGCAATCCAATATAATAGAGAACTCCTTCAAAAGCTACAATGAGAGAGGAAACGGGCCGTCCGATCAGTTCTCAGGCTATGGAAGCAGAGGAAATTCCGTAAGGAACGATTTCATTGCCTACAGTGGAGATGGGAATGGCGGGTTGGAGCAGTTCACCAACTATGCTGACTCGTCGAGTGAGTCGATCAATGCATTCCGGTCCTATGGGAAGGATGCACTTGGGGCCCTGATGGAATTCACCAACTACGGGAACTCATCGTTCCCTTCCAAGAATGAGTTCACTGAGTATGGTCGGGAAAGTCCCGAAAGCACCTCGACACAGTTTACTCAGTACTTCGGAAATGACACTGAGTTCAAGCAATATTTCAGAGCGAGCAATACTTTTAGAGACTACTTCAATGGAAGTATGGTTGGAAAAAGTGGTTATCAAGTGGAAGCAGGGAAGTTCTTCAGAGAGGTAAATTTGACACAGGGGAGCCGGATTTCAATACCCGATATTAGAGATAAGATGCCAAAGAGATCTTTCCTACCCAAATCGCTGGTGGAGAAGCTCCCATTCAGCTCGCTACGGCTGGAAGAGCTGGTCAGGACGCTGGCGGCAAAGACGCTGAAGCCAGTGATGGCGAAGGACAATATCAGAGTGCGAGCGGCCGTCGGTGAAAGGGGAGACAAAGAAGTGTGTGACATCGATAGAGTCAATGGTGGAGTTTGCGACAATGGTGATTGGAAAGACCGCGGAAGTGTCTACGACGGCAGGGGTGGATGGGTGGGGGAAGGAGGTGGAGGTGGGGAGGGTGGTGGGTAGGAATGGTGGGAGGGAGACTCAGTCGGTGTCGTGCCACCAGAGCCTGTTTCCTTACATGGTTTACTATTGCCATGCGGTGCCACATGTGAGGGTGTATGATGTTGAATGGATGGGTGAAAATAAAAGTGGTGAAAAGAAGAAGGTGAATGATGGGGTGGCGATTTGCCACTTGGATACAACTCAGTGGAGTCCAACACATGCAGCATTTGTGGCTTTAGGGTCGGGTCCAGGGAAGATAGAAGTTTGCCATTGGATATATGAGAATGATCTCATATGGGTTGGACACCATTGATTCCTTTGATTGTTCTACTGTGTAAAAATGGTGTATCTTTGTCTTTGGACTCTGCTTCTTTCTTTCTTTGCTTTGATTTCTCTTTGAAAAATAATAAATTCTGTGACTCAGATGAGCACCTTCACCTGCATAGATCTGCCAATCAGAGCGAGACAGAGATTGAAAGTCTAAAACCCATCATTCTCCACTCAAAGTCAAAATTCTATCTAATAAATTAAGGTCCAATGATCTTAAAAAAATTGTAATGGTTATTGATGTGAAGATCTATAAGAAATCACACTCATTAAATATATATAGGCACCTTATTTGAGTCCGATAAAGTAGATGATTGAAGTAGAAGTGCTAGTCATCTGTCCATTTTATTTGCTTAAATCAAATAATATAAAAATGTTTAATGGAATTTTTTTCTTGTAATCAGCATCCAATAGCATGTCATTGAAATTGAAACTAAGTCACAAGAAATTGTGATTCATTCATGTAAGATTGGAGTTTTTAATAAAGAACCATCACTTGGGCCAAGTTTTTCCCCTAAATCCCTAATACGAGGATACAAGGGCATCATTTGATGAGAATGCTTATTTATGTACATCCAAATACTGGAGTCAAAGGGTCATGCCAGAAAACTGGCACGAATCGAACCAGGTCGCATTCCAACAAACAAAGCAATAGATCATAATCTACCTTAAGTATGGTCATGAGCCACCAATCAAACACAGTAAACACTATCAAATGGATGTAGGAATGGACTGAAGCAAATGAAATGAAAATATTTTGTCCTCAACCGCAGTTGCTAACAACCAGATTAACCAGGGTGACATTCCAAGAAACAGAATAAGGATCAGCCTATATATACTTAGACTTGCAAATGTTGGAGCAAAATCAAGTGAAATGAAGTCATATTCTGTGATTAATCACCAAACCAAAATTACAATCACAGCATCTAATGATCACTGATGACTCGTAAATTGAACAAATTGACTAAACAAATTGTGTTGGCTTTATTTTCTTTCAGTATCTACACAGCAGGATGGTACCCAGGATTTATATTTGTGTCCACCCTTTGAACTTCTCGTCTCCGACGCCAACCATGACAGCATTCCAGTGCAAGCCTAAGTACAGTTCCGAGACCCAGCACAACAAGAACACCTGCATGATGCATATTTTAGCAAGAATTTTTCTATTTGAACCTTTATGCTTAAATAGACGAGACTTTTCATTGGATAAGAATTGATACCAATTATAATGTTCACTGGAAGTGCAGAAACACCAAGGGAAATAGATATTAACACATCCAGCAGGAGTCCACCAATAAGAATTGAGAATGCGATCCAAAGTGAACTATAACATCCCTATAACAAGAGTAAGAAAAAATCAAGTGACTTCCAATGCTAAATGAATTACAAGGAATGTCATGCTGTATTGCTGGCTGTGATCTGTAAAGCTAAGCCAAGGCTTGTGTTAAAGGTAGGACCTATTCGTATGCTAGGCCAAATTAATGGCCCAAAATTAAAGACGACTGGATTAGGTTTCCAGTAGCTTTTCCATTCAGGTCCGTCAGGATTGCATCAAAGCCTGTTTATCCTCTCATAGGCTGATCCTAGAGCCATAAGGGTGGCCCAAGGACTGATTTAAGACAAAATGGATAAATATACAAGGCTCACATTTATGAGGTACAACTCAAACCCAGTCTGTTGCGAGCCCTTGTTGCAACCTAGGGGTGGAGGTGATCTCCTTGACCTCAAAATCACAACACTGACACTGCCATAGAAATATACATACCCGTTCACGCCCTCCTTGCACAAAAGTAGCTCCTCCAAATGCTGGGTCAACCCTCCAAATCCAATAACTTGCCTGTTCCATGAAGAATAAAAGCTTATATGGTTAGTTATATGAGTATAGAATACCCTCATGCACACACCTTACCTACCCCACGAATGGTCATATGAAAAGATATAGTAACTCATCGGACTAATATGCACCAACAGATTGGTTTGAGCAGTACAAAACATAGCTTAAGATTATTCTATAGGGGCACCTAGGTGGGCCCCATAACTAGAGTTTAGTCTACACCACATATTTGGGGTGTACAGGAATGCATATCTACCTCTGGTGAACAAGTGTATAAGCAAAATTATTATCAAAGGTCATATATCACTTAGAAGACATACTTACATTTGGTTGGATCTGTGGACATGAGACATTCACAGCTACCTGCCTGTTCAGTTAGGTTTGGAAATTGTTACTATTATTTGGAATCTGATACCAAAAAATATGAGAAGTGTATGTAGCAAACTACTTACTGGCATATCTCACATTTATTTGATCCTCTAGTACGAAACCACATTTCTATGCAGGAACGATGCACTTTTGCAAGCTCACCTCGACATCGGCACCCGAGTTCCATCAAAGCTTCTTCAGTTTGCTGCTGACATACTCTGGGATAATTATGTATAATGGTTACTTTCAAGTTTCAACAAAGAAACAAAAATTCAAAACAATAGGACCAAGAAAAATAACAGTAACTTCCTTAACCAATCAAAGCAAGGAAAATACAGAAGGAATTATGTTACTTTTGTTGAAAATTGACTGTTTTTGTGTACCATTTGTTTTTATTTTTTCAGTGAGCCGTGGGCCATTTATCATTGTACCTTGTAGCCCATTGTAATTAGACCCTTCTATTAATAACATTGTACTTGAGTCCCAATGGCTAACACCACATCTTCACTCCAACCCTACCTCAATTTCACTTCTACCTTCCCACTTATGGTAAGATCTCACTCGGTTTCTTAACCACAATCGTCTATTCACCTCTCTCACTTGTGGATAGACCCATAGATTAGAGAGAGAAGAGATTCTAACTATGGGATTTTATGATCCATAAGATTTCTCCTCAAAGATGGATCCCATACAACATTAGCCCCAAAGTCACAACATGATTGTTGATGAACTTCTTTTTTTATTTGAGATGGGAGTATTGTCTCACGATGGTGAGTAGCCCAATATAGAGCTGTACATTAGATTAGCAGCCCAAGATGGAGCTGCACATTAAATCAGCAGCCCTAAATTACAATTAGCCACCCAAAATAGGGCCACATAATAAATTAGCAGCCCAAGAAGGGGCTTCACATTACAAGCAGCTATCCAAAATGGGGGCTGGATATTGGATTAGTAGCCCAAGATAGGCCTGCAATGAAAACTTTTGATACAAAGTTGAAAATTTTGTGTTGACACTAAATGCTGTTCATAGGAAACTCTTAGTAATGTGCAGATAGTTGATAAACTGTCTCAAGAGATGTGTTGTTGTAGTGCTTTTGAAAAGCTAATTGATGAAGATTTGAAGTGCCTAAAAGCTCAATAAAAAGAGGTAAAACATTGACATGGTGTCTACATCTCAGCCTTGGGACCCACCATACAGCTGGTGCTTTGGAGAATAATCAGTTTTGAAATTTAAATTCAAATTCCAAGGATCGTGCAATAAACTTTGAATTGAAATTTTAATTAAAGAGTAACTAGGAGTCTTTAATAGTTTAAATTTCAGTTGGGATGCAGTCGTACCTTGGTCTCAATTAGTTTTGGTTTCAATTCAAGTTTGAATTCTAGTGCATTTAGCGACATGGTTTTAGTTAGTCTAAGGTAATAATTTGGAACATCCTATTGTTTTTATATTTCTCTGTCCAAATCAAGTTATACATACAGGTCTTGTATGTAGAATTCAGATAGTTGAAATGGAAATGGAATTTGATTTGAAGCTATAAGCTTTCCCTCTGATTGGTGATGACTCCAACCCTAATGAAAAGTTCTGACTCCTTTTGGTCCTTGGTATTGACTTGAAGGATAACATATATATATATATATATATATATATATATATATATATATATATATATATATATATATTCCCAAGCAAGTTCCCCTATATCACCCCTGTCCAACTTTGTCATTCTCAAATCCAACTCTGACCATGAACCTATCTGCAAATCACTCATCAAAATAGACTAGTACGAATCACCTAAAATTTTCTTACATTTTCTTAAGCCCTCAAAGCCTTAATCCTCAACCTAAATCCCATCTAAAGCCAAACTACTTGTTGCTTGCCATTATTTGGGATAAGCACATCACAGTTAGCAAGCTATCCCACTTCCATAACAAGGGGAAAAAAGGAAAAGAAACAGGCATAAAACACACGATCAGACAATGAGGACAGGGAATAAGCCGGTACAGAAACTAAGTC
This sequence comes from Chimonanthus salicifolius, assembly GCA_013350335.1. NCBI lineage: Eukaryota > Viridiplantae > Streptophyta > Magnoliopsida > Laurales > Calycanthaceae > Chimonanthus > Chimonanthus salicifolius. The sequence goes on from CM023536.1 coordinate 55,450,672, forward strand.
AGCTAATTTATCAACCACTTTGTTTTATAACATTTAGATATGGTTGATGAAAGAAAAGAATGGCATTTATATCAGCTTCAAGTTTACATGGGCCTGATCCCACCTTGGCCCAAAAGGTTTTAAGAGATTAACCATGTACACAAAACAAACCAATAGATCAGAAATCCTTTGAACAATATATTGAGAGAGAGAGAGAGAGAGAGAGAACAAAGTGGTTTTACACACTACCTCAATTAAAAGCAATATAAACATTAACCAGTAGAGGACCAAAATGGTTTTACACATGACCTCAATTAAAAGCAATATTTACAAAAAAAAAAAAACCGTTGGAGCTGCATCATTTTATATAAAGCTGAAAGATCTCCATTATTACATGGACAGGTTCTGGTGACCATGCATGTAAAATACTAGTCTTATCTTAAAAAACAGGGCAAACTTCAAACGGCAAAAAACTTTCTCAATAAAGTACATGCAAAATATCCAAAGGACATCATGCCTCACGTTTGAGGCTTTGAGCCATATGTAACTAATATGTATGTGGGGTGGTAAGAAAGACACGGATCTATATTCCTTTGTTTCATTTAACCAGAGATGCAAGGGCAATAACCTTCCATCCAAATCCCTGGATGAGGATGGCCAAACATCTGGAAATTGAAACTTGAGCTGTTCTCTGTAGCTATGATTCCCCAAAGCAATGCTTCTGGAGAACAGAGCATGCACAAGATGAACGTTGAGTGGCTAACCTAAATCCCTTGATGAATAGTCCTTGAATCAAAAAAAGTAAGAAGCTGAAGTATAAAAACTGTTTCGTAGCTTGGCAAACAACTGAAATTGAAAATTGATCTGTTCTCTGTAACAATGATTCACCAAAGCAATGTTATTCAGAGAACAGAGTATGCACAAGTTGAATGAAGAGCAGCTAACCTACCTTTTTTTTTTGAGCGGTAAAGAAGAAACTTCATTAATAAAAAGGAACAAACAACAAAAGAAGAGAACAATACAAGAGGGCCTAAGAGAGATAAGCCCAAGAGTAAACAACAAAAGAAAAAGAGAAAAAACTCAAAACATCAATCAGCCCCCCATAATATGACAAACACCCAAGACTTGCCCATCAACACCATTTTTAGCACAAAAATCTGCAAATCCATTAGCCGTCCGATTGATATGATTGAAGGAGACCTCCAAGCCCATAGAAAGACCCTTAATTTCCCTAACTATGGTGATCAGCCTCCATGGAGGACGCCTCACACCCCTAGCCCATTTGATAGCGTTGGAAGAATCGCTTTCAATAACTAATTTAATTTCCCCCAAGCTCACCCCTAGAGTCAAGGCTCTCCTAATACTAACCTACCTGTAACAATACAACTAGTATGCTCATGTCTAAATGTGCTAGTTGTTGCTTCTGTTGGAGTGTGCCCTTGTATTATTCCAGGATTTGGACTTCTATTTCATTAATTAAATCCTCATTGACCATAACGAGGAAGAACAAAAGACCAGAAATCTCCTTCACATGAAGAATCAAAAGATTCCCAGTTCAAGGTACAATGAAAAAGGATGAGGCAGATAAGGACTACAGATGCAGTGGCTATAATCCACATGTTAGGCTAAGTGATGAAGAAGTGCTAAACATGAAATGTGGACGACTCACAAAGCAAACCATGGATAAAATGGGTAACAACAATTCTATTGATGATAATTTGTCATAGAATGTTACATCAATTGTTTGTAAAGGTGTTTATTTAGGGGTTTTGTTTATCAATGTTAGATTAATTCTTGGAAAAAGAATAACAATAACAACAACAGAAACAACAACAATCAAAGCCTTAGTCCCATCTACCGGATCAGCTTTTCAGGTTCTTAATTTCCACTCTACCCCATTGAAAACCATGTTCCATATCATCCACACTGTATCATATTATATCCTGCCACCTCAATCCATGAATTTTACAGCCTTCTCTCTTGTAATTTGTAATCCTTTGACTCTTCATATAGGCTATATTTGATCTTCTATGAATGTGCCCAAACATCTTAACTAACATCCTCTCTTCTATTCGAGCAACTTTTAGGCTTTCTCTAATGTGCCCATTTTCGATTCTTTTATTACTTGTTACAGCACACATGAATCTCATCGTATGCATCTCCATGACCATTACTTAATCTACCCATCTTTTTCTCATCACCATAATGATGAAGAATAGTAGTAGTAACTTTTCAAAAAAAAAAAAAAAGAATACTTGTAGTAACAAATCAACAAACAAACAAAACCTCTAGTCCTGCCAAATGCCATGTAAACCTAAGTTGATTCTGAATTATTTCTAAGCTATCAAACTACCCAAAAAAAAATAGAATTAACAAAATATACCCAAAACTTACTGTAGTATTTTACAACTACTTTAAGAGACCCAAAAATGAAGAAATCTCACGAGAATTACAGAAATAGCCTGTTTATTTAATTTAGATGTACCTTATAAATCCTTAAAAATAGTAGGCCAAGCAATGGCTAGAGCTCTTGCCACTCTACTTAGCATGAACTTGCAGAAGGGGGACTCGTCAAAGAACAGCAATGAAATAGACTCTTATGGAGGTTGCGATTTCGGCTCCAAATAATGCTGATTCCTCCACTGTACTAAAGAGACCTCTCTTAAAACTAAGTCTAGTTCTTTCAGACCAAATAATCAAAAGAGCAGCAAGGAGAATATGTTCCCATATCACAGGATCTTAGTTAGCCAAACCCCATACACAAAGCATCTATGGTTGAGCCAAAGATTTCATCATAGCCCATCTTGGGTTCATAAAGAAAAAGCAGACAATAAATGTACTGCACAATGGACAAAGTGATAAATAGATGGTCCACATTCTCCGCTGCATTGAGGCACGTGATCAAGAAATCAACATCATGTGATGATAACTATAAAAGGTGAACAGTAATAATCTTGTCTCGGCCAGTTAACTTACAAAACTGACAACAAAGGAAGAGAAGGAAGAAGTTTAGTCTCGGAGTTACAGACGGGCTTGTGATGGATCAAAAGAAAGTCTTCACTGGGAGCATCCATCTAGCATCAAGATTTCACACCTTGTAACTGTCTCCTCAAAAAGGAAGGATCAATCCTAGCAACTCCAACAGTAGAGAGGCCAAATCAACTATTTCATCATCATAAGAAATACACCTAAAAATTGATGTCCAGTGTTGACACCACTAAAACATGTTCAGAAATCAGTGACCAGTTCACCTTTACCAGCTGCTGCAACAAACAGCTTAGTAAACCTGATTTAAGCAAATCGTCCTGCCTAAAGGTGTTCTTGAGGAATGGAGTTATACGACAACCAAATAGAAGTGAGTCTATATTGGTATTCATGTTAATGTACAGTCTTACATCCATGAAAGAACATTACTTCCAAATATTTTATTTCATTTGAAAATTAAATAACCAATACTGATCCATAAAATCTTAGTTCAATTTTAAAACAATATACATCTATTGTACACAGTCATGTCATAGGCAACATTCTAGACATCAAGGACAGTGAAACAAAAAGAATGTAATGTCATTTAATAGGGAAAAATGATATAACTAAACAGAGGGCACTATTGACTGGAATTATACGACACCAGAAGATTAGTGTCATGAAATGGAGTTTCAACACTAAGACAATCTACATGACTCGACTAATTTGAAAAACTTAAAAAAAATATAAATTTAGTTCAGACGCAATTATCCCTAGGAGACATCTCTCTTGAACTTTGACACAGAATAAAATTGAAAAATGTGGCAACTATCAAATCAGCTCATAAACCTACAAGGCATATACATTTTTTTTATATGAATATAGAACCACAAGTTATTCCAACTAGAAGTGTCAATAAACACCAAAACAAAGCAGGAACTGAACACAGCTATTATTTTTAGAAACTCAAAGTATCCCTCTTACATAAAAAGGTTCATAGCTCAATTTTCAATAGGCTACCTAAGAAGAAAGACTGACCATTCTTAATAACATCTAAACTTGTACAAATGCTATTTTATATGCTATTGGTTCACCATCTAGTTAGGTCAACCTCCATCTAAGATCATACAAGAAGATTATGAATGAATACATTGAAATTAAAAGCCATATAATCAGCCAGGACACAATTAGGAAGAGGTAAACTAGTTCAAGAGAGAGAAGCAAATAGGAGGGACTAGGATGGGGGGTGGGGAGCATGGTTGGCCTGTGATTGAGGCACCGATAATTTTGATAATAAGTGACACTAGCCCTGCTTTTTAACCTTTAAATGATAACACCTGGGCAAAAAGAAAGAAAGAAAGAAGAAAAAAGACAAGCCATGCTGCTTGTGCCTATTGATGATGGAGATAGTAAAAATTCAAAAGCAAAGAACTCTTCGAAACCAAATACAATCGTTCAATCCTAAAGGCTATAATAATATTAACAACAACAAACAACAATAAAGAATGAAAATCAATAAGCACATAGTAAGTTAACAAACTGAAAGTATACCTGCATTGTTCATGATAGCTTTCGCTGTGCTGCAAGCAACCTTTTTTGGTACCTGCTGCGGCATCTGCCCTCTCATCCTTCTCATCGCCGATCATCACCTTGCTAATATTTGCCTTGGAATCTGAAACCGTAGATAGCTGATTACACACATCGCCGCAAGAGATGACGATGCTGATCACTTCAGGCAAGTCTTTATCTACAGATTTTCCCTCCGAACTCTCGCCACCGCCCTCCGAAGGCAATTTCTTCCAATTCCCGTGTTTCTCCACCGCAATTCCACTCCCTTCCAACCCATCTTTCTGCATTTGCTTCAATTTACAGAATTGCCAGTTCTCCTTTTCCTTATGTAATTTCCAGTCTAAAATGGATTTGGGAGCTTCTCTTAGTGAGAAGAAGAAGAAGAAGAAGAAGAAGACTTCCTTGTCTCGTCAGCACCTAAAAATGATCCAATAAAATTTATTTTAAAATAAAAATAAAACTATTATACGTGCGAAATTGGAAAGAAAAAACGTTCATCTTAAAATGAAAAGGAAGGAAGGAAACCTGCCTTAAATTGTCGTCAATGGAGAATACCAAAAAGGAAATTGGGAGAGGAAAGTAAATTGAAGATACTGAAATTGTAAGAGAGAAAATTGAAGAGAATTAAGGAATAAATGAAATTATTGGTACCAGGAATCGTTGACTCGGAAGAGGGATGAATTCCTGTCTGGTTTGCGCTTTTTTCATTTGTCCGCATTTCTGATATTTTGTAGTGTTCGGACAGAGAAGTGTGAGCGTTTGGCGACACAGTCGCCATCGTGGGCAAAAGAAGAAACGAACGCCGGGCTAATTATTAAATTCTCACTGCAATTAAGAGAAAATCAACGGTCGAGAATTCGAAGAGGACCTCTCAACTGATCGGGCCGGGTCGGGTTCGGGTTGGGTGGGTCTATTTTTAATCCAATTAAACAGGTTTAGTTACTTCCAGTCTACTTTAGATTTACGTCAGTTTATTTATTTACTAGAGACTTTTCTAGTGAGACTAGTAGAGTATTCTCGAGGCATATTCAGGCGTATCACTGTGAAAAATCATTGTGGTATATGTAAACTTCTCAATTCATATACATGGGGATAAGTTTGATTCTGAGTGACCCTTTGAAATTGAGTGTGAAATATATTTTATATGAATGCGAGATCCTTAAGTTAGTAAAATTTAATTATTTATTGAGTTCAAGTTGAAATTATCCATTTATTAAAAAAGATTAGATCAAATCATGTTATTTATTTAATACATCAAACAATCGAATTCGGTCAAAAGATCTTCTTTTTCATTTCAAAAATCTAGACTAACTTATAGTGTATCAAGTTATAAAACATCACTCGGGTTGAGTAACTTGGATCAACAATTCAGGTCTGGTTCAATAATTTCTGACATGAGTTGAGTCGAGTTTATTGAAACTTGACTCGACCTGAGTTTTAAGCTCCGGTGTCGACTAATGTGCATTGATATTTCATAAACCTGACAATGCTCTATGAAGAACCCCACGGGTGAGCCCAGTACCCTTAAAGCAGATCAAGGTTAGGCCATGGGGGCTCGAACCTGCAACCTCTCGCTTTTTGATGCTTAGAGTCAACCAATTGAACTACACTCATTGATTATTAATTGTTTAAAAATGTAATTTTTTAAAGAATAATATGTTATTTACCGAATACGATTTATCTTACAAATACATATTATATCACCTGAATGAGAAAAAAAAGCTTAAAATCTATCACATATTTGATTTAATTGATTTTTTTTTTTTAATTCCTTGACAGTGCGTGAAAGTGAAAGAGAACCGGAAATGGAATGTCGAAAAGGTGTTGGTAATGGAGAACTATCAACAATGGGCCACGATTCAATGTGTCTAGAAGAATCAATCACCTCCACAGATGCTATAGATGCTTCTATTCTATTCTGTCACAAAAGAATGATATCCTCGTAGGCTATATACATTGATTTTAATAATTGGTCGAGCCAAGTTGATTTTGATCTTATTTGATACGATTAATTTTTTTTTAAATTCAATTAAATCATATTATTCTGTGGATATTTTCGTTTATTTGTAGGATTAATCTCATCTTCAATGTAGAATGTGAATATTCACATTATCTAACAAAATTCATATTATTTTAATTTGATTCTTATTAAGATTTAGTCGAGTGAGACTCATATGATTTGATATAGTATAGAGTTTATTTTAAGTGTATATGATTGTTTGTTAAAAAGTTTCATTTAAATATTAGACTCATTAAAAATAATTTGATTGTGTTTCAAAGCTCTTCAAATATTAGCATTTTAAATTAATTTTAAATATTTAAACTTTTATAGTCTTTAATTATAAACTTATTCGTCAAAATAATTTATTATAAGCCACATATTTAAATATAAACTTTTTTGAGTAATAAGAGGCCCCACGTGATTTATTAATTTAAAAAATAGTATCCCCTTAGACATATTGTAGTATCATATTTTGATACAAGGGATGAGTCAGACAAGTATTAGATTATGATATTTTACTGTCCTAATATATTTCATCCCACTAATTGAATTTAAAATTTTATTATAGAGTGCCCATCTTAACACGTGCGTTTTCTTTTAGAAGGCATGGATTTTAGTGAACTTTCTATTTTGCCCCTCATCCATTCGCATAAATTAGTTCACTTTTCAGTGAATCAGTTCACTTATCGGTGCACCGACCAGATCACTTGGAAATCAGTGTACCGATTTCTTGAGAGCCCAAATCGGTGCACCAACCGGATCATTTTACACATAAATCAGTTCACTTTTTAGTAAATCAGACCGATGAGTGAACCAATTCACTGAAAAAGTGAACCTGCTTTTTGCGGTTGGAGGCAAAGTGGGAAATCTAAAAAACTCGTGTCTACTGAAAGAGTATGTCCGTGTTAGGATGGGCATCTTATTATATAGTCTTCAAAACTTGAGATCTAAGATAGGTGTATGAACTTGACATGCATTTAGACTTAACTATTGGACACTTCTCTCTCTCATATCTAATGTATTGGCTATGCATTCTATATATCGAAGTATGGTATAAGTTCCCAATCACATCATGTCTAAAGGTGAGGGTAGGTCTCAATTTGTTCTATGGTCATAAAAATGGACAAATGTAGAATCACATCATCAATAATAGTATTCAATTTGGAAGATTAGATCATCTAAATCTTTAATTTTTAAAGTTAAAATTAAAGTATTAATAAATATTTATAATTGTTATACTTATTCAATGGTGAAGATAGATAATATAAGCGTGATGCTAGATTGAATTGAATTAGAGAGTCTAATGCATTGATATTTAGATTTGTTACCATATAGGCCTCATCATTGACCATGAATTTGAGTATAGTTACCACCAGGGATTTAAATGTTATATTGTTGATATCGGACGATATCTCAGGTTTTAACTAAAAAAAAAATTAGGTGAGATCTTGGTCGAGAACTGAATATTAGCCAATATCGAGATTTGAACCCCTGGTTACCATCAAAGATAGTTAGATCAAGGGTTCGATATCTCGGCCGCATCATATTGGCCGATATCGGCCATTTTTGTAAAAAAAAAATATTAAGGAGAGAGAAAAATATCGACTGATAGACCTTTTTTCGACTCCTGAATTAGATAATTACCTCCAAATTTTATGTGGGAGCCGCACAAAAAACTCTTATTTAAAAAAAGAAAAAGAAAAGAAAGAGGTTTCATGGTATACTTTTTTATAGGTGACTAGCTCAAAACAATAGATGAAAAAACTTACTAAATTATTACTTAGTAAATTTAAAACTAAAAAATTAATTATTTGAACATTTGATCAAATAGGTGTGATACCTACAATGTTTTATGGGACAGTGTTGGATAATGAAGGAAAAAAAAAAAAAACCAAGTTAGAATGATATAGATGCGTGTGTTACGTTAGATAAACAAATTAACTCAAGTGATAAGAGTTTGAAATTATTATGTTAGAGATACTATCAAATCATTTGTCAAGAAGAGATTCATAATTTCCACTTGTTTCTAATACCTAGAACATGTAGAGAACAAACTTGTAATTTTAAATAATCAAAACTCATTAACATATTAAAAACTTGAAAATATTTGTGGAAAAAATATTGTCAAACTCTCTTGACACTCTGTCTTAGAGTATTAAAGACATCGAAAATATATTCCTCCAATATGATTTTAATATTTTTTTTTACCTAATTCTGTAATGACATCATACTACCCCTTTCTTAATATTTCATTCTCTTGATTATTATAGTATCTAAGTACTTACATTAGTACAAATATAATGTCATTAGGTGTAAAGAGAGTGACTGACTAAGATTAGATATCCTACCTTTTGAAGGTTGTTAAAACAAAGTAATAAACAATTAGGAGAACCTTGGGAAGTCTCAGACAATGATTTGTATATGTAATGTGAAGAGTATCTTTTTCATATTGTATGCATCAGTGGTACAACAACGTTACTTCACTTTAAAATAAGATCACCCTTCTCTTGTTGCGATAAAATGAATAATTTAAAATAAAGGATATTTTGTTGAAAATATTTCAAAAGTTGTGAGTTCAAATTTTGAAATTGGGTCATGGTGACTTTTACGCCTAGTTGGACTTTTCTTGAGCCAAACTGCTCATGCTACTTTTTTTAAATCACAACACAGTCACGCAAATGACAATTGCGATCGCCTGAATAATGCACTAGTTTTACCGGCTCGTATACCTGCGAAAGTGCTACTTTTTCTAACTTTTTAGCATGAAAATACTAGAACAATGTGCGTTATTTTTTTCTAGCATCAAAACTGCGCACGCACAATGCTATATATATAAGAAGATGTGAACTAAAAATAATAAAGTTTTTGTAGTCTAGTGATAAAATATACTTGTTTTTCATTTAAAGTTCTTGGATTTAAATCTTGTTCAACTCATTTAGAAGTCTTAGGTTTAAAAGATCGTCGACGATGTGAGAATACAGATCGTATGTGGGCCCAATGCCTAATGAGAGACTCTAAGTCTTACAGAGGAGAGAAACATCTCGAGAGTGGAGATGAGCTTAACTCGGGATCGAGTTCCTCTCAGGTGGGAGGAGATAATGAGGGCATTGAGCCCTATGATTCACAGTCTGCATATAGTGGACTCAGTGGAACATTCAGTGAATTCATCGGCGAGCTTTGACCAAATTAAGAAAATTGTCCTGACCATTATGGACTGTTTTGACCAAGGTAACCCTCATTGAACAGTGTCCAAAATCCCAGCCCAGTTGGCTACTAGAAGCCTCGTGACTCAATTACCTTGGCAAAATCCAAGTCCAATAAATCCAACTCCAAGGCCGCCCAACCTCTTAAACACTCTCTCCATAGGCCTGTGTGGTGTGCAAAAGTTTGAATTTCAAATTCCACGAATTTCGAATTGCAAGCCCAGTGCACTTGGGACACTTATCCACCTTGGACGAATTTGTAGGATTCGATTTAGGATTCTTGTTGCTTTCTAATTGGTTTATTGCTTTAATTTCATTGGCTATTTTAATGCAAATTCGAATCCTATTATGAGAGTTCGAATTGTGCAACTTAGTTTAGGATTTGTTCCATTGAGGTTGCAACTAGAGAGAAGACTGGACCAGTGCAGCTCCACAGAGTTTGATCTTGCACATATAAAACAGAGAATGTGTGAGACAGGACCCAAAAAGCTAAGCTCTTTCAGTGGGATTTTGGAACTCACACTCAACTTGGAAAGACAATTTCATACAAATAAAAATTCATACTGCCTATGTTAGGAGGGTTTGCTTCTTTGTCATGAAGTAATAAAGTGCCTATTTACTCCTAAAAACAATTAAAAGTGAATGAAACTATCATATACAGATATAATTCATTCACTGTGTTGCTGTAACTTATTGACTCTATAATGCTCATTTAAGGCATTTGTAGTCCAAACTGCAGAACAGCATCCACCCAAGGAAAGTGCATGGACGGACATCTTTACTTTGTTTTGATTGTTTACATGGTGCTCTAATTACAGTGTGATAATATCACTTTTCTCTCTGCTGCCAACCTTAGTTTCTCCCAAAATGGATCTGTCAGGGAAACTTTAAAGAAAGAAACGAAAGCATTATTCACTTGATATGAGACAAGTGGCACTGGCAAATCAAAGAAAATGAGATACAATATCATGAAAGGGTAGATCCATCACCCCTTTTATGGCTTTATACAATGAAATCGATTCAATGCCAGAAAACTGAGGGCCCAAGTGATCCGATGCTGAGGTAGCAATCTCAGCAGCAACAGGATAAATGGGCGAAAACCACGCCGTGATTTTATCTCGTTGAATCCCCTGCCGCACCTCCTATCTGGCGAAGAAATCTTGGGTAACATGAGATAATTTGAGCTGCGTTTGGATGAGCAGCGTGTAAAGGAAATGAGATGTTGCCCGTCTTTTATCTTTGATTGGTAATTAAAGGATGAAAGTAACAAAATTATCAATTTTATCCTTTTTGGCTCTTATTCTTATTTTTGAAAACTCTTTCGAAACAAAATATATTCATAATTTGGATCAAGGTAAGTTGATATGAAAAGTTTGAACTTATCTTAAAAATTTAGGCTCTTTCTATTTGGATTGTTAATGTGCGACTTGAATTCTTTATCAATGAATAGGAAATTTAATCTACACTCTCAAACGCCCTCACCCTCCACATCCTCACCATTTCATAATTTGACAATTTCAAGAGAATGTGTTTGGAATTTTATATATTTGTTTTCAAGTTTGAAGTAGAGATTATAGCCTCAATATCTATTATTTCTCATCTTTTTCCTCCATTTTTTAATGACCTAAAGATTATTTAACCCTTACAATTTAATAATAGAAGTGAGAGAATTTTTGCTTATATAGAATTATTAAAATAAAATAAGTGAGAAGATTAAAAGATAATGTCACACCTGTGAATATGAGTCCAAATGCTAGCAAATTCAATTATTCACATGCTCCCCAAGATCAATAAATTGACCATTCTAGACATTTAACATGAATGCATATATTGAAGTAAAATGTGTGACATCATGTATTTTTTTTTTATATTGGTATTTCATAATTAACCAAATACATAAATCTCTATGAGTGATGTTATTAAAATAAATATCTACCATGATCTTGAAGAATGTGAACTTCTCTACCTAAATTTAGCAAATAGTAGAGGAAGGAAAATTGAAGATTCTCCACTAATTTGATTAGAATAATAAGGTGAGAATGAAATCAAAATTAGTTCATTCTATCTTATTATCACTTATTCATTAAACAAAGCATTACATGAAAAACCTAATATTTTCAACCCTCTTGTCTTTAAATCAAGGGTTAAAAAATCGGATCAGTGAATTATTAAATTTCAAATTTAAAAATCTAAATTTACATAAAAAATCAAATGAACGTTATATTTGAATGCATCTTCAAATTTAAAGTTTTGAGCGATCCAAATTTGTACTATAATTATTTATTTTAGGTAAGTATTTGAGAATTGAGACGTTGAAAATTTTAAGTATCTATTTATAATTTTAAAATATTCATATATCCTTTTTTTTAATGTGCGATTGGAAAATTGCATTTGACACGTAAGAATTTCACTTGTTCGGATAGAGATCTCAAACAATAGGGCGAGATATAATTTCAAGTAGTCCCTCGAGCTACCAATAATAGGGAGTAACATCCAGCAACCCTGCGTCCCTTAAAACCCTAATCTCATCGTCAAAGAGAGGACGAGAGAATAAGCAAATCATAGCAACCCAAAACCCTCCCGGAACAGCGGCTGCTAGGGCTCTTCTTCGGATCTCCTCTCCCCTGCAAGCAAGAAGATGGGTCGGGTTCGGACGAAGACGGTGAAGAAATCGTCGCGGATCGTGATTGAGAGGTACTACTCTCGGATGACCCTGGATTTTCACACCAACAAGAAGATCCTTGAAGAGGTTGCAATCATCCCTTCCAAGCGCCTTCGAAACAAGATTGCTGGTTTCTCGACCCACCTTATGAAGAGGATCCAACGCGGACCCGTCAGAGGCATCTCCCTCAAGCTCCAGGAAGAAGAGAGGGAACGACGCATGGATTTCGTGCCCGATGTGTCTGCTATCAAGACCGACGTCATTGAGGTCGACAAGGAGACCATCGACATGCTTGCTGCACTCGGCATGGCCGATATGCCCGGCGTCATCAAGCAGGCTGACCCGCCAATGGGTGGACAAGCTTCCGCCTTCTCTAGACCCAATCCTGGATTCGCCTCCCGCAGGTCCTAGGTCAGTTGATTCGATCTCACCCTTGATGAATCATTGGGTTCGATTGGGTTCGATGGACGGACAGGATGGATGATACGTATCTCATTAGTTTTTGGACTTCTGGCTCCATCCTTTATTTTCTTTTACCTTTTTTTTTTTTGCACTTAAGAAATGTTGGAGCTTTGATGGTAGTGTAGATTTTTTTTCGCATTTGGTCGAACATGGTATCGCGTAGCGTTTGGTTTTGAAGACATTTCTAATCTTGTTAGAATTTCACTATTTCAATATATATTATGTGTTTTTATGGGCTTATGGTTATGTGAATTTTTGGATTCATAAATGAAACTTGGGGATCAAGAAACTTCTAAAAAATGTAGCAATTTGTTATCGTGTTGTAATATCAATGGCTTATCCCATTTGTCTTGTTGTCTGTGTTTCTACTTCTCCACTCATCAGTCATTCCAGATCTAGGCAGATTTCTGTTCTTTCTTTCTGTGTTGCTTTGGAAATGCAATTGTGATAGTAGGAATTTAGCTTTTGGTGGAATTTGGTATAATATAGTGTTTGATGATGATGATTAATGTATTTAATAATTTTGTCTATTTCCGTATAATGTGCACAAGCAGTTTTAGGGTCCACAAAATCAATGGAGAATTCAGAAACGGTTCGTAAAATGCAACTTTGGGGTTAATCGTATCATTCTACTTTTCTCAAGTACTTCATATATGTTTAGGGCCTACCTGTACTTTCTCCGGTGACATCATTGTGGGATTTTTTACCCCTGATTTTATCTTTAAATTAGAGGACAAAAGGGAAAAACATCAAATTACATTACTTGGGTTCCCTATTCAAGAGAAAGTACCGGTTCTCAAATCTTATTTCCATTTGGTCTTCCCCATTCAGTAGTACGTTAAACTAGCAAATCTTCATGTAGCCAGCCTAGCAAAGTTTGCAGCCCTCTAATATTATATATTTCAACATGTCAATGATGTTAAGCTCTTGGATTGTTTGTTGGTAGCGGAAATGGTGCTGATACTGCTTCAAATGGTTAAATCTATGGGGCATCAATTTCCCAGATTGTTAATTTATACCTTTCTGACAAGCAAAAAATAGGGATGTAGTGTAGTAAATAAACTTGGTCAGTCTTGAGCCATCTTCATTCAAGAGGAAGTAGACTTTAGACATCTAACTAGTTTGGCCAAGACTTGGTTAAAAAAATTAAGTGAACGGGATCTCAAGTTTTATTTTTAGCTTTGTATTTTTTTGGGGATAGACAGCTGGATTAGATATTTGCTTGGTGTTAGCCCTATGGGTGCAACTTGGTGGCTGGGTTAGGGCCTAGATCAATTTGGTTAGGGCCTTTGTTATCATTACACAGCTTGAGCCAAGACCAGACCCTAATATGCCTAAATTATTTGTACTTGAGTTCCGAAAGTAAAGGGCCGAAATGGGCCTTTGAATCTTTGAGTCTGACCTAACTTACCTCTTTCTCTCGTTCTTTTAGACTTTCATCACTTGTTATATTAATGGCCATCTCTATGTACAGCAAAAACTTGCGAGCATGGGAAGCATGTATGGTCAGAGAGGAGACCACTATATAAGAGACCCCATTGCCAAATCAAACTTCTTACCTACTGTACATGCTTTTTGAAAGTTTTACGTAATCAATCCAAATCATCTAATAATAGGTCATTCAGTATAATATAATCTAAGTTTATTTTGCATATGATGACTTTGGGACATTGGATCTAAATAGGTTTTTGGTTGAGGAATGCAAGACCTGGGCTAGCCTTGTTTTTTGGCCTGGCTTGAATATGGGTTCAGGACCCAGCCCAGATTGACCTTGATTTTTTGTGTGTTGGGTCAGACCGTCATGGGCTGGGCTTGATCTGAGTTACACCCTTAAAACCTTAATTGAACCCAGAGCTGAGGTGCATTTGCAGGCAAAACAGGGTAGTAACATAATGGACAACCCTTGGTCCATTTTAGGCATTCATGGAATCAATGCCATTTTGTAAGGTAGTGACTTTTGTCAAAGTTCCTGGAAGCACTGTGCAGTTAGTGCTTATTTTCATCTTCAAATGAATCTCTTGAAGTTTCATGTTCTTGTTCTATTAGTTAAAATTTCAAGATCTTGTCACAGTTATCTTGGGTTTTTGCTTCATTCCTCATGGCCCTTCACCCATTTGTTTGAGTTTTGTAGTCAATCACTCATCTAAAGTGGTAGTTCAATAATGGACAACCCTTGGCACATTTTAGGTGTTAATGGAATCAATGCCATTTTACAAAGCGATGACTGTCTTATCAAAGCATCCATTGCAAATTGGCTTGGATGGATTCTAAATCTCATCTTCTGACAAATCTCTACTACAGTTCTATCTTCTTGTCCTTGGAATATCTTGCTAGTGTCACAGTTTTCATGGGCATTTTCTTCATTTGTCACAGAGACTTCATTCTGGTTCTGTTATGTTTTGAGGACTTCTCCACATTGTTAGAGTGTCAAATGATTTAATTGCTAATGACATTTTCTTTGGAGGAAGGATTACTTTTGCATATGCTGTTTTGTTGGCATGCACATTTCACTCCTGCATCATTTCCATTTTTCCCATCAACTAGTATTTATGGGTATATCATGAGTTAGTCTTGGTGTGCATTGACATGTTATCCCCTTGTTCTTCATGGAAACTTGGAAAATAATTGTTTAGTTGAAAATGTATGGGCTCCATTCAGGAAGATTTGGGTTGAGCACTTGCCTTCCACGTTTGTTTGTATCAGAAGAAGATTAGGGATATATGGCTTGCGACTCTGCTTGTTATCCTGCCTTGCATGGGATTGAAAAAAACTTGTGATAATAGCTGGTCAGTTTTCATATTTTGCTTTCTTCTGGGCATTCTTTTAGGATCTGTTTTAATGGGCACTTTCCTGGGACTGGACGAGAGGTAGAGTGAAGAGGTTATGTGGTGCAGGCGAGGGTAGCACCTCCTTGCGTTGGGGTTAACTGACCATTTCCCATTAAAAAGAATAAAATTGATGGTTGCTTGTAGATCTCTACCATTCACCCTTAGTGACTATATTTTTTTTAAAGAAGAAATCATTTATGTGGATAGTCCACTGAGAGTCTTTTCCTGTTCTTTGATGGAACAAGGTCTGTTTGTTAAGTGTACAGAAGAAGACATTTTTCTCTTCCTCCAAAGATGAATTCATTTTCTGAGAGGGAGATGCAAAATTTTTATGAAGAAAAAAAGATATTTTTCTCGCTTGGTAACATAATTTTTTATTTTTGTAAAAATAAGATTTTAAGTGGAAAAAAGTAACATAAAATTGGATAAGATAGATTGCATCAAAAGATAAATTTTTTATGAAATTAATTTCATGAAGGAATTTGATGTTACTAACCTTGGCTCTAGGTCAGAGATCAAGACAGGAAGATGGGAGTTTTTAATAAAGGCTATTAAGGACATAAGGGAGGTCTGGGTTAGACTTTTAAATAAATATTTTTTTAATTAATTATTTTAGTTATAAAATTAATTATTATAAGGGGCCAACAATGCCAAAGATGAGTTGATGCAAAAAATTAATATGAATTGGACAAAACTTGAGTGTTTAGAGTAAACTGACGTCGATTATAAGCCAAAGAATGACTAATTTGTGCAGTTCAGTCGTGCAATTTCGTTACCGCTTGCAGAAGGGAACCTGTGCCTTAAATCCTTAATAATTTGATGCTGGGCCAATTGATTTATTATAAAAGGGGATAGTACAATTTTAAAATTAATAGTAAATATTTATTTTTTTAATTTATGCCTTAATAATTTGATGCTGGGCCAAATTGATTTATTATAAAAGGGGATAGTAACAATTTTAAAATTAATAGTGAATATTATTTTTTAATTTATTATTAAAATAAATATATTAATATAATAAGCCTAATGACATATTCACCTGAACCTTCAATTTTATTTGTCATACCACTCAAACAAGACTTAGACATTAGTAGACCTTCTTAAGGTGTCAAAGTTCCTTAACAAGTAAGCACTCCAAATAGTTAAAACTTAAAAGGATAATATGAATTTATGTACTTATTAAATTTTAATATAAAATACACATATTGTTATTTATATTATAATGAAGTATTAAGAGTGTTTATTTATGAAAAATGAAAAAATCCTTATTAAAGTTGTTTTCAAAATCATATTTAAATTATTTTTTTATGCCTCCATATATAAAGTATAGACCCCTATAATCAATTTCACTTTACATTCCAAAGTGAATTTAGAGGAATGTATTTTGAATAATTTTTAATAAATTGTGTCCAAAAGTGATTTGTGTCGATTGTCAAATGTTCTTTTGTTATTATCTTATCTATTTGTTTATATCTGTTTTTATGTGATTATTAAATATTTAAATATAAAATAAAAGTCAAAATTCTAAACTTTAAAAGTATTCAAAGAACTTTAATAGATAACTTATAAGCTTTTGATTCAAATAAACTGTAATATTTAAAAACAACTTAAATATTGAAATAATTTTTGATTGGTAAAAAGTAAAAAATTAAAAAAATATTTTATGTATTTGGAACGAATTCGTCTCCAAAATTTTATTGGAACAAACACTTGACCCTTGAAGCTTTATGACAGATTTATGAGAACCTGCTTTCGAGCGGTGGAAGAATTTCCAGAAAAGGAAAGAGAAACACGGAATCGGTCTGGAAATGCTATCGGTGGCGCCCGAACTCCATCGGCCAAACGGTGCCCCAAACCCATCCGTAAAGGAAACACAATCCCCGTTAGCGGATCTCATTTCCGTTCTCGAGCACGCTACTCTTTCCGTCAAACACCTCTCTTCTTCTTCTTCTTCTTCTTTGGACTCCTCACACCTTCTCAACGCCTACGCTACCCTCCGTAATGCCCACCTCCAGCTTGGATCGTTCCTTGCCCGATTTGAACCCGATCTCGATCCCGAACCCGAACCCGAACCCGAATTCGAGCCCATGGCCGAAGACACCAGCTCCCAAGAAGTCGACAGCTCCAAAATCTTGGAAAGGGTCGAGGAAGGGATGAGGGACTGCGCTCTGCAGATGCAACAGGAGCAGCAGCAGAGCAAGCGACGGAAGCGGCCACTGTCTATCTCGGCTGTGCCGTCACAGTTTCTGGCTGAGGACGTGCGGCGTGAAGCCTTATTATTCGACCCCAGGAGCATCTTCGATCGCTGGATCTCATTTTTCAATTCCATGGATGAAAAAAATATGCTACTTTTTTGTTGAGTATGTTCGTATTCTCTTGGATTCCTGAATGGATTCTTTTAGTTTCTGGTTTTCGGTCTACTTTGTTCTGTTTTGATGAGATCACCCATGTTTTGCTACTCCGATTCTTTAGAAATGTTGGCATGTTTTGAGATTGTTATCATTGGGGCCTATTTAAATATTGTGTGTAGTTGTGGTTTTGTGGAATTCTTGTAGAACTCGTGTATTTAGTGAAACAATAATTCTCGAATGTTGAAGACCCACAAAGTTCAAATTTCTGGGGAATTTATAAATTCCCTTTGCAATTGTTATTTTTGATTTCCAAGGCCTTATAACTCTGTTCGCACCACACATACATAAAATGCTTTTCATGATTTCCGTACAAATTGCAGAGTTAATAGAATTTGCTACTTCCAAAATTTCAGCTATTATAAGTGTTGCTGGGATTTTATATCAAACAAGCCTTGATGAGATTGCCATTTTTTGCTACTTTAATTCTTTAGAAATGTTCTAATGTTTGAGATTGTCATCTTTTGTTCGATGTTGGCATGTTGGAATGATGTATTGGAGACTTGTAGCTTGGGATTCCTTAGTTGAAATTAAATGACCATATATCAGGAATGCTTTATAGAGTTGAGCGTTGGTCAATTAAGAAAAGGCAGTGGACGAGGTAATAGGAACAAGGTTTCGTATTCTTTGATGAATGTCTGGCGTAACATTAAAAGGTTACACATTTGATATACCTTGACAATAACCCCAATAAATAAAAAAATGAGGGAAATCCTTTTGAGATGGTTTGGTCACTTATGTAGGAAAGTAGGAGTGACCCTATTAAAAAAGTTAAAAGGATTCAAGAACAAGGTATGAGAAATTAAGAACTTCGATTGATGGGGTAAGGGAGGATATGATAGATGACATGGTAATCCTTTTCATCATTTGATAGGATGGATGAAGAGAACTCAGAAAGGCTACCATAGGTGATGGGATTGGTGTCTTTGATGATAATGGTGATGGATTCCCTAGTTAAAATTGAAATTATGTGGAATTTATGAAGTTCCCCCAAAGAATTCCATGTTTGATGGAACTTGAATTCTAGATTGAGATTTTGCTAATTATGAAAGCCACAGAATTCTATTTCCAATAGAGATTTACATGTCCCCTCATCAGCACCACCACCACCACCACCACCACCACAGTTCTCATATTCCAGTGCTAAAGTGTGGAATTTTGATAAGAAAGCTCTGGTTCTGGTTTCTATTTTTAATGTTTCTTCTCATGTTCTGAGATATTTGAATTGTCTATATTCTTGTTGGAAGTGATTTTTGAATTGCAACCCATATGCCTCATCACGCAACTGGTTTCCAACAGTCATCTAGTGCTACTGCATCCATAGAATGGCCACTTGGTAATAGTGGTCCAGCTCCTACATGTCCTATGCAACAAGTGGTTGCTATAACATCGTCTCATACTTCCGTCAGTTCTCCTCATGATGGGCAAGATGGTTTAGTGCATAATGGGCCCATTGTTAATGTTGATAATGCCTCACCTTCTGCAGGGCCGGCCCTGGCTTGAGGCCATATCGGCAGCCACCTAGGGCCCCCCAATTTGACCAATGGCCTAGGGCCCCCACCAGTGTATTGGGCCTAGGGCCCTTGAAATTTCAGGGTCGGTCCTGACCTTCTTTGACCAAGTTACTGTTTCCATTTCACTTTGTATTTGAAAAAGATGTTTGGAAAGGAAAATATTTTCCTAGAAAATAAGCATTTTTTTAACTTTTCAACAAAGAAGAAAATAAGCAATTTTTTATTAGAAATGGTTTTACCCATTTGTATTTTTAGTTAAAAGTGATATTTTCCAAGAAAGTACTTCCTTGCCATGCATCCAAAAGAGTATGGAAGAGTTTGATAAAACACTTCTTCTGTAGTTCAAGCAATAACCTTGTCTGAGCTGTGAAATAGGGTAATTTTAGGGATGAATAATGAGAACCAAGCAAGAATGTTTTAGAGAACTGAAGATGGATTTTGGAGAAAATTTTCTAATGATCTTTATTCATGAATCTAGCCCATATGTTCAGTTTTAGGTACAACTAGAAGATTCAAAAACAAATTCCTTTTAGTTTAGCAGCCTTGTGCTTCTACTAAATGACTGAAATAGATAGATTGCTGAACACTAGTAATGCGGGGGCACAATCTCTCAGTGCTCTGAAATGTTACTGTTCCCTTTTATATTGAGAGGAACCCTGTCCTAAAGGTTCACATATGGAATGAAAAGTCACAATTGCTCAAAATTCTCCCTTTTGGCTCCTTTGATGAACAGGTTTGTCCAATGTTCTGAAGCTTTCTTAATGGATTCAGGCCCATTTCAGTTCGTACAAAATTCAATTAATTCAGAAGGCTCTGGTTGAAACATTCCTATATCTGAAATGAGCTGCAAGTGAGGAAGTTCTGGGACTTATGTAGGGTGTAATTTGGATCCACTGGGTAATTCCCATTTACATGCAACTTTTCTCACCTTTTGCATGACCTTGAATGATCCAAAATACCATGGTGTGTGCTTTTGATTTGCACATTTTGCAATTGTGGCTTCTGTGTATATTTGGAGTTCAAAGGTACTGCACATCATCAACACCAAATGTCTCTCACTTGAGTGCTTGTGATGTTGTTTCTTGATTTGATTTTGGGCCAATACCAAATTATGCTTCTACTTGCATATTGAATGGTGGTTTCGTAAATTCATAGCCATTTGTTCTACCCTCATTGAACTGGGTAGATAGGAAGGTAGATTTGGTGGCGTGTGACAATACACTTTCTAAAAAAGTGATGTTTTTGTTGCTGTTTGATAGGTAGTGTTATACTTTGCCCATGGTAATTATTTGACACGTAATTTAGGTCATTCTCCCATAAACAACTAAAATAGGCTTCCAAGTATCTACAAGTGACTCAATTTGGACTGGGTATTTGAGGATGATGATAAAGGTGCTGGTTTGCGATTCTTTTGCTTGCAACTGAATGAATCCGCACTGAGAATTACTTAGAGAGATTGAATCCTGAACCACTTGTAATAACACGTGGATACCAACTTTGAGACTCTGTGCAATTGCTTCGGCAACACTGGTGCCATATAGATTAGCTGGTGCACAGAAGTGGGAATATTCTGTGAGTTGATCCACAATAACCATGATGGAGGTCTTACTAACTGAAGGTGGTGAGCCATCAATAAAATCTATGGCAATTTCTTAAACACGTTCAAGAATTTGTAAAGTTTGAAAGAGATCTGAGCTTTTGAAAAATGGGAGGTTGAAGGTGATTTGTTGATGCCACTCAATTATTTCTTTGGCAGATGTCTGCAATGAACCATTTGATGTTGCCCTTAAGGCTTTTCTAATACGAATTCTAAGAAATGCACTTGTTTGGAAATAGTTAGAATGTCCAGCATAGGGAGTGGAGTGAAATTCATTAAACAAATTGTATTTAAGTGCTGGCTTAGGTGGTAACTCTATTCTTCCTCCATACCTTAAGTGTTCATTGCAAACCATATATCTTGTCATGGAAATTGGATTTGCCTATAGAGGTTGGTGGATTTCCTACATCTCTACATTGTCCTGCCCTTCATCAAGCACTTGGAAATGAGGCAATATGATTACAAAAGGAAGCATCATCCTCATGTCTGCGAGACCAGGCATCTGCAGAGACATGCTTTTCATAGCTCATATACATGCTCTTGCTCACTCTCTCTTGCTTTCGTTCTCATCAGGATGAGGTGGGGATGGCTTACTAGGTAGGGTTGTGGCTTTTACCACATGGTGGGTTTGTAATA
Organism: Chimonanthus salicifolius; assembly: GCA_013350335.1. Taxonomy (NCBI): domain Eukaryota; kingdom Viridiplantae; phylum Streptophyta; class Magnoliopsida; order Laurales; family Calycanthaceae; genus Chimonanthus; species Chimonanthus salicifolius. Next base: position 55,472,499 of record CM023536.1, read on the forward strand.
AATGATAAAATTAAAGGGGCGATGAGGCTCTTGTGTAGGGATGGGAATAGAATTAGGTTTTGGGAGGATATTTGGGTCGGGGAGGAGCTATTGAACAATTCCCTCTCAAGGATTTTTTATTGTTATGAAATTTTGGGTGGAAAAGGCAATATGGAGCTTAACCTTTAGAAGGGATTTGGGAAAAACAACTGGCTTACTGGTTTTGATTAATGATTCATTGAGCTTGGTAGATCAAGAAGATAATGGCTTTGGAGGATTGAATCTAGCAATGTCTTTTCTAGCAAATTGTCTACTCTATTTGTAGATCTTCCTCTTCTCCCTTCCCTTTCAAAGCCATATGGAAATCCATAGCCCTTTTTAAAGTCAAGGGATTTTACTGGCTTGCTAGCTTAAACAAAATTTTAACTCTTGAAAACTTCAAATCCAGAAACTTTTCCTTGGCCAATATGTGTGTCCTTTGTGGAAGGGTGGGGAAACTGTTGACCATCATCTTCATTGCTTCTTATGTCCCAATTTGGTCTTCTGGTTTTCCCCCATCCATTGGATTATCCCTTCTTCCTTTTGAGCCCTCTTGGAAAGTTGGGGTTCAGGCCCTCTTTCAAGTTCAAATCCTATGGAGGATGGTACCTTTGGTAATATCTTGGTTTGTTTGGAAGGAAAGGAACATAATTTTTTTTTTTTTTTTATTGCAAGGCAAAATAAGCTCATCCGTCGCTGCCAACATTAAGTCCAATTTCATTCAATGGGCTGTTGCTGTGGAGCCTTCTCTAGATTCCCTCCTAGGTAGCTTGGTTGGTTGGAGCTTCTGGGAGTAGACTAGAGGTCTTGGATTCGACCTTACTCATGGACTTATCTGATACATGGGGCTTGCAAGTGGTCTCATGTATATGTGGGATTAGTCTCACCTGCAATGAGGGGTAGGGATGCACATTTTAAGAGAATTTAGATGGGATGAATTCTAGTATTGAAGATAAACTAGAGAATATTGTTTCCATTGGTAGGGATAGTATGCCCACAAAATGCGAATATCTAAAATACAATAAAAGACCACCATCACATGTGTCACAAACATAAGTATTTCTTAGAGGTTACAAATGTTTTACATGGGCTGACATTTTAACCTCTAAGCATGTGATAGTGGTTTTCTAATATATATATATATATATATTGGAAATGGTAACTATATTAGAAAGGGCACAAGCAGTGTGCAAGTAAGGGAAGTATAGGAGGAAGAGAGCACACAGAACCAATACACTCTTTCCTGGCTCTAGTTAGACTGGAATAGGAAAATCCTGAATCTCCTTAATGGAAGCCACCCACACAACACACTTTGCTTTAACTCTTCAATTGTCCTTCAGAAGGACTTTCTTCTTTATTTTGAAAAATATGGTGGTTGTGATCCCACCAAATGCTCCGAACAGGTAGCAAAGAGGGCCACCTGCTGAGAACTATAACCTTTAAAGATTATCCAAGAGTGAGGGAGAAGAGCAACTGAAGCCAGCAGTCCACTAAACATCAAAAAGACTAACAGTAGAATTCCAAACTTCAGAAGAGGAAGGGCAATAGAGGAGGAGGTGATAAATGTCTTCCAAAGCACAAAGGCAGAGGGGTCAGGCATTGACCATTACTCAATTCCTCTTTTGAATATTATCTTTGGTGAGAATTATTTTATTTAATGGTAGGTCTATTCAATGATCATTCAATCATCCATATACTTTGTACTTTATGAATTTATCTTATAAGTGAATTTGAAACTTCCAATTGGTACTCAAGATTGAATTAAAATTTGTTTCAGAACATTTGATATTGGCTGTTAAGTGTTAACATAGGGCCAAGTGTACATGATTGAATTAGTTTGAGATGTGTGCTACTTAAATCATCATATGATTCTCTACAAAATAAACTTTATTTTTTGATTTGGAATCTTAAAAATGGATCCCAGATTAGATCTTTAAATTAAGCTTGAAGACCTAATCATCTTAATTGGTTCACTGGGTTCCATTAAAGAAACGACAGGCCTGTACTCTGTCTGGTGGTTCCTCAAATAAAAAAAAAGAGTATAGCTATTCTAGTTCTTGTAGATTTCTTAATAATTGGCCTTTAATCTAAATTTTTTTTAGAAGAAATATTTTGAATGAAGCATTCTCCGAAGCTTTTCCACACTAAGAATGTAGAGTTGCATATGAAAACAAAACCAAAACAAGGTCAACATCATCACAAACAGCTATTGTTTCTACATCTTATACGGTTCTGACTATAAATGATCATGTTATAAATAATTGTCTATTTCCCTCTAGCAATGAGACCATTGTAAATCTCAACTTTTCAGTTGCTGAACTTTTACTGCTTCCATTTTTATCGTATATTCTGAGAGTTATCCAATTCAAACCAAAATTTCCTATACTGTTGTTTGCACTTAGATTGCCTACTATTGTTAGAATTTCCCAATCAGATTAATTTTGGGGTTTTGTCCCATTTATGGTAGGGTATGTAGAGTGAAATTCTTGGATATCATGTGGTTCTGTGGATTATTCCTGAATTGAACTTTTAACTCTATAGTATAACCCATAAAATAACACACTGGAGGAGCTGGAAATGAGCCATTGGATTCTGCCATGTTCCCATTCAGCTAACCATAGGGCTGACAATTTATTCAAGTCAGAAGTCATTCAGGAATCAGCCATGAATTTTTGCCATCTTTTGCCTCTTGTCCTTTCCATACTTCATGTCTGACGTCCTCAAAAAAAATTCTGTTTTGCTCTCTCCATTGATGACTGACTTGAAAGATTGTTTTCCTTCCCTCTAGTTTACCTTTTGGCTATGCATTCTTTTTATGGCAGTGTAGTTTTCCTCCCCTTGATTAAATATATGGTAAGGCAATGGCAAAAATGAGGTTGGCCTGTTTACCAACATTAGATCTACATCATTATTTGTTTTTGCTCTGTCACTCTGCATTTCAGGTTTAAATTAAATTCTAAATCTAATGGCCAATGCATTTCTATGGCACAGCCTTTCTCTGTCACGAGCCGGGAGGGATACCTGAATGAACCAGTGAAGACTTTCACAGCTGAGTTCTTTCACATGTTATATTGATATTTTATTTTAATCTACACATGATTAGAAAAAAAAAAAATCGTTTTTGAGTAAGTTGGATGTATTTCTGTATAAACTGGAAGCAAACCCTTGATTTTTCCTTTAGTATTTACTATGTAATTATGTATTCTTTTGAAGTGAAACTAGTTGTCTTATACATCTCAAAGAAAAACGTTAAGCTTTCCTGCTGATGTTTATAATGGTCTAAATTATCAGTTCTAGTTTCTACCATTTTATGTTTATTAATGAAGATCAACTCAAGGTTGGTTACAAATCTGCACCTGTACGTCACCTATTGGGATGTTCCCAATTTTAATGGAAGGAAATGGCCACTTCATCAATCCTATCCTTGTTATTCTAAAATTGGAATGGAAAGTATCTTCATGAAAGAGTTCAATTGCAGCATTGAAGTTAGTGGTATCTTCATCAACTGAAATACTTAAAACATGACCGTGTGACAATATTTATTGACTTGTGACAGATGATGTAATGATGGTAATAACTTAGTTCATTAAGAAGCAGACCTGGAAGAACAAAATTGTTGATCATGAATCAAAATAGGTTGACAGATGATGAATGAATGAACACTACTACAAAATTATTCTGCAAGTTGAATGTGTCCGAATGAGGTAATTACTAGATAAGGAGAATCTTGGGGGCTGGGTGCATTGGAGTGTTACCTAATGTTTCTGTACTTGGGAGAGGTGGGGCCTGGGTTTTTTCGTCATAAAAAAACTATCTTAACAATCAAATTCTATGATCTGCTCAAAATAGGTCACAAATGCAATGGATTGTTGGTTCAAAATAGCGTGTTGACCAATACGTATTGCTAAAGAGTTTGAAGTTGTAGATTTGCAAGTATCATGGATTTAAATATTGATGAATCTTACCTTTGAGGGATTAGCTTGGTGGTTAATTTCTACCTTTATTTGTGGGAGGTCTTGGAATTAAGCTCTTCTCAACAAAAAAGGGCTACTCCCCTTAGTTTTGTACTCTGCATGTGCGGATTGGGAGGTTGGATTAGTCAGGTGGGATATTTGGATATCTTGATCTTAATATATATATATATTATTGTTTAGAAAATCGACATGTATCAGTTGATACACTCGTTGATGAAAATGAGGTCCCTAATCCCTGGTGTTATAAGGAATTCAAGAATTATGTCCATCCATTGGCATGTGATGTGCTGTCATTCATTTTGTATGTTGTAATATCCTCCAAGATCTTTGAATTCTTTGAATGTTCTAAGCAGGGGTCGAAATATCGGCCGATACATATCGTATCGACCGATATATATCAATTTTTCAGAGCCGAACGATATCGTATCGGCCAGTCAAAAAGGTTATCGGCCGATATAACCGATATTCGGTCCAAAATATTGGTCAGCATATCGGTCGATATGCATAAAAGTTGGTATTTAAAATTTATTTTATTTTTTTTTAAAAAAACAAAAGTCGATATTACTGTTTTCACAGTTTTTTACTGTTTTGTACGGTTTTTTACGGGTTTCCACGGTTTTGAATATCGGAGGAGAGAGAAATACAATTAAATGCAAATATCGGAGGAGAGAGAAATTTATCGGCCGATATTTCGACCCCTGGTTCTAAGTGACTGATAAACTTGTAAAATAATTAAGACATATGTTAAAACTTAATATTTTTAAATAAAATATTACTGTATTCTGTTACTAGTTTTAATAGGTTCATTGCAATCATTATTTTATCGTAAAATAATATAAGACAATTATTATGATTGTAAAATACCTCTCTCATAACCCACCAAGATTCATTTATGGATTGGTGGAGTTCCAATTTTGTGGGAGTGGTTTCATTTTCATGTAAGTGGAATCATGAGTCATAAAAACAGTTGATATCATTTTAACTAATGCAAATATTTGATAGAGAATAAACAGGTCAATGTGCACAACATTTTTTACTATATAAATCCTCATCGTCCTTTCTTCGTTTGCAAGGCATAGGAGACATCTACATCTTCACGTTAGACTCAAAGTATGGCCAAAGTATAAAAAATTAGTGACTTCAGTTTCTTGATATCCAAGTAATTGAAAGACTCCAGAGGAACATGTTCAAGCCTCAAGGTATCCACCATTCGCCACGTGGAGGTTGTTATAGGGTCGAGATGTATTCTCTCTCTCCAAATTTTTTTTTTTTTTTTCCTTGCGTTCTTTCTTTTACTCTTTCTCCTCCTCTCTATAGTCCAAAGAGGGCTTCTCAAATACGAGGGTTTCTTTAAAATATTCCTTCTCAAGTAGATTTACTCTGCTTAGTATATGAGAGATGTGGACATATATTAAAAAATATTCTTTTAACATTATTATGTGAGTTTACTACATCATAACCTATGGTAAAAACTCAGTTGCAACATTAGATTGAAGACCAGGGATTACTACAAAAATAATTAAAGGAAAGAGTATACGAAAGTTTTGAAAGTGGATCATATTCTACCATTGCAAAAAACATAGGAACATGGCTCTCAATAGTAGGGGGGAAACTGAGTTGGGCCTTCATTCTAAGGTTCGGCTTTGAATTATTGACGTCTAGGCCGATATCTCTCTCTCTTCTAATTTTTTTTAAAAAAATCTTCTATGTATCAGCCAATATTCACTAGTTCAGCTGATACAATGCGTATCGTCCGAGATATCTCGGTGCTTAAAAGCCCGAGATATGTATCGACCGAGATTTATACCCACACACTATCTCATGGCCCATTTTTTCTTTTAATTCTTGGCTCACCTGAGAACCAAGGTTAACTCAACCATTAGTACCTTGGTGGGCAAGCACATATTACGCTTTGCCACGTATTATATGACAGTTCCTTTTTATTCAGAAAGAATTAAAACTGAATGTTATTTTCAATTCGAATAATCTTAAATGGGTCAACTAACTCATGTCTGAGATTATTCAACTAAGAATTAATTGAGTTGTCCAAACAAGTTTAAATGGGTTGACCAATCTTAACCCATTTATTAATTACATTGCTAGTAATCCCAATCCATTTATTAATTGAGTAGACTTAATTTAGCCCAATACACGTTATAACTCAAAATTTCTTACATAAATCAGTGTGACAAATAGATAGAATTTTTTGTTTCTTAGACTGGAATTCTTACTAAATCATTTTTCAAAAAATGAAATGAAATGTGCCCTCTATCCAACTCCTTTAGAGCTTAGACCCAAACTCAAAAGGGTCACATGGGTCCATAGCATGCCTACATTAATTAGCCCTACTATTAAATTATGCACAAATGTAAAAATATAAAATTAAAATATTTATAATACTAGTGTACATTATGTAATTATTAAACATATACCTTGGTGATTTAGGTGAACAGATTGTTTACTCAAGCTCAAGAGACTTCAGGTGGAATTCATGGCCATTTTCTAGTATTTTTTTAACAAATTCATTCCTTGGAAATTATATTTTTGGAACAGAATGGTGCATTTGATGTATCTCACTCCATAGTTTTTCTTTTGATGGAACTTTATGAAGTGTGGAAAAGGAAAATGCTTTTCTATAACTAAAAATGCTAAAAGATCATTAGAGAAAGCAATTGGATTCTTTTCAATGCATCTCAAATTTGATTTTCTATAGAGAGATGGTGATTTTTTGAAGAAAATTTATCATTGATTAAAGATCTTTATTTTTTTTAAATTTCCTACTAAAAATCTTAATTGTTAAGCCAAACCCATGATGAGTGCTCATTCAACAATCTCACCCAAGGTCTATGGTGTTTTACAACTTTATCATAATTGCGTCTTATCTTTGAGATATTTAATGAATATCATGATTCAAGAGATTATTAAAATAGTCGAATCTATGTCCAGGTAAAGATTTATTTATATATATGTTGAGTTATTCGGTGTGCGTGGATAAAATATCTGTACATGTTTTGAAGATTAGTGTGCTACTCTAAAAAGTTTGAACAATTTAATCATGAAAGAATAACATAATTACTCAAAATGAATGCATCTAATAACTCCAAAGACAATTGAAAAGAATATCCTTAGCAAAGAGATCTTCATCTATGATGAGATTCCACATTCTTCTTCTTGAATGAAATCTGCCTTTGTATTTTTCTACAATTTTCATCTGCCAACTTGCCTGTCTTTTCTGTCAACAAAGGTGGAAAAGTGGAGGGGCCCAATTCATATCTTTTTATCCTTTCAGATAAAATAAAATTAAATAAAAATGAATCTTCATTGTTGGTACTTGTAAAGACTTCGATGATATCAAAGTAATTGCCATGATGAAGTAGAAGCCAATGGTTCTTCCCCTTTTTTATATTTAATAGTAGCACTAATTAACTTTTTTTCTTTTCATGGTAATAGACAGAGACTTGAAATAGGGTTTCATGAAAGATTTTAGTAATTGTTTAAGTGACAAAGCGGAGTGAAGCAGATTAACCAGACATGGACCAAGGGTTTCATAAAGAAGTTGTGAGCTCCTTTTCTATTATCTTTTCTCATTAGGAAGTGGGAACCTTTCAATGCAGGTGCAAAGCCAATCAACCATTGGGATGGATTCTAATTAGGGCAAAGTTACAAAACTTGCTCTTGGTGTAAGTCTAAAAGTTGATTTTAATTCAAACCACCTATACTGATTTTCAATTTAAACTCAAAATATCAAAGACTAACATAATTCAATACATCTGATCGGGGGTAAAAATCTCGGTATCGGCCGGAATATTTCTTTCTCTTATTTATTTTTAACAAAACCACTAATATCAACCGATAACGATGATATATATCGCCAATATATATCGAATATTGACCGAGATTATCAATCATACATCTGATTATTGATATTATGAGAGTTCCTGAGCTGTAATAATATATCTACCTATATAATTTTGTGATCATCGAATAAAATCTACCATCTAATACATTTTATCAGAACACTCGATCTTTTCAACCTGGGAATCTGTGAGACCTGCCCATGAAAAGCCCTCATGGATAGCGTTAGAAGATTGAGAATCAATCATAAGTTTGGTTCCACTGCTGGTGGACCATAAGATGATCATGCGATAACATGAACCATTCTAGTGAGCATCATAGCCTTAGATTCTAATGAACTGCTGTGTGGATTTGCAGCAGCATTAGATCAGTAATCTTTGTATAAGAATATATATAATTTTGACTTATCCATTTCAAGAGTTTTGGTAACCCTAGTATATCATTCATTAACAATTTGTCAATGGTAGCGATTCTACAACAATATTTTGTATAATTCGACATGAATTTTACTATATTATTTATTTTGTCTTTCCAATTATTTATAACAAAGGTTTCGGTGAACTGATTTAAAGAATAAGATGAGTAATACAGTAAAATTTATGTCGAATTAAATAAAATAATTGTAAAAAAATCATTGTCCTTCCTTAATATTTAATAGTTAATAACCCTCCCCCCCCTGCCCCCGCCCCCGCCCTCGCCCCGGTCTTTGATTAGATATTATTTACCTCCTAGTCGAAGGCTTGGACCGGTAGGTCTTACATACTATCGACTACAGTCCACAGTTTGCTTGGGTTTGGATTTAATAAACATAGATATTGTTTTCACATTTATGAAATGAAAGCTAAATAGAAAGGTATTGATATGTGTATCGATATTTTTTTAATTAAAGAAAATTAAATGATATAATTTAATTAATTAATTAATTTATTAATGGAATGAAAGAGAGTGAAGAAACAAAAAATTGTAAAAGAAATGATGGTGAGAGCATTTTGTATTATGTGTCTGATCAATTCTTGAAGAATAAAACTTTTCTTGTTCCCATTTATTTCTTCCCATTTATTTGACAATTCATGACTTTTATACGTAAGCAACCGATAAGAGGCTGACAAGGTCACTTGACTCTCTTCCTCGAAGATTCAGATGCAATCCACGTCACCAAATGGGCCCATATTGCAGGTGACGACAAATCACTGTCGCGGCAGCTTCTTATTGGCTCTTTCAATCCTCCATTTCCTCTGCAGCCCAAGAGTGTTATGGAAAGGTCACACAGTTGTGTTTTATTACCTTTTCTGCCACTATAGTTCCGCACTGCCGACAAATGACAGTAGTCCAAATTCGCAGGTAGTATCATTTTTGTAATTAGAGTTAAAATAGAGGTCTTTATCCGGCGTGGTGCGTCCATGGATTTCATATTCCCACGCGGTTCGGGTCCACCAGTTCAAGTAGTCCGGCATCTTCTTTCTTCGCTGCTTCAAAAGGCTCGCAGCTGCTTTCTCTTTTCGCCCACTATCTTTGGTTGAATATCTGATTCGGGTTTTTCTCTGCTAGGGTTCTGGAACCATTATTTGAGCTTAGATTCTTCGATTGTGCTACGTATTTTGGTCTGTTTCTCGTTTACTTGTTTGATACTGGTTCTGGTGCGAGGATTTTGGGTTTGCCTTTTTGGGACAGGGGAAGATGGCTGTTTTGCCTTTGAGATCTCTTCCATTGGGATTCCGCTTTCGTCCAACGGACGAGGAGCTCATTAATCACTACTTGAAGAGTAAGATCAACGGTCGGAAATTGGATGTGGATGTGATTCCAGAAGTCGACGTGTGCAAGTGTGAACCGTGGGATCTACCCAGTAAGTTTCGATTCAATCTGTCTATCTATCAAGAGAAATGATCCATTTCCTCTCTCAATTTTTTGAATATGGGTTTTGTTCTAAAACCCTGTTCTCATCTTGTTCTCTTTGTTTCTCAGAATTCTACTGGATTTTGGGTATTTTTGGGATTTAATTTGGGTTTGCTTTAGTTTATATGATGAATGGCCGCGGGGAGAAAAGCTGTTTACCCCGGGGTGGGGGGTGGTTACAGTAGAGGGTCTTTTCCCCCCCTTTTAAAAGATTCATTGGGTTTTCTTTTATAGTTTGTGTGATCGTAGGATTTTATTTGCAAAAATGAGTTTTTTTCCCTTCCAAAAGATCATATTTTTGATCGGTCTCTGTTTGTTTTTCCTGAATTTTGGATTTTGATTTGTTTTGGAATATGGGTTTTGTAAGCGGTTGAAACATCTATTGGAGAATGGATTTTGTTCCAACACCCCAAATATCATCTGAGTGTTCTAACAGTATTGGAAATATTATCTCTCTGTTCTGTAATTTGTACGAGGATAGTATTTTTATTTACAAAAAGAACATTTGCCTTTTGAAATCTGTGCATTTCATGTCCTAGATTGGTGTCAGCTGTTATTCAAGTGACTGATTTCATGTCAATTCTATCATTTCTTGAATTTTCTGCACAGGTAAATCAGTGATAGAATCAGATGATCTGGAATGGTTCTTCTTTTCCCCACGTGACCGCAAATATCCAAATGGTCACCGTTCAAATCGGGCTACGGAAGCTGGGTACTGGAAAGCGACAGGGAAGGATCGGATGATCAAGTCCCGATCACCTGTGGTGAACTTGATTGGGATGAAGAAGACTCTGGTCTTCTACAGAGGCCGTGCTCCACATGGTGAGAGGACTAACTGGATCATGCATGAATATCGCACAGCTGGAAATGAAATTGATGGTGCAAGTGGTGGGCAGGTGTGATTGCTAACCGTTCTTCAGTTTCACTGAAGGTTGAGATTTCAATTAGATGTTCTGTTAAACGTCATGTGGATGTTTATGTTGGTTTCTAGTAAATTTCTGTTAGTTAATTCGTTCGAATGAATCTATGTTGATGTTTTGCGTGCTGATTTCTATGTTCTATTTGAGGATTAGTATCAATTTGTGATAATTTTCTAATTTAGCTGTTCTTTATTTGTCTCTGGGAAATAAAGAACTCAAAGCTGGTTTTGTTGCATTGGGTTTCTTGGATCTATTTGATTTATTTGCTGTAAATCACATGATTCTGTGTATCCATGAGTCTTATTGATGTATCAACTATGGGACAATTTGTTAGTAGGACAAATTGTTAAGCTATAGAAGAGTGAGTATGGATGACAAAGTAGTCCTGCCATCTCTTAGAGCTAATTCAAAGGGTCAATGATTACTATTTTTGTCGAACACAATTGATGATGATCTACTGCAGTACCCCTTTTCATTCTCTAAATATAGACATTGGAAGACTTGCTGAAACATTTAATCTGAATAATTCATACAATCTTGAGAAACTTCTCGGGAAGAATTTTGATGAAAGCATTGATTTTGTGGCACTTGTCTTGTGAAGTATTCTACGAATGCGACTTTGACTTCAGTTTTGACTTAGTGATTCTTTTTAGGATGCTCATTTGGAGATAAATGATGGTCAAAATCAAATGCAGTTGTTTTATGTTCTTTTTCTTTATGACCAAAGGTGTCCAGGTGTTCACCCGACTAATCCTTCGGAACATGTGCACACCTCCCTGCACACACACACACACACACTGGGTTCGTCAATGGGGAGAAACCCCCATGGGGAGTGATCTTTCATTGGGGTTGGTCCTGGATCGAATCCAATACCTCAATCCTGAAGTCTTGTGCCCAAACCACTATGCCAACCCCTTGGCGTTGCAGTTGTTTTATGTTTTGATACCGCCCTTTTCCACGGAAAAACAATTCCTTAATTGTAGCCATTCACAAGGTACTTGTTTTTGTTATTCCACCATTTTTGGTTTTTTCTGTTTTTTCACTCATTATGTATGTATTCTATTGTCAAGTCATTATTTCGATATCTGTTTGAAAAAAGAGTATTTTATATTTATGATTCTGGTTTTCTTTTCTGTAGTCTATCGTGTAATCTGTTCCAGTTTCTTAGCATGCATTTGTTGGTGTTATGTCCCTCCAAAATGTTCAGACTTTATTTGTTTTATTCATTTTACCACCTTATCGTAGGGTGGCTTTGTTCTCTGTCGCTTATTCAGAAAGCCCGAGTTGAGTTTAAAATCAGCAAACTGTGATGAGGTGGAGCCAAGTGGCTTGTCTCCAACCATTACCAAATCATCTCTAGATGATACACAGCATCCAGGAGATGTTGCAGAGCCGTTTGAAGCAGAGGTAACTCAAGTAACTCCTGACGTAGAAGACCGAGAAACTGAAGTTGCTCAACAGGCAGAGGTGAGATGACTCTTGTTTTGTATTTCTGATTGATCAATTCAAATTGAAATTAATCCTGTTGAGACTATATACGTTTTAGCTTATTCGTATTTAATATTTGGTACCAGTGGTGATTTGATATGTAGATATGTAAAATGACAATAAATTTTCTAAAAAATATATAATATGATAATAGAATAGCAGAACAGCAAGAACCGGGTAATTTCCAATGCATTAAATGCTTTTTTGGAAGAAAAAGTCTTTTAAGGACATAAGCTCAAGTTTGAAGGAATACGTTGCAAAGAAAATAATTAATAATAATAAGGATAATAATTATTACTATTTGTATTATGTGAATGGACTTTGGTTGACCATATATATATATATATATATATATATATATATATATATATATATATATATATTTTTTTTTGAAAGTTTTTGGGTGACCCTATTTTGCAAGTAATTATTATTTGAGAACTGGTTTATCTATTGGAACTGGTTCATAGTGGAGTGAGTAACTAATTTATTTTGGGGTTCCCACTTTGGATGATGAGGACGATTTGGTTGGAAAGATTTATGATAGAATAGATGGTGCATAAAAAAATGAGCTTGAGTGAATCATTCTTACTATGGTTTAGAAAGACTCAGTTGGTCCTAGGATTTGGGCCTTATCCAACAGCGAGTATTATCTAGGAATGAGTTCAAATTGGGTATAGATCCAACTCAGGAGATAATCGGTGAGAAGTGGAGAAAGGATGTTAATGTGGTACCCATAAAAAACTGGTTATGGTTCACATCAAACCAGCACATGATAGATGATCTCTCCATATGTTTTTATGTTTTACTTACAGAGATGCTGGACTTCAGTTGTCTCTATTTGTAATGTTGTTATACTTAATTGAGTTGACAGCTTTGGGTTAACAAGTTTCAAAGCCATGCTCTAGATGTTTTCTGAAAGTCATCTTGGAAATTGTTTTGCATGCAAATTAGGTACACAATGAATCATTTCCACATTACTTTCTTGAAAAGTATTTGGTTACTGGAGTGCAATATTTAGTTGCATTTTCATTTCATAACATTTTGACGATGGTGTCATTCTAAAAACACATTTTGATGATGATGATGATGTCTATTTTCTTTTTGTGGCCTTGATTGAATTCATGCAAGTGAAGATTTGATACTTGTTTGTTATGTTTTTAAATTTGTTTTACTTTAGGTGTGTCCACTGCTGGAAGAAGCTTTAGAGATGCTCTATGATCCAAATTTTGACCCTGTACCTTCTGAAGATTATTTTCAATTGGATTCCAAGAAGCATATAGAGCTGGGACAGCCGCCTTATGTGTACTCTCCCATATATGATGGCTTTGGCAACGATAAACAGATGGGACTGTTCCAGAGTGCTCCAGCTGAGCGGGAAGCTTCCCCTACTGAGTCTCAGTCAATCACAGAATTCCTGGATGCTATTTTCAACGATAATGACGACGAGTATTCATCTGAAGAATTATGTAGTCGGAATACAGCCGCTGATGGGGAACATGAGTTCGCTGCTTACCTGCCACAATATGATAGGCAAATTCCTGCTTCTTTGCAGGGAGCAGGAGCATGGGAATCTGTGTCGGCGATTGCCAGTGTTTCAAGCAGCAATGCAGATGCTAAAGTAACAGTGCCACAGGTAGGGAGCCTTGGATGTGAAAATGGTTACTTGTAAATTTATTCTTTCAATTAGTACAATATTGTATTCATCTCTGAGCAGAGAGAGAGAGAGAGAGAGAGAGAGAGAGAGAGAGAGAGAGATTACAATCAGAAAGTCATTTTTATTTACCCTTTTTTTTTTTTTGGAAAGATTCTGTCATTTTCATCTGACACCAAACCTGTTTTGGCTTCATTTTTATTTACCCCTTTTTTTTTTTTTTTGGAAATATTCTGTCATTTTCATCCGACACCAAACCCGTTTTGGCTTTTGACTTGCTTCACTAATGGGAAGATCCTCTTTTATCTTATAATTTGCTTAACTGTTCGTATGACAATCTCTTCTTAAATTTCAGGTAGATCAAAACTCGGATGGTTTTGGTAGGACTTTTGCTGGACAAGGATTACCCCTACATTATAAAACTGGACCTCATGATGTGTCTAGAAATGAAAATATGCTGGCTCTTCGAACGTGGACAATCCCATGGTGATTGGGGTGGCATTAATAAGTCAGCAACTGAGAAACATTTGGGTGACAGTAGTGGCGATGGGACTGGGATCAAGATAAGGAACCGCGGACAACGATTAACTAACCAGTCAGTTACGTCACCAAGTTTAGCTCCTAGGAGGATCCGTTTGCAAATGAAACTTACCACACAACCAATGTGCAACATGGGTTATGAGACCACCAAACAGTGTTGAACAACATGAGGCCAATGCAGCTACAAGTGAGGTGAGTCACCATGTCATGATTGACCATGTAGGGAAAGTAGGCCATGATTTTATTCATATGTCGTGTGGACTTCTAATTTGTGCGCCTGCACCCTCGTCAGACACTTACACTCTTATCAGACACTCTCATCTGTACTTCAAGAACTCTTTTTGTACTTTTTAATATTGGTTTCCAAAATTACTAAAATATTATAATATCATTCTTTTCTTAAAACTTAATTAAAATATCAATATGTTTGTTGCGAAATCATTTAGAATAAAACTAATATGTTTTTTTTCTATTAGTGTTATGTTGATGCATCATCTTTTCATTTAAAACAAATTTAAATCTACATTTACTTAAATATTGTTGTGTTTTATTTCTTTTGGTTTGTCTAGTTTGACACCTCATACCTATCTTGGACACCGACACTTGTGCTTGTATCCAAGGAACTTAGTTTTACTCCAAATGCTTTTTAGAACAGAATTTATTTATTTATTTGTTTATTGATTCATTTACAGAATTTTCTAACCCCTTGAAGACTGAAAAGTTATCCAACAGATTTCTTTTTTGCAATTTAATCTCTAAATTTGTGTGGCCTAGCAATTTTGTTTAGTAATTACTATTTGATGGAAATTGAAGGAAATAATATTAACATTTTTACATTATAAGAAAAAGCTGTTTGAGAAACTCTTGAAGTATTTTTGGCAGTAATAAATTTAAAAATGCTGTTTCTGTAGGTAGGAGAAAATGTGGAAGATGCAATTGCTGAAGGTTCTGCAGAGTCTAGGCCTCATAGTTTTGTATCTCAATGCCTCTCTGTTGATGGTATGGGCCTTTACCGTTTAATTTGTGCATAAACCAATAGCCTATCTTTTCTAGTTGCTCTAGTAACAAGGATTCTATGTTATTATGCATGCAACTTGGGTTGGACCTGAAATGTGGACAAGTTTAACCGAACTCAAATTGGTTGGCCTAAATTAAAAATGGGTTGGGTTTTCTGCGTGTGTTGGAGTAGGCCAAAATTTGTGTTGAGGTGAAATAGTGATCCAAATTAAAGGGTTTAGGGTTGGTTAAAATTTGGCTCTCAACTCGACCCATCTGCCAAGATGCACTCTTACCTGGTTCTGTGGCAACTAAAAGAAAATGAGGGTAATTGAATTTTGATGCTTTTATTTTCATTGTTATTCATTGATCGAGCAATATGTGGTCACGCAGAAGAAACTTGTGCATCAAAAATGCCAGACGCAACCTCACATTCAACAGCACTACATCTTGCTGATGAACTCCAAAAGAAGGCGACGATTGAGGACCCCAGCACCGACGACAGGAAAGTGCAAGTGTCCACAACTAGGAGTAGGTGGAGAACAAAGCAAAATGATGAAACAGGAGGCATCCTCCTTTCAGGATCATCACTGCAACCACCACTATCAAAAATTGGTTACTCTTCCCTTTTTGTTGTCTGTATTAGTCTATTTGTATTCCTACCCATGGTGTTTGTTGGCATTTGGGTGGCTTCAAATCATGGTATTGTATAGTAGAGAAATTATGCATTGTGAACAGGTCACAACAAATTGGTGTGAACTTTCAATCATAACCCTTGGATCGAATGTATGAAGGAATTTAAAGACTCAAATTTGACAGCTTTATGCTCATCCAAGAGCATTGATTGAAAGTTGGCACCATTTTTTGTGAATCGAATCACAACGGATATTTTATCTTGTATAGATAGAAGAGAGAATTAACAATGACTTCGCTCTCTAAGTAGGTATGGTGAGTTACATGCATGTATGTGTGCAATTTTACTTATTCAGTGTGATGAGATATTTGACTCTTGTAGATTTACTGTGGGTGGTGATGGAATTGAATGTCAGCCTTCCTTAGCATTCTCATTCAACTAATATATAAACTTCTCAATTCACACTGGATAAATTCAACCAAGAGTAGTCCTTTGAAGTTGTGTGAATCGAATATAAAATCCAAATTTTTTAAGATGGATTCTTAGCCACCGGTCCAACCTCTCAATATTAACTCTGAAGAGGGGATTGATCATGGCCTCACATGCCACGTGTCAGGATCTCTCTGTTTTGCCGAAAGACTGGATCTCACTTCTCGACTCAGAGATCTGAGGTCCGATGCGTAGTAGGTGTGCTTGAAAATTTGGACTGCAACACAAAAAGAGGGGAAAAGGTCAAAGCCACGTCCGAATGTCTGGCAGTATTGTTTGGTTGATGGCCCACATGCTGACTCGGACTGTGGGTCCTCACACGTGAAGCCCATTGCTTTTCAACTCGCTAGATTCCCATTGTCATCCTTTTATCCTTTCCACGCAAGGAAACTGTCCTAATTAGTAACATAAAGTGGGGCTGAGATTTGAGATATCGGTTGATATTCAGTCAATATCAGCAGAAAAAGTGGTTTTTTAAAAAAATGAGGAGAAATATTTTGGCCGATATCGGAATACCCCTTACTACAGCACATGGCAAACTGTCACTTGTGGGCAAAGTTGCCTGTAAGAAATTTAACCCTCCATCCCATTAAAACATTAATTTAAAGGGACTAAACTTTTAAAAAGCTAAGAAATATAACTCCATTATCCATTACATCCACATACAGAGTGCACAAGGTAAGGGTTCATGCAAAATGAAAATTTGACTATATAATGCCAAGGGAATATCTGAAGGTCCTGCCATTGATTTATTGGTTACAATCATAATTTAAAAACTAAGAAAAAAATCTCAGGTGAGTCAATATAAGTTAAAACTCAACTCAATTTGATGGATCTTTAACTGAAGTATCAAGGTTTTCTAGTCGAGTCAAAAAATTCAAATAAATTTACTCAATAAGATGCGACTCAATTTTGAGATTTTGAATCATGTTCTAATACAGTGAAACCTCTATAATGTAATATAGTTGGGGTCATGGTACATATATTACATTAGATTGGTTATTTAATTAGAGGGTCTCATTGGCCATTGCTACCTAAAAGTCAGACTGCAGCCTATTTTTGCCAATGGATTTTCTCCATCTGCAGCCCTCAAGACCAGTGAGAAATCTTACCACTTCGGCCAAATCTGGAAACAAATTATCTTAGGGCCATTTTTTCAAAGTGTTTGTGAGGTTCTTAGTCACTTTTGCAATAATTTTATATTCTTAGTATATGGAATATTATTTTACAAAATAGTTAGGATAGTATATATTTTATTCTGAATGTATTGAGTATTGAGTTAGAGAGATTTATTACATTTTATATAGGTTTGAGGTCGGGACCGACTGTCGATATTATTTTAGATAGGTTATAACTTTATAGAATAATACATTATAGAGGCTTTACCAAATTTGCTGACATCCAATGGGTACAATTTTTGTCTTCCCAACCAAATATTCCACCAACGTGAGCTGGCCCACTATTTAGTGATTCAAAGATGAAATGGAGCGACAAATTAAGTAGTTAATATCTATTGGCATCAACGCACGTAGTTTGTTTTTTGGGCACACTAACTATCTTAGTTAAAATATATTTTCTCTATATTTGTTAAATATTAAAGCTTTAAGAATTTTAGTTACTTGATTAAAAAATGAAATTGGTTATTAGTTCTTCCTATTTTATTAATCAACTATTCATTTTATGTCTTCAAATCTGGTAAATAAAAACTTTAAATGGACTCGGTTTTAATACGTATGAATTTACACAAGATCTCCTTTTATTTAACACAGTAGAGATCCAGAGAAACAACAGTAAAGGATAACCCATAATTAAAAATGAACACATTAATTTTGGGTCAGGGCCTTTAGGGCCCATATTTTGATTTTGATGATTGCTTCCATGCATGATATAATCCCTTTGCTGTTGCTGGGCCTGGTGGGTTCCAGGTGTCTTAACTCTTAACGGTAAGGAGTTTCGCTTGTCAGTCCGGTAGATTCTGAGTTAGCCGTAATCTTAGACTGAAAGAGTAGGCGTCAAGTCCCGGCTATAAGGTGGATTCCCTCTCCCGAAAACAAATTCGTGATTCCAACCTATGTCAGTCAGTTCTACATCATTTGCCCATGATATTATAATTGGTATTAGCCTATTGAGCATGCAATTAGTTTGTTGATCAACCTTGTGCAGCTCAAAAAAATGACCTCATGCTACAAATAATGATCTAAGAGCAAACTAGTCATACTTATTATACATGTATAGAATAGATATTACAGCTAAACACAAAGATTTATATATATGATAATGATACATGGATATTAATCACTATATCTCTTATTACTTAATTGAATTCCATCACCCGTAATACACAAATGCTAAGAGATGCAACATGCATTTGGATTCTCATCACTGAAGAGCTGAGGTGGTGGGACACGTTCGATCACATAAACGGGCGGCCAATACATCATCTTCTTTGCCATGTCTTCAGAGTTGCCGCTGTTATCTTCCCCTTCCTTTTTTGACTCTTCACTTCCCTCACCAGCTTTCTCTTCCTTCTTTGCATCTGCTTTCTCTTCCTCTTTCTTCTCCGCATTCTCTCCTTTATTCTCTTCTTTTGGGGCGGCTTCTTCTGGAGCTTTTTCTCCTTCCTTTTTCTCTTCTCCCTTTCTTCGGCGGGCTGAGGAACAATTTTTGCAAGCTTTCTCGTTCGCCGGTAGACATAGTCAACCAGTTGGTTTGCGTCCATTGTGCCGGTCACCGTCACCTTTCCACTGCTCAGCTCAGTCTCCGCAGATTGCACCCCTGTTTTCACATGGGAAAATATTTTTTACATATAATAATACATAGAGAACAATTTCTGCCACTTTTAATATTGTTTTTGTAATATGGATATCCCCAATCTATGTTGGAGGTGAGACTAATTCTACGAGCATTTATAAAACTTTCTAATCCACATAATCTAGTTAAGTCAATCAAGAATGACTCATGAAGAGTGACCCAGAAGAGTTTGAGCTGTAAATTGAATTCAAGAATTCCCTTTATATACTATTCAATGGGACCCACCCTTCATATACTACTGGGCCCTTGCCACTGAATGTGATTTAGTTCCATGTGGCCCAAGCCTTCAGTCACCAAATGGGCCCTTAGTGCACATGTTAGTGTCAGTGATTGGTAAATACAACAAAGAAGTACCTCTCATCTTTAAAATCTTGCTCTTGAGTTGCTGAGCACAGGCCTCACAATGCATGTGTATGTTCAGCTCTACTGTAGTCACACCACTCACCTGTCATGGTCACAAGCAAAACCTTAGAGGAAGGAGCCACATAAAAGGAGTGAGAATATGCCTAGAAATCTGTTTCTCATCTATTATATTAGAGATTAAGAACTGAAATTATAACATCTGTTTAGATTATTGTGAAATATTTACGATCCCACACTAGAGGTGAGACTAATCAATCACACAAAGTCATCCACAGATCTGTTAAGTAAGATTTAATGATGGGTAGAGATTAAGATTTTAATTAATAATAATATTTATATTAAAATATAGATTGATACAAAAATGTATGTAAATAAGTGATGTAATGTTAGGATATTTGGGAGCTGGACCTGTGATGTAACAACTTCAGGTTTGGGGGGCGCTCCTTCGGCTGTGGGCAATGGAGACAAGACCCTTGCTTTTCTCTTGGTTTTCTTCTGTATTCTCATGCAGAGAGCTTGTGGGTCTAATATTCCTTTTACTGTTACTTGGTTTTGCAGCATGTCTATTTCTACATCTTGAACCCCTGATGGACACAAAATAAAATAAAAATGAGAGAGATTTCTACAATTTCAATCCTAATGGTCATGCAAGAACATAAAAAATTTGTTTGTGTGTATGAGAGAGAGAGAGAGACCTCTAAATTTCAGGATACATTTCTCTACTCTCTTTGCACATCCTACACAATGCATGTCTACAAACAGAACAATTGGAGGTGGAGGCTTTGCCTCCTCTTTGTTCTCTTCTGGCTTTTCTTCTTTCTTTTCCTCTGCCTTCTCTTCCTTCTTCTCCTCTGCCTTTATTTCTGCCTTTGCTTCTTCCTGTTCTTATGTAGAAACAATCAAAAACTGAAAAGGAAAGAACCAAAGACCAAAAACCCAATAAAACAAGACCAAAAACCCAATAAAACAAGACCAAAAACCAAATCAATACCTGTTTAGCTTCACCCATTGGATCAAAGTTACAGAAATTGGCTTTGATTCTCAAGAGGCAAGAGACTCTTTTTATACTCTCAAGATTATAGGTATGAATTTGTCTAGTTTTGTTAATATCCTGAAACCAGCTCTATGATTCTCTACAGCACATGCAACGCCACTAGTCTATAGAGAGAACCTGTCCCTCAGTTGAATTCCTACTCTACTACAGCTTTGCTTCTTTTCTTTTTCCTTTCTCCAAGGTGGGAAAAGGGGGGAATCAAGAAGAAGGTGGTGGGGGAATTTATAGGGTGAAGAGTGAGGAGGCCAGAAGGATGTGGGGCAATGAAATTGAAGAGGAGAAAGATTGGGATGTTGCTTTTCAATCAAAAGATAGAATTTTTTATTTTTTCTTTTACTTGAGACGTGGAGAGAGAAAAGTGGTCCGTTTTCGACAAAAGAAGAGGAGTGGGATCACATGGTTTGGTGGGTTTGATTAATATGGAAAAACATAAATAGCTTGATTCCCATCACCAAATCATGATCTATTCATCATTACCTCACCTAACTCCCAACTGAACTTGCTTGAAAAACTAATTGTGTAATCATGAATATATTTATATGTCAAAATATATAAAGTTTAGTTGATTATCTACGTAACGACTCATTTTCATCCAGCACAATATTATCTACTTTGGGTGTTTATACATTTTCACTGTTTTATTTTCGACACATATACTCACATACGTTCAAAAGACCTTATGTTGAGAGGAGAGTGGATGTTCACATATATCTAGGATCCAAACATTCTTCTTAGACAACATGGGACAAATTGGAGTTTCCTTCCATCCATCTAATGCGTCCATCACAACCCATTACTAAGGGTGATGGTGAATCCCACTTCATTTGATCATCAATGTATTGGATATAGCTTCAACCTCAAGTTATGATTAGGGTTCACTCAACAAATTTATTGAATTGGTCTAATTCTCGATTGATGGTGGTAGGCCCACTGTCACATCCTATGTATGATGGTGCATCTGAACCAAATGTAAAGTCTTCTTGAATCTACTTTGTCATTTCATTACCTCTAATTGCCCATTGATTAGGTTTAGATATCAAAGATAAGAAATTTGCTCACCTACCAAAGCTTTTGGAATAAAGTGGGCAAATAAAACTGCACAGAGAAATGCTTTTGAAGTATTTAATTTGGAAAGAATAAAAAAAGTAAAATAGCTCTTTTGATTTTTCAAATGGAAAAAATTATCCTTTTTATGCATAAGAAAGGGAACTCAATATTCTATATTATTATTTGTTAGATTTCCACACCATTCTAAGTAATGGCATATGCACATCATTCGACATCACAATTTTAAAATTGCATTAGAAAGAATATTTTTAATGGTTTATTCTAAAATAATTTAACTAAGGTTAAAATTGGTCAAAAAAGCAAAAACTCAAGAAGAAAAGTTCTGTAAAATGGTAAACAAATATAACACAATTAGTCCATGCATCACATGGGCATAAGGCATTGAATCAAACTTTTAAATTTTATAAAAGCTAATATATTAAAAATTAATTTAAATTGGTTAAAACTTGAAAAACTGAAAAATGCTATTATACTCATTATAGTGATTGAATTAAGATGGCAGTTTGTGGTCTCATATCATAACATAGACTCTTTCATTTATTCTATTATACGCCCGAATAAATCACTAAAAAATGTGCACATGCAATTTACAAAGTAAACCAATGTAAAGGTGACCATTATGTCGAAGATAATGGATTTCTTCACTTGTCAACCATCGTGAGTTGGATTGATGGTCTAAAACTTAGATTGGACTTCAAAACCTAAAAGGAATTGGGACTTTGATAGTTATATTTTAACCCAATTCAATTCATATAAAAAATCATTGAATCCAATTTGACTCAACTTGACCCAAATTGCTGATTCAAATTGATCTAGTCAATCGGACTTGAATTGATGATCCAAATAAATTTGAGTGTTATATTAAATTTTTTAAGTGGGGCGAGTCAAGTCAATTTTAAAAAAGTTTGACCAGATCCGACCTAAATTTAGTTTGGATTTTTTTTTCAACCCAACATAACTCTAATTTTAAAAATATAAATCCAACCGATTCGATTTCTCGAGTCGAGTCATGCGGGTTGAGTTAAACCCAATTCAAGTTTCACCCTTAGTTATTTTTCCTTTTAACTCATAAGGATTTTACTGGATAGGACTAAAATTCAAGCTCAAGACTTATCCAGTATGGTCTAGAACTTCAGAGAAGGAAGAGTCGAGGACAAGTGTCTGGTGCATGAGGGGTCATTTTCTTGGACTAAAGGGTCGGCACGTCTCATAATTTCTCATCTTAAGATAGATTATTCTCTGAATCTCGTCCTTTCTCATCTTAAAGATAGATTTTACTTGTCAGAGAAAGAGGTGGAAAGAGAGAGTGGCCACATCGAAGTGAGTCAGCCATGGGACTATCAACATATGACAGAAACCAAACCCTAAAGATGTCTGCAACAACAAAGAGAAAAACAAGGGCACAAGGTCCATTTTCACCAACCACCCCACTTCTTCCGTGTCATCTTATTAGAAAAAAGAGACCAAAATTAAAGAAATAGTAGATGATAAAAACTTTAGACTAGAAAATCGATCATATTCAACTAACACCAAGCTTTTCTAATGCAGCCAAAAGTAATTAATAAGATTAACATCTTCTTTACTGGGGGAATGATGTACTTGTGTCAAGCAATTAGTGGCTCAACTCTTGGCACATGTACTGAGAGAATCATTACCATCGATTTTGTGGGCCCTGATGTGTTGGAAGATACAATAATTAGATGCTCATTACCTTATGATGAATGAGTCGTCTTACTTTTTACCATTTGATTGTTGGGACTCAATTGGTTGTACATTTTCAATTCTATCTTTATGCTAAGGTTGAATTGCTTGGATCGATTACGAGTGTTGGGAAATGGCCCATTCATGATAGGAATAATAATGCAGAAAATAAGAATCATAGCACGAATAATAAAATCAATCTTCAAGCAAACATTCGATCATCACCATGCATATGTCATGCATAAGCCTGTTCCATGCATATCACTATGTATAAACCGGTGTGAACAATTCCACTATGAAGAATAAATCTCGGACAGCAGCTTATAATGATTAAAAGTAACCATTCCCTTTCTCCCCTTCCTCACTGTCTCTCATTTCTCCCCTTTCTTCACACCCAAAGAGAAACGTCACAGCCAAAGAAAACCCTAGAAAAAGAGACCTTATATACTTCTGCATTAGCAATAAATCAGATTGAGCCCTCTGATCCTAACATAAACACAACCCAAACCATAAAAGACTTTTGAGCCAAAAACCCAACATATTAACTATTTTATAGAATGAAAAATGTTTGCAGCAAGAAGGACTTGGTTAGGGAATTCCCTACCCTCTTGCTCGCTGGTAACAATACTGGTATATTCTCTTTTATGGATAACACACTGATTAACTCTTGATTTTGTGTTTGTGCCTGGGCCTGGATGCGGGCTTCCTTTGTGCTATTTCTTGCACTTTTTCTTTTCTTGTATGATGTTGGGCTTTCCTATTGGTTAGCCTGTCTATATTGTTTCTTGCTTGGCCCGGGCTATGGGTCTTTTGTATCTTTTAGGCTTCCTCTTGAATGAATAACTAACCTCTCATTCAAAAAAAAAAAATGTTAGTGACCTGTAACTTTTTAGTTTAAAATTTCTTTAGACTTTATAATGAGTTCCAATTAGATCAATTAGTCTATGTAACCAAAAGTATGGGTGTCAAATACAAACAAGGGATCTCCTTCATGAAACATCTAAGACCCATATGGCAATAATTTATAAATTCCACCTTGGATGATGGGCTACAACATAAGAGGCCATACCATCTTCCCAGTCATTATCATCCGACAATGATACTTGGTTTAAAGTGAGTTTAGATCAGACATTAAGGGAGTGATCCTCCACGAAGACTACAAGTGCATATCAAATCAATGAACAGAAGTTCTTGGGTTTGTATGGCTGTAAATTTTGAACAAAGAAAGATGGGCTGTGTCATCTGAATTTGGACAGGGCAATGGCCATCCGCACCATATCTTCATGGCTTATGTTGCCTTTATCCCTCTTGTCACATTATGAAAGATCCTGTCTAGGGGTTTGCCAAGTTGGTAATGGTCATTCTCCTTGTTTGACTGGAGAAAGGAGGATGAATCATCAAATGCTTGTGTTTGGTGTAAACCTTTTGAATCTATGTTTTGATTCAATACATGCATCCAAGCAGTAGAAATTTTTTTGGTAGCGATTCTCCTACAAGTATTTTGTGTAACGAGACACGGGATTTAGGATATTATACATTTTACCCTTCCCGTACGCAAGCATTTAAAAAAATCAGTGATGCAGTTATTAATCCGATTTCAATTATCTGATTTGTTGTTCTGTATGAAAAAAACAGTCTCACTTAGATAAATTTCATTGAGCCGGTCAGTGAGCCGATTTATACCACAGTGGAAGGGTCAGTGATTCGGTTAGTGATCCGGTGAGCCAATTCATAGGGCAAAATGGACAATACAGTAAAACCCGTGTCGGGTTACACAAAATGTCTTTTGAAGGATCGCTACCCTTTTTTTCTCTCTGTATTTTATCTTCAATGATTTCTATTAAAAAATAATAGATATGTCGGTGCTTTTTAATAATAAAGGATATTTGACTTGTTTTTTTTTGTCTACTTATCATCATTTAAATTGTAAATATATATATATATATCAGTGTCTATTTATAAATAAAAATACCAATGCCCCTATCATTTTTTTTATATTTCTACGCAAACACAAACTTATATAACACGGGACATCAATTATCCCAAATGCACATGGTGTGTAAGAAGAAATGAGAATGGCTCTTACATACACATGGAGTGTAGGACATGCAGCTTGGAAGAGTTGTTTGGAGCTCTATTAGTTTTTAAGTACAATAACATGTGGTGGGACATTTTTTGATGATAATTATGACAAAAATGATAATTCTAATATATATATATATACATATATACATGTATATGTATGTACATATATACATAAAATTATTGTTCACATGTGTGAGGAACTAAGTGTAAACAGAAGTTTCACATCTATGAGATGAAACCTACTAATGAAGTGAAGCCTTAGCATGGACATGAACATCCTTAAACTTGGGAGAGTGGCCAAATATTTTTCCATTTTATTTATCTACTAGTTTTTTTTATTATGTGATATAATATTGTATCAATCACTATTGTAACTGATGTTTATTCATGTATGATTAATTTAAAGATAGCATTGTAATTCTATTTTTAAAGATAGTGAAATTTCTCTCATTTCTATGGAGATGTATACTGTCAAATTACATAAATCTTGTGAGTTTTTGTGTAATTTTTTGCATTGTGTTTTATTTTTTGCCAATGATCCTCACACAAGCATTTTGTATATACAAACATGGGTTTTACCGTGATACCCAATTTGACCTCCATTTGCGGTACCGAAGAAAAAAGAATATCAAAATTCATGAACAATGCAATTGGCTTGCCGAAATTGTAAGTCGGCTCGCCAAAATTCATGAGCAGTGCAAATCGGCTAACCGAAATTGCAAATCGGCTAGCTAAAATTCATGAACAGTGCAAATCAACTCACCGGGATTGCAAGTTGGCTCACCAAAATTCATAAACAGTTAAATTCGGCTCTCTCAAATTCCAAATTGGCTCGCCGAAATTTACATGAATAGTAAAAATCAGCCCATTAAAATTTTATTGTTCATGCGAAGGGTAAAATCAGAAATACATTAAAACCCGTATTACTAAACACAAAATACCGGTGAGAGGATCGCTCCTTTTTTCAAAAGCTTGTATCACAAGTTCTTAGAACTTTGATAGCGGGAAGGAAAATGAAATGTGATGATGGATTACTACTTAACAAACTACAGACACTCTCTCTGTCTCTCCCCTGTAACCTTTTGATGCAAAAGATCTTCTTTTATCTTCTTTATCCAACACTTCACATGGGAGCCATACAAGCATCCTCTCCCAAAAGCTAATGGGCACCTAAAGTCTGAAGCAAATGACACACCCCACATTCTTCACTCAGATGAATCTCTACCCACTCTATAAAATAGTCCACAAAAAGGATTTAGAGAAGACACCTATAAACCAAAGCAAGCCTCCATGAACATTGAATGGTAAAGAAGAGAACCAAGACAACGAACTTAACTTATAAAAGGAGAAAAGAAAGAGAACTTTTAAAAGATAAAAGACGACGACTTCAATTCCATCCTAGTGAGTAGTGATTAAGTTTCTTTCTGCATCAGCAAAGACCATTTCCCATGAGGAATCAATTGGGTTTCTGGCTTTTGGGTTCTCTCAAATCTATAAATGCCCAACACTCATCACCAATCCTCCACTTTAGAAGTTGTGGTCAGAGAGAGAGAGAGAGATGGCAAACATGCAGATAGTCCCTGCCTCAAAGAATGTGGAGGCACAGTACGTGGAAATGAAGGTCCCTCTGTATTCATATGGATGTGAGAAGAAAGTGAAGAAGGCTTTATTGCAACTGAAAGGTAGATTTTTCCTTGCTGGAAATGGAGTTCCAAGTGTCCACAGTGGAATCTAACACTGAAGAAACAGATAATGTGAAGGGTGTTTTGACACTTGTTGGTTCTTTACCGCCATGTCTCTCTCTGTCAAAAAAGATGAGTCTCTGTAAATTAGGCCCCAGATTTGGTGATTTTAACTGTTTGATCATGTGGGCTTTTGATTACAGAATAAACTATAAAGGGTGTCCCAAAAGCCTCTCTGATGGGATCTAATTTATTGTTAAAAAAAAAAAAAAGTCTCGGACAAATCAGTCTAAATTAACTTGTCTTGGCAGAATTAAGTTGAGTGAATTGATGAGTTTTTTATTTTTTCTAAAAGAATTTAACCAAAATTTTCAAGATTTTAACTTGAGTCACAGTTTCAAGGAGCTTTCAGTCACTGGTCCAGTCATATTGTGATTTTAACAATATTTCTATTGGGATTTTTCTCTTCAAATCAACGGAAACAATAAAATCAAACACACAATCAAACCATAAGAGAATCCTAAATAGAAAATACAAAGAGAGAAATTTTTTGTAATCTCCTATTTGATTTAGTGAATTCACTGTTTGTCGTCGGTAGATATAGGCCTTTGGCCAAACCATGTTAAATTTGTGTGGATTGTTTGATTGCTTTGATTTTTGGCTTCAGCTGTATTTGTGATTAATTGGGGTGTAGACCAACAAGTCCTTGGGTCCACTTGTATGGACACAGGACCAAGCAAATGAGGGTCATGTTTGTTCCACACTTCCACCCTTTCAAATAATGGAGCACAATCTCCTCACATTTTTTGTAACCAAGTTCTGTGGAAAGTAGAGACCTAAGACCACCTCCATTATAACTTAATAATTACACACTTTTCTCCACTCAACTATCCAAATCCTGATACTTCTCCTTCACTTGGTGCATTGATGCACCATATATTAACAGAGAATCATGGTGCAAATGGATTTCAGGGATATATTCGGTGAACGTCGACTACGAACAACAGAAGGTGACTGTGTGGGGCATCTGCGATAGAGATGATGTGTTGGCCACCATCAAAAGCAAGAGAAGGGGAGCATGTTTCTGGGGTTCAGATGAGATTGTCCAAGCTCGACGCCCTGAGCGCATGCCGCCTTCCCGGTCATGGAGTTGGAAGGCTTGGAAGATGGCCAAGATTTTGCTAACTTGACTGCTATTTACCTTTTCTTCTCTCTGTTCTTACTTTACTGTGGCAATATTATCCGTGTACAGAGCCGGTAAATGTCATGAGTTTATGCACAAATCCTAACTTGTTAATTTCGGCATCATCATCTCTGTAGGTTTGCTTTCCTCATCTGAGTTAGCATCAGTTCTACCCTTCCGTTTTCCCAAGTATGAACCTCATCATCTGTTACTTCTCACTCTGTCCTATTCTTTATCACAAACAATTATTTAAGTACAGTTCTTTTAATATAAACTAAAAATATATTGTTCCAAAGCGATAGGAAAGAGCAAACCAATGGGCATGATCCTCATTGAGAGTGTTAAATACTTAAATTCATTGTTACAGTATCATTCATTTTTGTAAAATTTCAAGTCAAAAGCTGTCAAATGCTAGTTAATTTGTGTTTGGCTCGACAAAAATGGGTCTCGCTCGATCCAAAACGATTGAGAGAGAGATGTGATTTTGTATTCTACAAAATTATCAAGTGCCCACCAAGGGGTAACAAATAATTGGTTGTTATGAAATGGAATTAGGGGGCAAAAGAGCAACTACATGAGCTTAAGCATAGTAGGAACTCTTTTTTAAATGATTGGTCAGTAGTTCATTCGAAAGAAGGGGAAAGTCCAGAAATACTGACATATAACCCACAGCCCGGGCCAGATAAAAATCAACCCACAACATAAGTGATGGTGAGTGAATAGGCCCCCAAAAGGGAAGGCTCAAACACAAGACAAAAACAAAAAAATGGGAGCCCACAACTCGGGCCAGGCAATAAGAAAAAAGCAGAAACAGCCCACATCACGATCCAGGATCCATGGCCAGCCCAGAAAAGCTGGAGAGTCCAGCAAGCAAAAAGAAGTAGGCATAACGCCACCCCGTAGCCCACTACCTGGGCCCATAGGATCACCCCTAAATGAAGACCCACAACAAAACAACAAAACCACAAACCAACAGAGCCAGGCACACGAAACTGGACTAAGATCTGCCAACCATGGAAATGAAAACCCCCCTGCCATTGTTAGGACCCGAGTTGCTTAAAATCCAGTTTAAAAGAGTCCAAAGCGAGCCGGATTGCACCTTACATAACATAATCTTTCCCGACTGTAATTTTGATAGGAGAAGATTAATAGCAGAGATGTGTATTATGTAATACCAGGATTGACACGATCCATAGGATGGCATTGCAAGCACGTCACTATTCCCAGTTCTAGCTGTCAATAATCAATTTATTGATGCACGTAGTACCTTGTAAACCATGGGCGTCGGAGTGACTAAAAAGAATTTTGAGTCAGAGTACTTGCCAATTGAACTACTTAGGGATTTAAAATTCGGTATCGGCCGATATATCAACCGATATTTTCTCTCTCTTTTTTTTTTTTACAAAAACGGTCGATATCGGCCGATATGATACGGCTGAGATATCAGTATAAATCATATTGGCCGATATTTGAACCCCTGGAACTACCCATGTAAAGTCAAATTTCTATATATTTTATTTGCATTAATGATTTTAAAACTCATGATATGCAGGGGGCAAATAGATAGGTAAGTTCTACAATATTAGAGGATCCATTCACGTTGGAGCAATTTTAAGTAAAGTGCCACTTTAGAGAAACTCAATTCTTCTAAACTAATTTGATATACAAGGCTTGCCCGAAGTTTTATATATATAATATGAGTCTTACCTCCTATATAGAGTGAGGATACCGATAATAAAAATTACTTTAAAAAACGACAATTCATAAGAGTAAATAATTAACTGAAATCTCCATTCCCAATCTCCCACGGCTCCCATGTTGATTTTCTAGATTTTTTGTGATTATCGGCCGATATGGTGTATATCAGGTGGTTTTAAAAATTATTGTCCCCCAAAATGGTGGTATCTAGATGAACTGTAAGTGCAAATTAGGTTTCCCTATTTAAGTCCAGCAAATCCCAACTAGAGAAATGATGTGGAGTTGAAGAAATGAGAGCAAAGTTCCCATTTTGGAGAGAATGATTCATCGGATTTGATAGGGTTATCGTTATTTTTACAGTAGATGATGATAACAAGACAAAAGGAAAGTCTATATGGCTGCGTTTGGATGGGGGGTAAGGGGGGTAACCCCCAGTTACCCCTACTTACCCCCGTTTGGTAACAAGGGAGGAGGGGTAAAAATTCAAATTTTTACCTCTCCCCCCTCCCTTTTCAATACCCCAACGAGCAAAGGGGTATTCATTTTGAATACCCCTCCTTACCCCCCCCATTTTGCTTATGAAATATTTTTTTTTATATTTTATTTATTTATTTATTTTGATAAGTACTTGGCTTTTATTTTTTTTAAAAGCACTCTATTATTTCCATTTGATAAATTTCATATCACCAAGCAACAAATTATATTTTTTTATGAAGAGATATAATGAATTTTTTATTCATTTTTTGAAATTTAAAATAATAATAGTGGTTTTTTATTATTTTTTTTTTTTAAGGAAACCTTTCCCCTATTTATCCCGTGCCGTCATCTATTTTTCAATTATATATTATATAATTTTCTGAAACGTATTTGTCAAAATGTTCTATTTTTAAGGGGTGATTCTGTCGAAATTTCGATAGGGTCTCAAAACTCTGAAAATTTTGAGATTTATGATAATATCTTTCAGGGTAATTAACAATTTATTCTATTAGAAGATTATTTTAAAAATGTGTCAACATTTTTAACGTAATGCATTTAGGTGAGGGGTAAATTTTTACATGGGTTACCCTTGAGTAGGGGTAAACTGACATATTAACAATTTTATGAGAATTAATAATTTTATTAAATCTATATAATATAAAAATAAAATTTCTGCAACATTTTTAACGTGATGCATTTGGATGAGGGGTAAATTTTTACAGGGGTTACCCTTGAGTAGGAGTAATTATACGTAGGGGTAAACTGACATATTAACAATTTTATGAGAATTAATAATTTTATTAAATCTATATAATATAAAAATAAAATTTCTGTAACATTTTCAATGTGATGCATTTGGGTGAGGGGTAAATTTTTACAGGGGTTACCCTTGAGCAGGGGTAATTGTACGTAGGGGGATAAACTGACATATTAACAATTTTATGAGAATTAATAATTTTATTAAATATATATAATATAAAAATAAAATTTCTACAACATTTTCAACGTGATGCATTTGGGTGAGGGGTAAATTTTTACAGGGGTTACCCTTGAGCAGGGGTAATTGTACGTAGGGGTAAACTGACATTTTAACAATTTTATGAGAATTAATAATTTTATTAAATATATATAATATAAAAATAAAATTTCTGCAACATTTTCAACGTGATGCATTTGGGTGAGGGGTAAATTTTTACAGGGGTTACCCTAGAGCAGGGGTAATTGTACGTAGGGGTAAACTAACATATTAACAATTTTATGAGAATTAATAATTTGATTAAATCTATATAATATAAAAATAAAATTTCTGCAACATTTTCAACGTGATGCATTTGGGTGAGGGGTAAATTTTTACAGGGGTTACCCTAGAGCAGGGGTAATTGTACGTAGGGGTAAACTAACATATTAACAATTTTATGAGAATTAATAATTTTATTAAATCTATATAATATAAAAATCAAATTTCTACAACATTTTCAATGTGATGCATTTGGATGAGGGGTAAATTTTTATAGGGGCTACCCTTGAATAGGGATAAACTGACATATTAATAATTTTATGAGAATTAATATTTTTATTAAATTCATATAATATAAAAAATAATAATTATAATTTTTATGAAGAGATATGTTGATATTTTTTATTTATTTATTAGGATTTAAAATAGTAATATAAAAAAAATCTTTATTTATATTTTTAATATTAGAATGCAAGTGTTTATTTTAAATTATAATTATGAAAAATAATTTATAGAAATTAGATAATATTATTATAAGTTATATTATTAGAATTTACTTTATAAATATTATTTATAATTATATTTTATAGAAAAATATATTAATATATCAGGTTACCCTTACTTGTAGTTACCAAACAAGATTTTTTACCCTTAGGGTAAGGTTTACTTTACCACAACAATTACCAAACAAGATAAGGGTAATCCCAATTCAAGGGTCACCCCTACTCAAAGGTGACCCCTACTTAGGGGTAACCCCTATAAAAATTACCCCTCATCCAAACGCAGCCATATCAATTCCCATGATTCATTAAGACAAAAGGATGAGCCCAAGTTTCTTCTCTGTGACTCACATGTTGATTTATAATATTTTCAAAGAAATTACTTTCACTTTTGCTTTCATGTTTAAGACCCATCTAAGCATCTTATATCTAAATATTTTAAATCCATATTTTCAAGAGAATGTAATGAACACTTTATATTGAATACCAATATTGATAGCATGGGTTCCAAACTTTTATCTGACACTCGATCTTAAAATTCCAAAATATGCATCACTGGATTAGAAATGACTTTTCAAATAATAATAAACTTTATTTCATTTAGATTATAGATTAAGATCATTAAATAAGAGAGATTTTTTGCACAATTAATTCCCATTTGAATAAGTTTGAATACCTTTGTATCTTTCTCTTCTCCACGATCATACTGCACCCATGTTAACTTCAGCCTAGTGTACACCCATGTTTGGAGTTAAAGGTGAAACTTAAGTTGGATTTTAACCCGACCCGTACGATTTGACTTGAGACATCAGTGGGTTTGGGTTATGTATTTGTATATTTTAAGTTGGGTTGGGTTGGAATATTAAAAGCCCGCATGAAATTTGAGTCGATTTGGGTTAAGAAATTTAAAATCAAACCGATTTGACTCGGCCCGAGTGCACCAAGTTGTAAAACAACACTCGAGTTGACTCATATCAAAAATTCGGACCGGGTCGGATTAAGTAGTTTGACTCAGTAATTCGGGTCGGGTCGAGTTGAATAAATTTTGACATGGGTTAAATTGGATTTATTAAATCCGATCTTACCGGACCCGAATTTCAGGCCTATTTGGAGTGTTGTACGTATAGAGAGAGATATGTGGAGATGGGGAGAGACAGAAAGAGAGAAATTAGATTGGGCTCTGGCTTAGGCCCTCGGCCCTTGCCTACTGGCTTGGGTTGGGATCAAAACAGGATGTTTTCATCCTGTGGTGGGCTGGGCTCATGCCAAAAGGTTTGAAATAGGCTTGGACATTAATTGGCTAGTTTCAATTTTAAATCATAGTTCGTTTCGCTAAAAAGCCCAGAGATCATAATATTGCATACCAGTGTGGCAGTAGTGTAGGTGATCATTTTATTTAAAAAATTTAATTATAACTTCATTTATTAAAAAGTCGCATTCCAATGATCTTAAAGGAAATCCCTATTCTTGACGAAGTCTTTGGTAGTTGGAAATTATAAAATGATAATCACTATCATATTATACTTAATTGAGTGATTGACTTCATAATTACATCTGTAATGTATGAATTTGAAGAATATTAATACCGAAGGAAACTCATATGCTTGACAAATTCATTGGTCATTAGACATTATAAAATGATAATTCCTATGATATTATACTTAATTGCGTAATTGACTTCATAATTACATTTATAATGTATGAATGTGTCTTGTGATAATCTTAGATTATCTAAACTACATTTTCTTGGCAACGAACCATGGATTATAAATATCATCATTCAACTGTTCGTGTAACCTAAATACTGTATATTAGAGATTTAAATATTGGCGCATCATCAATTACGGTCTATTATGGTTATGTATCAGAAAAGAATTTTAATTTTTTAATATGAAAATATTATAAAAATAGAAAACTCTTATCCCAAATTGTGGAAATGTTAAAAAAAATGAAAAACACACATCAGCATACAATTTCATTTATTTTGCTATGCTTGAATCATATTAGCATTCATTAAAGTCCAAAAACCTCAAAAAATAAAAAAAGTTAGAGAAATTAAGGAAAATTCACAAAATAATTAAATCATACCTAAATTAAATTATTAAAGCCTCAAATGCTTAGCCTAGTACTAAAATTAGGAAAAAAAGAGCTAATTATCTTAAAATACTCATCAGGTTAATTCGATAAACGGCTGAAACTAAAACAGAGATCCATTTCGACCAATACATATCAGTCTGGGTATTTTAAAGAAAGATTCTGCTATCTGTTGTCCACATTGGCTGATATATAAGTATAATATGTATTCACTGTGACTGTTCTATAGTTGCTATGTGGTAGATTTTACAAATTTTTAAAAGTTTTAAAGAATATAAGAATAATATAAACTAGAAAAAAAAGGAAAAATCTATTGTGAACATATTTTGATTAAAAAATAGTTCTGTTGATAGAGTATCAAACACTTGAAAATAAAAATCTTGATATGAAAGAAGTATGTCTTCACATGTAGCTCACTTGGTATAAGAGTCTAGAATTAGATTAGAAGTCTTGGGCTCGACTCTGACTCCTCTCGGACTTTCCTGATACGTAAGATTTGTGAATGATTTCGTGTACTTGTGGGATTAATCTCACCTCCATATGTGGATACCTATTTTATAAAAAAAATATATATCCAAATACTGAAAAAATGTCCAAAAATTCTAAAAATGGAAAACCAGTATTAGCAAACATTTGATATAAAGTTCACATTTTATAGAAAATTTTAAAAAATCATACAAATACCCTACAAACTATGTCATTCACACTAAGACATCTACATTTAAATCCATAAATACTTTAGTATTGTTTCATTATTTAAAAAACTCTAAAATAGAGATTATCTTAGAGTAAAAACTCGGGCATCCACTCTCACTCTGAAAGAAATAGATAGTTCTAATTTCGACAGAACAATTTCACCAAAGAAATTAGAAGTTTTAGGAATTCAATTCAAACGAGAAATTTGGAATTCGAGTGTGAAAACTTAATGCAATCAAATGTAGTTAATAAATCAAACGTGTGTAAATTCTAATCCGGCTCAAGTTCAAAATGAAAATCATAGCACTTTTTAGTGAATCGATTTGGATGCAGAATTAAAATTTAATTAACTAATTGAAATGGATGCAAGACATTGTAACTTAAATTCATCGTGCAAATAAAATTCAACACTTAAATTAAATTTAATTCAAACACATTTAATCAAATATGAGAATCACCAAACTTGGAGACTCAAACAAGCACTCAATGCTCAAATTTCTCTGTCCCTAATGCTTGGCCTAATATTGTATTCTAGGACTTTACAATTTATTTAAAAACAAAAAAACCCAAGTTAATCCAACGATGACATGTGCATTACTGTAGTGCAAGGAAACGCTCCAATAATGCCGACTCGTCTTCTTTCTTCTCGATCCGACTCAGGTTTCGCCGTTCCTTCTGCTTCTGCAGGATTGGCCGAATTGTATCCTCTCTCTTGGTCTCCTCCTCTTTCTTCGAAGTCTTCTCTTCCTTTCTTCCTCTTTTTTCCTTTTCTTTCTTCTTTCTTCTTTCTTTTTTCTCCCTGTTTTCCCTCACCATCTCTACGTGTGCAGGCGTGGAAGTCACTCTTGAGCTCGCTCGATTCGATTTCCTTTTCCCTTTTCCTTTTCTTTTCTCTCTCAAACTCTTCCCTGTTGGATTTTCGCGCAGTAGCGCAATCGTCCTTGGCTTCCCTTTCCTTCGTTCTCGCTCAGTTTCCTTCTCGTCTCTCCTCTGCTCACCAAGTCTGCCTCGGCTCGGACTTGGATCTTTTTTCTCTCGTCCTTCGGTTTCCTTGGCATGTCTCCTTATTTCTCTCATCTCCTCCACTTTTCTCTCGGTCTTAAAGACAATACCGTTTTGAGTTTTCCTGAGTTTGGGATTCTTCCAAAATGGCTCCACCGAGTAAATTGGGCTTGTTGCCACGTTGGCACTCTTGGTGGGGTCAGATGGGCGTGGAACTTGAGTTGGATCTCTTGGGTCCAAGAAGGGTTAAACTGGTATGGGTCCAAACTCGTTATGCGCCAATCCATGTGCAGTAGGGTCGAGTTAATTAGTTTTTTGAGACCCAACAGCTGTTTAAATAGGTTCAGACCCAAATTGATGCAAATGGGCTTATACGCGGGTACAAATGGGTCTAATGGACCCACTTTCCTCCATTGATCCGCACATAGATTTAGAGCACAAATTCGTGCACTTTGTCTAATTGGGTCTCCATCGGATCACCGTTGGGTTCGATGCTCACATCAATGTGTTAACAATTAAATTTATACACTAAAGACATATAAGTTCATGAGTTATTTATAAGTTTATACGCTAGTGACGAATAAGTTCATGTGTTACTTGCAAGTTTATGCACTGTCCAACTGTATGCGCTAGTGCATAGATTTATGCGCTAGCGTATGTAATACAATACAGTATTTGTAAGACTGTGCAATGCCGTCCATAGGTCAAATCGGGATATATACGACTTTGAACAAGCTTGCATATTGGGGTAGACGATGAATGAGTGGTTTTTTTTCATTAGAAAAAGTATGACTAAAGATGGTACTTTTATCCAAATAATTTTTTTTTATACTCTCACCCAAAATTACAAATTTCTAGATATTTTGGCTGGAGATTCTAGTATATTTAACAAGTCTAAATTAAATAATGTAGATTTCTCGGGTTAGGGTGGAATGATCTTCATCAAGGGCTTTAACCTATCCATCTTTCGCCATGGAATATGAATATTTTCAATTCAATTTTTCTTATAAAATGTAACGGGCGATCAATGATAATTCTGCACCCATGGTGGGCCCTACAATGTGAGTGGTCAAATTGATTTAAACCACGAAGGAACATGGCAAGCTCCATCAAAGCTTAGCAACGAAGGGAAAGCCGGAAATAGGAAGCGAGAGAGGAAAAAAGTACGAGAAGCAAGGATAGCGAGTAGCCATTGGAAGGTCAAAAAGCCGTTTTCCTTGTTGTTTCCATCCTCTTTTAGATAATCGCGGCTATTTTTCAGTTCCCAACACCCTTTTCTCTCTGCATCTCTACTGATTTTCATTGGATGTTCAGGTCACCCTCTGTAAGTTGCTCTTTTGGTTTCTATCTTTGCCAGTGTCTTCCCTTTCTTGCCTAAGGTCTTCCTGCTCCTGCTTCAATTCCATCTGGGTTTTACTGTTCAGCATTAAAAACTTTGCTTTTGATTTGTGTTCTGTATTACCTTATCTGGGTTTTCAATATCCTGCTTGAATTTCATCAGAGTTTTACTTGTGCTGAATCAGTTGAAGAACAATAATGGTTCTTCGGTCTTTCGTTCATGGATCATCCTCTTCCAACTTATCGCCATTGGCTCAGCCCTTCACTGTCAATCGCTTTGAGCCCAAACCAAAACCAAGCTCACCGCCACCTGCTTTTGCTTTTGATGGCTATGTTCACTCACATTCATCTAATCGTGCTTCCATATCTGATTCATTTCCTCATTCAAGTCTGAATATTGATTCAGTTCAGGGCTATGGGTACTTCCATGTACAGCCGGTAAGTCCTTCTGGGAATCATTTACCTTCTTTAAGACCTAATTCCCATGTTTTATCATATGAGCAGCAGACAAAATCAGTAACGAGTAATGCTATTGAAGCAACTCCTTATTATCCGCAATACTCTTCACCAATTCATGATTATAGTGCATCAATTGTGAAAGAATCTGGCTATGGAATACAGAATTCTGGGATGATTGCTCCTTTAGACGAGTCTTCTCAAACTGATTATGTGCAGAATTTGACTGATTTTGGTCATATGGCCAAGTGGAAGGACCCATGGAAGGATGTCGACCTGAGTTCATCTTGGAAGGAGCCTAAGGGTAATGCAGTTTCACCATATGCAAGCTCCTTACATTCAGGTAGGCTCTATGTCTTGTGGAAGCAACTGTGAATTTCTGTTAAAACACAAATTCCTTAGTTTCTCAGTCTTAGAGGTCAAATAATTTGTCTATGGTTTTTACTTGGTTTTCCTGGGTTTTGTGGTTGGCAAATATCTTGATCTCGATGACTGGTGTTTTGGAGAGACTTTCCTATGGTAGTGGTCATGGGCTGATATGTGTTTTTGAGTGGCAATCTACCTTTCCTCACGAGCTTACCTATGTCTCCGCCCTCTTCTAATTTAGTTTCATTTAGTACCATGCAGAATATAATCTGCTTTTTTTTTTTGGGTACATTTATGTGACAGTGCTTGAAAGACTGAAAACACTCTCAAGATAACTTTAAAGGAAGTTTCTTGAATAATGAAATCTGAGAAGATAGAGTAGAAATGAGTATGATAAGATCATCAGTAGGAATTGATGGATATGTTTCAATGAAAAGGATTTCTTCTTATTCCATTTTTTTAATTATTATGATGTGACAATCTCTCTATTTTTTTCCGAACAAAGCATCAGTAGTCCCCATTAATTAGAGTCTTAATTTGATTGAGGAATATGGATAATGGACTTGCTATTATTATTTTTGCTTCTAGGACTGTTACTTCTAGGACCAACTTGGTTATCCCAAATTTTTTTCTCATTATTATGAAAAGGCAACAAAATGCTTGGATCACTTAAAAAGATTGAGATACAATACAAGCTTGTTTTATAGCAGTACTAATTAATTGATGCTTCGAGGTCAATCTATTCACTTATATAGTATAATAGTTTTTCTTGCTCTTTAATAAATTGATTAATTAAACTCATGTTTCTATAATTGATTCGATCAATTTAATTGGGAGCAAATGTTGACGCGATCTCTTTGATTCACAGAAGGGTTACTTGAATTTATCCATGTTTATTGATTATTCTAAAATTTTATTTCTTCATTCATTTTGGCGACTAGAATAGGACTTCATTTGTGTGTGTGTGTGTGACAGAGCTATGATGTTGACGATCATGATGTGGGTTGGTTTGGTGGGGGGGGGGGGGGGGGAGCGGAAATGGGGAGAGGTGTTTGGTGTTGAAGGCTTATATGGTGATAATGTGTATGTGTGGGAACAGAGGCTATGATGATGATGATGATGTGGTGGGTGTGTTATTTCTAAAATCTTATTTCTTCTACCAATTGGAGAAGGGGGTGGGTGTTTGGTGTTGAAGGCTTATATGGTGATAATGTGTATGTGTGGGAACAGAGGCTATGATGATGATGATAATGTGGTGGGTGTGTTATTTCTAAAATCTTATTTCTTCTACCAATTGGAATAGGACTTCATTTGTGCGTGTCTCCAAACTTCTTCATCCATTGGCGACTGGAATAGGACTTGATTTGTGTGTGTGTTGGCAAAAGAACAAGGAGAATAGAAGACAAAAAGAAATATAAATTGGTGATGAGAGTTTCTATTAAAGATGCACCTAAAGTGCAATATGAAATACAAGGGGAAAAGAGTATCCATTAACTTGCTAAAGTACAAGAGTAGAACTAAAGACGTTGATCGTGTGAAGTATATTAAAGATAAAAACAAGTTTTAGTGGAAGATAAGGAAATAAAGGATTGGTGAAAAATGTATTTTTGATGCCTATTAAATACAAAATATCAAGTGAACATGGAAGCAAAAATAGATGATGGGTTGATTAACAAATATTTGAAACGGAAGTAAAATATTTGAAACAGAAGTAAAGATGCCTCGACTAAAGTCGAGAAAAAAAGCAGTAGGACTAGATTATATCCTGATAGAAGTATGGGTTTGGTTGGCAAAATTGGGGCTGGTTGGTGAACGAGTGGAATAGTTTTTTTCTATATGGATAAAGGAAATATTCAAATTGTGGAAATTATCAAGGTATTAAACTTATATTGTGGAACTTTGGGAGAGAGTAAAATGCATCATAAGGCGAGAACCAACTATCTTGAAGAACCAATTGGGGTTTATAGTGGGTAGTAAATCACAAAACACACTTTTGTATTGAGACAACTTATGGAGAAGTTAAAGAGAGGGTAAAATTTACAAATGGCTTTTGTCGACTTAGAAATGTCTGTTTCGGGTGTAGAGGAAATTGATTTGGTAGTAGTTGAAAAGGAAATGCATCCCAAATAGATATGTTGAAATTGTATATGATACACGTAAATGGGGTGACAATTAGTGTGAAATGGTGTGTGGAGATATGGAGGAATTCTCAGTTGGTATTTGCATTTCACCAAGGTCTTCCTCTTGAGCCCTTATTTATTTGAATTAGTTGTAGACAACTTAACATCAAAAATTGAAGATGAAGGTCTGTGCTCTGTGTTTTTTAGATGGTTTAGCACTAGTTGGAGAGACAAGAATTATTAAATAGTAATTTGGAAGAAGGCTTTTGAGGTAAATGATTTTAGAATTAGTGGCTTTGAGAATAGTTAGGTCAATAGCAACAAACAATGAAAATATATAGCGTAAGGTAAGTGGATTTGAAACTAGGGAGGATGAATTAATTAAAATTGGAAGTGGCTCAATTTCTCCTTGTGATAAATTTTCATAATTAGGGGCAACTGTAGAATTAAATAGAGGAATGGTTTTTTATATACTTAACAGATTGTTACTACTGATCAAGAGAGAGGTAGAATGGGAGTTGGTGGGCCAAGTGTTGGCAAGCTTGTGGAATGTTGTGTGATAGAAGATTATCATGTCGATTAGAGGGGTGAATCCAAAAAGCTATGTTAGAAGTGGTGCTGTGTGGAATTCAATATTGGGCAATGAAGAAAAGATAAATGATAAAGTATGGTAACAATGATGTGTATGCTAAGATGGAATTAGAAGTGGTTGCTTTAGAGGAGCCTTAATGGTATCTCTAATAGATGTGAAGATGAGGGAATGCCTTTATCTATGTAGATAAATAATCATAATGAAGATGTAGTTGGAATTTGACCTATTTGACCAAAATCCTGAAGAATTTGGCTTGAAAAAAAATTCAGGCCCGGAGCATTAAAAATGAGCCTAAATGATCACTGGGCTAGGCCTTGAGCTTAGATTTTATGCCTAATATCCAATTAGCCTAGGCTCAAGTTTACATATGCTCAAGCTTGGAATCTTGAGCTCGGCTCAACTGTTTTCACTTACCATTCTTTCCTCCTAGAATTTTAAACATCATCATCATCATGAGCAGCAACAAGAACTATCAATCACCCTTCATCTTCACAATGGGGGCTGAGTGTCTTAGTAGGCTTATGTGTGGAGCTAGAGAGACGGGGCTTGTAAGAGGTTTTGAAATAGTTCAAGGGGCTTATTATTTCTCATTTACAATTTGTGGATGATACTCTGTTCTGTAATGGAGGGAAGAAAGAACTTTCGGTATTAAAGCCGCGTTGAGGTGTTCTGAAACAGTTTATGGGTTAAGGGTTAATTTGGGCAAAAACTTTGTGGTGGGGATTGGGACTAAGGATGAGAAGGTGGAAGATTTTGCAAGGGTCATAGGTTGTGATATGGAAAAACTTCCAATCATTTATTTAGGTTTATTTGTGGGGCAAAATCGAAATCTAAGGAGATGTGAGATTTGGTAGTGGAAATATTTGGAAGGAGATTAGGATCTTGGAAGAAGATGTATCTTTTCGAGGTAGAATTACTTTGATTATGTTGTCTCTAACCTGCCTGTCTATTATGTCTTTATTTGAGGTGCCTAAAGGGATTGATAGGAGGTTAGAAAAGATTCCAAGGAATTTTTCTATGGGATGATAATGAGGATAAGAAGAAAATTCATTTGGTCAATTGGGAGCATTTGGTAAAGTCCAAGGAGGAATGGCGATTAGGTTTGGTTAGGTTTAGTGACAGGCATTAAGCTCTGTTATGCAAGTGGCCATGGAGGTATGAGGAAGAAAAGGATGCTTTATGTAGTAAGATGGTCGTGGTTGGATATGGTAAGGGCTTTAAAGGAGGTTGGGATTTGAGTGAGAACATGGAAAAAGAGGGGTTGGGGGTGTTTAGGAGTATTTATAGGATCAATAATGGTTAGGAGGGAGTTGGTAAAGCTTTCAGAGACAGCCTTATTTTTTTGGTTGGGAAAGTGGATGGGGTTTCTTTTTGGAATGATAGATGGCTGGGTGATCTGTGTTTGAATAGTTGCTGTACTAGGTTGTTTAGGGTAGTGTCCAATGAGACAACTGTTGCCCAATGTTATGAGATTTTGGGGGAACCTTTGGAGTCTGAATTTCAGAAGGGTTTGAAGGAAAATGAGAACAAGGATTATGAGGCTTTGCTTAATGTGTTAAGTGAAGTCGGTGTTTGTTGTGGGCGGATAGGAATTTGTAGGATAGGAATTCATTGGGATTTTTGCTGCAAGAGATCATATTAAATAATTTTTTTGGGCTAATACTTCTAACCTGCCCTGTTCCCTGATTTAGAAGAGCATGGCTCATTGGCTTTTGGTTGGTGTACAATTCATGGGAAGATTTTAACTAGGAAGGGGTTAAGAAGTATTGTGATTCTAGAGGATGCAGACTCGTCTTTTATGTGGAGGGGCCGAAGAGGATTTGGATCATTTATCAAGGGGAATGTTTATTTTCTAGGAGTCTATTGTATAGGTTTTTGGATCTTATGGGGTGTGCTTGGGTATAGGTCTATTGGGGAAATTATTTCTAGTTGGGATAATGCACCTTTTAGTGGTAATGGAAAGATTACATGGCTCTGCTATTAGGAGAGGAATACTGGGATATTTGAAGGAAAGGTCAAGTTGGAGGAAGAGGCAGTTCAAGTGCCACTGCCTTATCTTGAGGTAGTTCTTTTCTTTCCTACTTGTAATTCTATTACAATTTTTGATGTGAATCTCCAAAATCAACAACCTGTGTTGTGTTTTAAGGCTCTTTCCCAAAAAGACTTACAATCCTTACAAAATAAGGTTTTCCTACTTGATAGGAAGTGGTCTATTTTTGACCTATTAGGTCTACTCTTGGAAGTTACTAGGTCTTTGTCTTTCTTTATGGAAGTACTTATTAGCCATAGTTAGATTAAAGGTAGTTGCAAATTCAAGAATTATTCTTTCACTTTATTCCTTCTCCAAAACCACGCCTGCCTCTACACTCATTGTTTTTATTCCCCATATCTTTGTTCAAGTCCCCTTTGATTATTATATTTTCTCCAATAGGTATATCTTCCACTAATTTGTCTATTCCACTCCAAAATCCCTTTTTCTCGACTTAAACCAAGTTGAGGAGCATATGCATTTATGCCATTTAAGGTTTCTTTTCCTGATACAATTTTCAGCTTTATGAATCTAGCACTCATTTTTTACTTCTTCTGGGACCTTTTTTCCCTTTAAATCCTCATCAATTAATATGCTTACAAGTTACATCATTTCTGAAGTTGCCTTTTCTTATTTAGCAAAGTTCAGAACAATCTCCTAAATCCCTGGTTTTGTCACCCTTCCATTTAGTCTCGTATAGACGTTCTATGTTAATTCTATAGCATCTACTAATTCTATGACCGTTCTTGGTAAA
Organism: Chimonanthus salicifolius; assembly: GCA_013350335.1. NCBI lineage: Eukaryota > Viridiplantae > Streptophyta > Magnoliopsida > Laurales > Calycanthaceae > Chimonanthus > Chimonanthus salicifolius. The sequence continues at coordinate 55,516,263 of CM023536.1, forward strand.
GTGCTTGCATTCTAAGACGCCAATCGTAAGTTATGCCTGCTGGCTTATTTAGTTCCTCCCATCTTTTTCTTTGCATATCAGCTAATGTCATCATGTCTCGTTGTAGTGTGTCCCTTGGGTGTACCATCTCATTGTCAATGTAGTTAATTTTATTTGATTTTAAGAACTTGAGGTGGTGGTTCCTACAACGTATGGTGTTGGAGTGGGGAACACTGTAGTCATTAATGTCATCCTAAAATTGGTCAAGTAAAATATACTGATCAAGAGATAGGGTGATCTCTACATCCGTAAGCTTTCATCTTTAATAAGCCGTACATTGTCAAAAGTCTCTAGTTCCCGTTTTCTCTATAGTTATCCTTCAGCTCCTAAATCGATATATTAATTGTCATATGCCTCTGCCATTCTAACATTATCCACCATTTAATCTTCCACACTTCATGTGGCATGTTGCATCTTGAATAATGTGTTTTTTCATCGACATTCTTTTACCATTAGATGGTGGGTGTCCTGTTTGTCATAGCATACTTATAATAAATTAGTTGTCAAACTTTTACTTCAATTTTTACCTACGCTATTTTTTCTTTTGTTTCTATAAAATATTACCAGCATTTTAAACCTGTTTCGTGCCACGTTGATCCATTTCATAAAGTTTGTAAATTTTTTTCCCTTTTTAGATAAAGTTCATAATACAAAATGATCCAACTATTAACCAACCTTCTACATGTCTTATGATAAATCTATAGTAAAATCAGTACAAATTCAAATATACTATACACAATGTTCTAAAATTGAAATCATATCATAAATCACATTTGGAATATCTTGTAGTATTCAAGCCAAACTTGATCTAGGATACGCTCAGCTTGTTTTTAGCTCTCGACACTTGGAACGAAAACCATATGTGATATGAATACCCCTTATTTCCTATTTCACCTTGTGCTCATAAAAACTGAAATCTTTGGCCCAAAAAAAATGAAATGTTGGGCAAAGACTAATTTGGAATGTCCAAAAGTTACAGAGAGATTTTTTTTTGAAACATCAACGATTTAATTCCATTAAAACAAGAAAAGAGTATAAGAGAATGATCCAAGTATAGGAGAGATATACCCAGAACGAAGAAGGAGTAAAAGAAACAAGGAAAAAACATGAAATAAAAGAAAATATACACTAAAAGAAACCACCCAACATAGGATCCAATAAGGAGACCCCTACTCCCTTAACTCCCAAGTCTGGTGAGATGAAAAGATTTCCAAAGCTGCTCTTTGTTTTTGAATACCAACTTTCGCCAAGAAGTCTGCTACACAGTTTGATGATCGAGGTGTATGAGTGAAAGTGATGCCTACCCAACCTGCACAACCTCCAAATGTCCCTAGCAATAAAAAGCTACAAAGAGATGATCTCATAAAAAGAGATCAAATTTGGGTAGAAGGATCCACTATGCTTGGGTCTCATATCAAGATGTGGCTTTGTTAGAGAAGAGCATAGAGGGGTGTTGGGATTGGGGGGTTTGTATAGGAGGTGCAAAGACTCATTGCAACCCTCCTTCTACTTTGACAATGTGCTGATTCTTGTATGTTGGACCTGAGGGTTATTCGCCCAGCTTCATGAGAATGACTTCGTGTGTGTGACTCGTGTTTTAACTTTTAAATTCTCTTATTGAATGATTTCACAATGAAATTACTATTTTGTTTGGCCATTGTAATAATATTGGGTGGTGATTCAGCTGCCCTCATTCTTTTTGTTCAGCTGACACTAGGCCTTTAAATTCTGAAGAAGTAAATTGGATAAAAAACATGAAATGCCTGAATCATTTTAATTATATCTTTTGTCATTCCTGGCATGGTGTTTTTCCTGTCGTGGAAAAGATGCATTAGGAAAATGTCATAAGGTGCAATAGAAGAGAAGATTAAAAAAAAGCATCTACTGAACTCACATTTTGGGAGGCATAGATGCTCTTTTTACACACAACCACCCCCCCCCCCCCCCCCCCACCACCACCACACACACACAAACAAAACCACCCCAACCACCACCAGCACTGGCAGTAATGTGCATCTCAATTCATGCTTTTTGCAGCGCCTGTATGCCTAAGCAGGTGCAGAACTCTCCTATACAATGTGACATCCAGTTATGCTAATCTTTACATTCTTTCATGCCCTTGTGCAGCAGCTCCTTCCAAAGAAGGTTTTATGACATTTGAAAAAGTTCCAGGTGCTTGGCACGGAAAATCTGGTGGATCTTCAGCAAGAAAATTTTACACTGGATTGGAAGGAAACAATGCAGAATGGGTAGATGCCAAGGACCACAAAATTTTGGAGTCAAATTCAAGTGTCCCTCCTTTTAATATCACTGAAACATCAGTTTTGATTCCACCAGCAATCCAAGAAGCTACTTATTCTCATTTAAATGGCCCACCCTTCATGCAAGCCTGGAGTCCTTTGAACCAGCAAATGTCTGCATATGATATTACACCCATTGATTCGTGTACTACAGACCCCACAATTTTCCATCCATCTGTGACAAGATACCCTTCACTTGATCATGTCTATGTCCCGTCAGCTAGTGGCTTTAGTTCATCACTCGATAAAGTTGTTCTGAAAGATTCAAAATTCCATGATAGACCTTTGGACATATGGAATAACAAGGAATCTGGAGGTCACGTTTCTGTCAAGATAAAAGCACCCAGCGTCCTCCCAAATGCCAATGCAAGCAAAATCAGCAATGATAAAAAGAAAGGTGATTGCATTTCTATGAAATCCTCACCTGGGGAAAGAGCTCCATCCTCAAACCAGAAAGCAATCTGCGGCCACTCAAATGATTCATCAAAGGAAGAATTCGGGCTGAAACTCACCCCCTTGAAGCTTCCAAAAACCTCCACAGTTGCATCTGCTACTGATGGGCCAGGTGAATCTGTACATTGTTCTGATGCACTGGATCAGTTTTCTGCTGTTGATTCTCCCTGTTGGAAAGGTGCTTCTTCTCGACATTCTCTATTTGGATATGCAGATCCAAAATCTCCCTCATCTCTTCAACAGGAGCTAGAAGAATGCAATGATTTGAATCAACACAATCAGGTGATTACTGACAATGCTAATGTTGCCAAAATGGTTTCTTCTTCAAAATCATTTGAAATTGTAAACTATCATGAGGCCGGGAGCATAGATAACCAATCATCATTTTCAAGGAAACCTCCTCCAGTTCTGAGTTCACCATCTGCAGAACTTAAACTCAAGGATGCCAATGGTAAGTCAGTGTTGGGTTGTTTGAAGGTGGGCTGTGAAACTGGTGCTCAATGTTCTGATGGATTACTCAAGCTGGGAACTAGTTTTTCTGTTTCTGACTGCCCTGAACGTAATTCTGGACTTGAAACTTCCAATATGATGTCCCCAATCCAGGAAGAGCTTGTTACTTCTGCTAGACAGTCCATGGTGGAAACTGCATTTGGAGAGCCTTCAATGGATTTCAATGTTGTCCAAGGTCGTTCATCTGATGTATGTTCTCATGACAAGGAACATGCCTCTAACCCATCTTGTTCCAAAGGTCCTGTTCCCAATGAGGTGGTCAGAGCCTCTAGAGCTTCTGATATGTCAAGTAAGAACTCTGTTCCAAGGCCAGATGTTCAGATGCTGGTTAATACGATACATAATCTGTCAGAATTGCTATTATACAGTCACTGTAGCAATGCCAATGCATTCAAGGAGAATGACTATGAGGTGGTAAATCTTGCAATCAACAATCTTAATCGCTTGCCAAGGAAATTGTCCAAATCAATTCCCAAGTGTGACAGTTCTTGTCTTAGAGAATCAACTGATCTGCTACCGCTCAAGCATGATGGTTTGCATTTGTCTAAGGTATCTAATTCTTTCTTTATTTATTTATGATGTACTTTACATTCTTGAAAAGTGTTCATGTAGTTTATCTGCCATTTGTTTTGTTTTTTTTCTTCTGAAACAGAAGACAGCTCATACAAGGACACACCACTTATGTGATGTTGGCTCGGCCATGTGTTTGACACTTTTGAAGATGTGTTCTGACATAAGAAACTTATGTTTTAAGTAACAACAATAATTTGTAGCAAATTAATAATGAGTATGATAAAGTACCAATTATATGTTGATTTCATTTTTTCTTGCTGTTGTTTTGCTATAATTTTATCAACAATACCAACAATACAATGTTAAGATATAATTTTCTGATATTTTACATTCTAAAAAATGTTGGCAAATCATGCTTCTTGATGTAGAAATTTGATATGCACGAAATTGGTAGTAGGGCAACATAGATAGTGGAGTTAGAAGGTGGATTAGGGACCTATCATAAACATTCCTACTGGACTTTGCTAGCTGTTGTCATTTACTTCGCTTGTGAGCCATCAACTTATTTTATTTTGACTGCCTATTTTGGTGTATGGGGCTGATCTTTTGACACATCTCTAATGCTTGAAGCCCCTCATGTCTATTGTTGGGCAGTGACCCGTACTTGTCATAAATCCCTTTACATCTTTTGTGACACCGACGAAATGCTATTTAATCTGAAACTTTTTATTTTATTTTAATTTTTATGTGCCATTTGTACAATTTTTGTTCTAAAATCTCAAGTGTTTAATATTAGAAAGACTGAGAAATTCAGAAGCTCATCATTTTCTTTTGGACTCGTATTTCTCTGTATGTAGTGGTGTAATTTAAATTTATTGCATACAATAATAGGTGGTGTGAAACCCGGAGGGGGTTGGCTTGACGGTCAAGAAGCTCCCCTCATGAAGGGAGGTCTTGAGTTCGATTCACGCTCAAACCCCCTTGGGTCATTTCCCATGGGGTTACTCCTCATTGTTTGAACCCAGTATGTGTGTCTAGGGAGGTGTACACATGCCCCGAAGGATTAGTAGTGTCCCTATGGGTGAGAGGCATGGACACCTTCGGTCATGAAAAAAAAAAAGGGTGGTGTGAAGCTGAATACTTTTTTCTCCAGGGCACCGTCGCAGGCAGGCTCCCTACTACTGAGGTAGAAGCTGATGGTGTTCTGAGTCTGAGGAACCATCAAAACAACTGTTGCAAGGAAGAGATGCATTACCATTCATGTAGCTTTGTTGAGAAAGACAATACACTCGGTGCAGTATCTGTTGGTGGTGGGTTAGAATTTGAGAAGGATGTTGGATTGATCAAGGTATAGTGATCTTCCTTAGATATCTGCTTTTTGTGCTTGGTGCTTCTTTTTCTTGCCTCGAATGTAAATGCCTCACCTTTCTTCCTGAGCTACAGGCTGTAAAAAAGGCAATGAAGCAAAGTGTCTATGAACAGGGAGATAATCACCCTCGAACGTTACTGTATAAAGATTTATGGATAGAAGCAGAAGCTGCATTGTGTTTCATGAAATATGAACTCCAACTTGCACACATGGAGATTGAGATGGAGAAATCCAAACAGCACCAGGCCCTAGGTGATCCATTTGACTTTGTTCAAATATATGCGCCCTCACTATATTTAGAGGAATTGGGTGATTGCCAAATTGACAGTATGCATTTTATCTTCAGGCTTTGTTCCTTCACAAGTGTCTTTTGGGGATCCAGACTTTGATGTTTTGTTGTGACTGAGGGTTGTTATTGCCCAAAAATGTTTCCTTGATGGAAAGGTGAAGGAAGAATTCCAACAAATAAGAGATGCCTCCTACAAAGTTAAGAACACAGCAAAGGTTGGCATATAGCATGAAACAAAGGCAAAACATTCGATTGCTGAGTGATGTAGCCTAATAAGTATCTAGGAGCATTCAATATGTTGGTAGTCTATCTCAGGAGACAGCACATTAATGATCTGGATCACCAAACCATTTGAATGGTTTTGATAATGATGACCATCTATCTAGGGTTGGCTTCTGAGTTATGCTCACTCCACCCCATAAAGAAACATAACCTGTGTTACTCCACATTTCATCATGTCCTTAACACATCAATCTAAGTCTTTCGTAGTGTCCCCCTAATTTATTCTACCTGCAATCTTAAATCCTTTGTATTGGTCTGTTTCTAGTTTTTTTTTTATATGCCAAAACCATCTTAAATGACATTCATCATCTTTTCTTCTATTGGGAATCTTCAGTCTTCCTTTAACACTAATTTCTAATTCCATCTTTTAGTGATACACTATACATCCATCTTAAGCATATGTATCTTCCATGTTGCACAGACTCTTTGAGATGTGAAACACATCCGTGTTGGACACTTAGCCATGTTGGGTACTTGAACTTGTATCAGACACTTGCATCGATCATGGAGTACTTTTTGACATTGTTTTCTAAGATAACTAAAATTTAAAAAAAAATCTCCTCTTAAAACCTAATTCAAATATTGATATCTTGGTCGCTTAATTTTTTGGAGCACAATAAATGCATTGGTTTGTGTTAATGTTATTTTCACACCTTATTTTCATTTAAGATAAATTTATATTTAAATTTATTTAAATGTGGTGCCATGTCCTCCTTGTGTCTTTTTTTTTTTAATTTTTTGGGTTTGCAGTGTCAGACTCCGACACTTGCTGCACCCGTACCCATGCAACTTAGCATGTTTGTATTTATTGCATGTCCCAAGTCTTTTCTTCACTGCCGAACATTCAGCTCCATATGGCATGTGGGCCATTATTGTGTCATTCTTCTATTACAAACACTTTCAGCTTGCCTACACAATTCACCCTGAGCCCATCCTACTAGTTATCTCTAAATCAGACCCTCATTTAGGTTCATGTACCCAGTATCAAAGATTTCTTACAATGTGGTATTAAATCATTTTCAATTTTAATGGTATTCCCCACTATCTTATCATCTAATTGTAATTGATGTGGCTTGATGATGATGATGATAACCAAATCATGGGTATCAATAAAAAAATTATCACCAAATCATGGCCTAATGATACCATGCATATTGTCAGGTTGAGGATCGTAGTTCTTCTTACATTTAACCTAGTGTATTCTATTTTCAGTGGATTAAATTGGTGTATCCACAGATTCCCACACCTCAGTATGTACACCTGCGAAGATTATTAATGGGAAGAATCAGTTGAGCCAAACTGCAGCAGGTGGCATTGCTGGGAACAAAGCATCGACATCCAATGGTAACAAGGTCCCTACCGAGAACACTCCCGACATCAGCAGTTCCAGAAATGCCTTAGATCCGTCTGTCAGTAATTTGCTAGATGAAGATGTGGAGGCTTCAGTTATGTCCAGATTCAAAGTTCTAAGGTGCTGGGATGGCAATCTTAGTTCTACGAGTACTGACAAAATGACCAAACGAAAAATGCCAGATTCAAATTTCACTGGAGGAAGCATGTTACATGGCTTGGTCTGCCTGGGTTATCTGGATGGGAACTTCGATACTGGCATGAAGGAGAAGCAAATCAAGGCTGCTGATCCGTATTCTGCAGAGATGAAAAAATTACGCCCATTCATTCAAAACCAAGTTCAAGTTGGAAATTTGGAATTTCAAGACAGATGTGGCATGCTTCATCATTTTGCGAACTATACTGGTGAAATTGGCTCAGATTTTAATGTCTCTGAAACACGTGAAATGGACAGAGGAACGCTGGCTATTGGTGAGGAGTCAACGGCCTTGTCATATATATCTGGCCGGCTTGGAGACGGATTGCCAGCTAGAAGATATAATAGCTCATCTTCTGATTGGGAGCATGTACTGGAGCAGAGTGGTACTGGCAGTTGAACGTGTGCACTTGGTTGATGTGGTTTACAATCTTGGTGATTGTAAGTGGCAAGACTCTGTTTATATATGGTGAGAACATTGTGATTATGTGTTGGGGCATGACATCTGAACTTTGTAAGTAGCTGTACGTTTGAACGATATATGATAATGGTGTCTATAGTTGTGCATTTAAGGAGCTATTTTTGTAGGGTTTTGCTTTGTTGATGCGTATTTAATTATGTTATTTGATGTTTGAGTTTACCACCTGAACTAGGATGTCCATGAACTGCGGAACGCGTATTTATGTTACTTTTTTTCTTCTCTCTATTCCATGGCTGACTAATCCTTTTGGTAGCTAAATTTACTTCCATCATACTGCATCCAATTGTAGTTCCATCGTTACATCTTCTATGCTTTCTGCTCATTGTAACTAACGATTGTCTTGGTGCTTCGAATCCTCGGGGCCAGTTTTACTTGATGTTTCAATTTGAGGTGATTTGCAAAATTTGCATGCCTCTTGGGCTCTGCGTCTGTTGAGGAGAAAACATGTTTCCTGAATTTGGATTAGAGCCTGAATGCAGCTGCAAGTTGTAAGGTTTGAGAAAGAAATCAATATATACAGCTTCTACTGAAGTCCACAATGCATTAGGACGGTCTCCTGGATCGAATTGATTCTTATTTGATGCATTAGGACTGGTCTCTTGACCGCCAAGCCAAATTGATTCTTATTTGATGAAAATGGCTAGCCTTTCAGAGGCTTTAATTCCCAATGAAACCGAGCCATTCAGTAAGCGGGTCCTCCCTTTTTTGGTGCCTGATTTGAAGGCGTCTTCATGATATCTACCCCCACTAAAATCGGGCAAGCCCAGTCAATAGTCATTCCGAAGGAAGCCCAAAGGACTGACTTGGCTCTGTCGAGCACTGGAGATACTAATTGCAGTATAATTATCTTTAAAATATCTTTCATTATAGTTTTACTACGTCCAATATCTGAAAGGCAGGGCCTGGTTGAAGCCTATTGAAGCCCAGCCCATTTTGTTCTCAAACCTGCCTAAAAGTCGTACAAAATCTAGAAGGCAAGCCCAGGCTCTGGCCACCTGCAAAACAGAAGTCCATCTATACATTTTTTTAATATAGATATTTGTTTAATACCAGGGGTCCAAAAAACGGTGACCCGAGGTCTCGGCCGATATCTCCCTGACATCGGGCGATATTTTCTTTTTTATTTTATCTTTTACAAATCTCAGCCGATATCGACGATATCTCGATTATATCGGCCTAGATCTCACCTGTATGGCCGATGCATCTCATATCGGCCGAGATATCTCAGGGCATTTTTTGACCCCTGTTTAATACATAGGTGTAGGCCCAGACCTTTAGCAGTTGAGGACTATGAGTTTTAAACATTAGCTGAAATTGAAATTTTAAACCCGCCAATATTTCGAAAATATAGGTGGTATTTGAGACGAGTAGCTGACATTTCGACTGGTTTAATCTTTGATGTTTGTACCATAATATATATGGCAATATTTAATATATTGGACGATAATGTTGTATCAATGGTCGGTCCGTCTTTAGGATAGGATTGATATTCTAATCTAGGTGATGGGAACTGTGCGACATAGAGGCCTGAATCGGGTCTATAGTAAACCCGACTCAGTTCTAACAATAGTAGCTACTGTACGTTTCATATGAATGACATTTGGGAAGTCCACTCATTTAGAAGTACGCCATAAAAATTAGTAGACAAAAATTCAAAGTACACGACTAAACTTTGGGGTATATGCTAGTTTCCTTAAACACATACATTGGATAATTTTCATGGAGAATGACTCTTTGGAGTGGAGTAGAATAAATGCATAATTCCCATGTTGAATTGATATATTTTACATGGGTTTCCCTATCTTGTTCGATAGTTACAGCGGAAAAGAGATAAAAGAGGAAAAAAACTTACTCTAAAGGAAAGGTAGAGTGATTACCTCTTGCAGTGAAGAAGTTATCAGATTTGTATTGGGAAGAAGAAACTTGGGATTTTCCTACTCATTCCCTTTGTTACCGAATGGGGATAAATGAAGATTACTTTCGTTTTCACCCCTCATCCAACGGCAGCCGATGAATTTTAGTGTGACTTGATTATTAGGTGGCTTGGAAATTTAAACTGAACCCCAGATATATCAGATCGGCTTAGAGGATTATGTCAGTTGATCTCATTAACTTTGATTGCAAAGGAACAATATCATCAACGTTGCAGCAACCGACTTATTATATTGCTGGAAAGTCTGATAAGAAACCGAGCGCTGTAATGAATTGCTACAAGCGGAAGGCTCACGGAGAAGAGAGGAGAGAGCAGCTTTTATATACTTGAATTTTGAATTTAACTGTGTAAGGATATGCTTTTTGTTTTTGACAAAAAGACAGATATGATTTTTGATAAACAGTGAAATGTAGAATGCAAAGAGTCACTAGTATATTGATGAAGAAGTGACAAGAAAGTACAGGTATAGATAGGAAGGATGCATCTGGCCATCGTTTGGTGGACAGAAGGATCAATGTGTTGTCCCATCTTGAATCCTGCAAGCCCTATTCAAGTTTAGCTGAGGTTAGTTTAGAATTGATTCGGCTTAAATTTTGGATTTGGATTATAGACATTAGAGAATTCTGAATTGATCTCAGTATCTCACAGCGAACGAGTCTCACATTGGTTGTGAAAGAAGAGATTTAGGGATTTATAAATGACTTGCGTCACTCCACCTTAGAATACCTAGTCTCAATCGAACTAATGAATAATGCTTCCCCGCTTGCATAGGCATCGAAGCTATTGTTTTGCAGAGTAGAAGAAGGAAATGTAAAAGGATGTTGCAGAAAGTAAGATAAAGGGCATGCTTGAAAGAGGATAGAAATAGCAGAGGTATCCATCAGAGTTACAGCTGAGGAAGGAAAGGGACGTGTCATCAGATGAAAGTGGGCATGGCATGGATTTGGGGCATATTTAGGTATCTTTCGAGGGTAAACAGACAAGCCCATTTAATGTGAGAGGCCAAATAATGAAATAAATGTATTGAATATTGATGCTCTTTTTATGTTTTTAAAATGGAATCGACCTCTGTTGTTTTATCTCATTACATCTGAACCAATCTCTGAAGCTGTTCAGTTTTTTCAAAAGTTTTAGCCATTTATATTTATTATATATTTTTTTTTCTTAACATCTTTCAAAGAAAATGTTATTTTCCAATAATTGTTATCAATATTGTCATATAAATTTTCAATTTTTTATAATTTCTTATAAGAATTTTGAATGTTTCCACAATGGTATTTTTTATGTGGCCTAGCTACTGTGCCACCGAGGGTAAAACTCTAGAACAAGTTAAGTACTGGGTCATTGCCAAATCTGATGCATACTCATTCAAATTTCATTTGAAATCTAAAATTTTGTTTGATATTTTGTTGTCTTGTAAATTTTGTACATATACCAGTAATAACATCTCCGATTTTGATGTTTTGAAACTAGCATTGACTTGTGGAGCACATTTGAGGTATCAAATGAATTCCGATTTTGATGAAATTTATTTTGTTGGATAGACCAGTCAAAGAATTCATCGGCGAGTATAAGAACACCCAAATTTGAATTTTTTAACTCAAGTTATGATCATTTTAATAAAAAGACATAAAACTGTCAAATTATAGCACTCAAACTTCAAATTGTTAGAGGTCGGACCACCAGAGTTGGTCCAACCTAATCTATCCATCTATATATTTATCATTAAAAGAACCCTTTGAACACATGATTTTGATTTTGAAAGATGATAAACAAGTGGCATCTTTTAATTTTGACCTTGAGAAGCTGTGGAATTTTGTGAATCCCATTATGGACTTTTGATGTACAGAGTCGAAATAATTGTCCTCTCACCACCTGTCAAGTAACAACTCGAAGGGCTCCATATTTAACAAATAAATGGAAGGACACAGTAGTCAGGTGTAGAGTTCAGTACATATTACAATACCCACTCCCTTTCCCGCCTTCTCACGTCATCTTCCACTCATCACGTCTCTCCTCTTCTCTTCTCTCATTGTGGCTTTTGGAATCAGCAGCCATTTGCAAGCATGTGCAGGCCGGCTTGAGATCTCCTAAAATTTTAAAAGTTTCAAGTGAAGATGAAATTTTAAGAATATTTGTGACTGGTATATTAAGGAGTTTAAGTATATAGAGGTCTTTTCTATCTGAAGGCTCTGGCATAGGCGATGGGCATGTCAGATAAATGCATTTTTTTACCCTCTCAACCTTACCTCTTGAGATTTTTATGACCCAACTCAATTCATGCAACATTTCAAAATTTGAATATGACCTAAGAAGCACTGATAAAGGTATGCGTATCGGATACGATATGTATACGAAATGAAGATATGGCAAATTTTGAAAAACTAGGATACGGGTACGGCGGGATATGTCGAAATAAAAAAAAAATATTATAATTATATATATCAACAAAATAAATTCATACATTTACAAAAAATATTATAAATTCTACTATGAGATAAAAATTATTTGAAAATTATAATTTTATATTTATAATGAATACAATATATTACAAAAGATATATATTATAAAGATTAGACTATTAGCAATTTAGTATTATGAAAAGATATATATAATATGTTTAAATAATATTTACAATATTACAGTATATAATATGTATATGTATATGTATATGTATATGTATATGTATATGTATATGTATATATATATGTATATGTATATATTATTTTTTCCCCTTTTCTCCCGTGCTGCCGTATCCCGTGTTCCACCGTATCTCTCAGTGTCTGCTGCCGTATCCTTATTTAAAAAATATTTTATTTAATTAGATACGTATCCGGCCGTATCCGTGTCGGAAACGTATCCGACACGGATCCTCGAATGGTTTCAGAGTATCTGTGCTTCATAGAATATGACATGGAGTTCATCCACTCTTCAAAATTAGATCTTTAATTTGAAAAAAAAAATAAAAATTAGACTCATCAAATATATAAAGCCAACAGATTTAGATAACAAACAGATCAAATAAAACTCAGATTTAGATAACAAACAGATCAAATAAAACTCCATATATTGCAGATGACGTTTCTGACTTCCTTTTTTTTTTTTTCATAAAGAATTTCAAAAACTAAATCATATGATCATACCAAGAATGATATAAAACTACATTTATATCTTATTCATCCTAGTTTGTTGCCCATCTTACTCTCTATATATTTATGTAAGGCTTAAGTAAACACCATGAAGTTGATGCAGCAAAATGGCGCCATGCCAAATTTTGGTTGGTTTACGTGAAAAGGCTAATAAAAAGAAGAGCAAGCATTTTAATTTTTTTTTAATTTTCTAGTAATCCACACTGGCTAAAAGTAAGAGATTGGAGTGTGAGGAGCTGACCTGCCCAAAGCTGATAACACTACGTCAAAACTATTGGGAGAGATTAAAAAACAGCATGCAGCAAAGTCATTTTTAATGGTTAACTACACCTTTAGCAGTTAACTCTAGCATTCAAGTAAAATATTGAATTTAGAGACACAGTGCTGAATGCTAGAGTTAACCGCTAAAAGTGCTGTTGACAACTGACAGGGATACAATGTTTAACATGGAAGGGTTGGCTTAAGGTCAAGACACTTGTCTCATGAAGCGAGATCTTGAGTTCTATTATCATCTAACTCCTTCAGGCTACTTTCCATAGGATTAGTATCCATCGACTTACCTAGTATGTGGATTGAGAGGTTTACACGTACTAATGAGATTAGTCTCACCTCCAATGTGAATTAGAGATCCTCATGTTTCCAAAAAAAGTTACATATTACATGCAAAATATGAATTTATAAATACTAAAATGCTGTGTCAATCTTAGATTTGTATCGGAAAAATCTTGACTTCAAGGTTACATGGACTTACTTGGACATACTTTATTTTGTAATCTTGCAGTCTGCAAACTATGTAGCAGTTGGATCACAATTTAAGTGATTTAGACCGAATAAGTACTTGATGTATTGTAATATATTTCCATATTATTTCATACAAAACACATAAAATATTAATTATAGTAGAACTTTACTCCAAAAATATCTGACTCATGAAGTGAAGTGTTGAGTTCCATTTCCACTCAACTTCTTCGGACCACTCTCCATGGGGTTACTCTCAATCGACTTAATCATTGTGCGTGGATTGGAAGATTTACATATATTCATGAGATTAGTTTCACCTCTAATATAAAATCAAAATACTATGTTAAAAAATTGTATTTTACCTCGTTAAAAGCTATATTTAAAATAATATTATTTAAATTGATTCTTACTTAAAGCCTGTTCAAATACAAGACTTCTCAAGCATTCACATAGAAGTTGAAAATCGATTCTCAACCAGTAACTAATCAATGGGCCAACAATCCTCACACGGGCATTTTATATATACAAACACGGGTTTTACCGGGATGCCCAATTTGTCATCTACCTGCCGTACCGAAGAAAAAAGAATGTCAAAATTTATGAACAGTGCAAATCGGCTCACTGGAATTACAAGTCGGCTCACCAAAATTCATGAACAGTACAATTCGGCTCTCTGAAATTTCAAATCGACTCGCCAAAATTCACATGAACAGTAAAAATTAGCCCATTGAAATTTTACTGTTCATGCTAGGGATAAAATCGAGAATATACTAAACCCGTATCGATAAACACAAAATGCACGTGAAAAGATCGCTAGCCAATCAAAGGATTGCTATCAATTTAGATTTTGGAGTTAGAGAAAGAGAAACCCAAGTTCATTGGCAATAGTTCTTGGATTCTAACCTTGTGGACCACATTGGGAGGAATGGTTCTGATTATGATAAAGAAGGGACTTGATTGACTGTTCAAAAGATGGGTAGAGTACATTAGGGTAACAGTCGGCAGTATGAGAAAGTAAAGTGGAAGGACGCCCGAATATAAAAGGTTGAAAGAGAAACATCACGGAGTAGGCATTGATGGAGTCCGCTTACTTTGTCCACAAATAAGAAGTATCAACGTGGTCCAGATAACTCGTGCCTCCTTTCCTCGCATTCTTTCTTTCTCTTGATTGACAGCACGATCTCTTCTCCTTCCCCTCTTCACTTCTTCCCTCCTCCATTAATGTACAAAAAGAAGATCACTTCCCCATATCAATATCAGCATGCTCTCTCTCATATGATAAGGTCTATGGGTACTAGCGATGCGACTTAACCCCATCCTAAACCCTACTTGATAATATGGGGCTAGCCATAGTTTTATGGGTTTCTGTTTTTTCAAGTGGGAATCATGTGAAGGAAATGAAAGAAGTTCATTACTACAGGTTGCTGGTATACAGTCTACGCTGCTCACTTTCTTCTGAAATACTATCTATCTTTGGCATTGATTGCTATGGGGATGAGCAGTGATGGGTAGAATTTTTAAGTTATGAAGAAGGACTAATGAAGAATTATGTAAATTGATGCACTTCAAAGATCGTCCTTTTTTAAGATAATTTTAGTTTCTAATTTTTAATCATCATATCACTATCATTTGCCAAAATTATATCTAGTTTTTAATTTCTTTTAGATGTTGAAGTTGAATTATCAAAGAAATATGAGTTTAACATTTGCCCTGATTGGTGAGGTTTAGTTGGATCGGGTTGTCAGCTGAGTCCATGTTTCATTTGATTTATCATTTCACGAGCCTTAATTTATAAGGCATACACTTGAGTAGAATTTTTGTTCAAATTTTTATAAATTTAGTAGTAAATAATCTAGAGAGTTGATAGAGATATCAAAGTAATCAATAAGAGCCCTTCAAAATTAAACCTACATCGATAGAAACCAACTTACAATCACATGATAATAACAAATAACATTAGTTGAATAGTTACATTTAGGGGTTCAAAAAACGTTATCGGCCGATATCTCGACTAATAAAATTCTCACTCCTATTTTATTTTTTAACAAAAACCACCGAGATATCGGCCGATATGATGCGACCGAGATATCGGCATATCGGCCAATATCGGCCGATATAATGCGGCCGAGATATCGGCATATCGGTTAATATCGGCCGATATTCGGACCCCTAGTTACATTGTTACAATGTATAGAGATGAAAATGCTTGGTTGTTTATGTTAAAAAATCATGAATTGATAATATTCTTATACTAAAACTCATTTTTAAAAATTAGCCATTGAGAGAAGGGTGCCTCAAGTGTTATATAAAGTTATTGGTTTCATAAATTAACTGATTTGAGATTTTTTGTTACTTCACACCCGTCCTCACATGCAGCTGCACCCACTTGATAACATTTTTGAAGTAGAACCCACTCTCAAAAGTTAGTTATTGAGAGAACGATGCCTCAAATATTATATAGAGTCATTGATTTTATAAATTAATCGATGTGTGACTTTTTATCACTTTACAGACTTAAAGAGTGCCGGAACCACCCATTAATGTAAGAATTGGATTGATTCATTCAAATAAGTTTTCATCTATTTTTGACAATTCTAATATCATCTTCTGCAATGAGTGAAATGCTTCTTCAGTTAATGGTATTTTATTAGGGAGGTGAATCATCTCTTTGTGAGAATTACCTGATAATTCTTCTAAATATTCTTGTCTGATCTAAGGTTGTTTCTTAAGTTGATTAAAGGACAGTAGGATTCGTGTTGTCTTTGTCATATGGTTGCAGATATTAAGTGGTAAGAGAGTTCCTCATGGTAGGCCCCACTTGTTGAGCCACCTGTCACTCCTGTATGTAAGGAATGCTTGGCCCAATGAACAGTAGTTTTTATTAAGTCTTCAGCTGTACCTTGCTCCAACTCCAAAGTATTGTAGACATTATGAATCTTCCAATATGTAGTACATATAATGGAACTGGTACACTTAAACATGACCTGCACCAACACCTTATTAATTGAGCGACTTGAATCTAGGGTGGTCAACATTAATTAATTTTTTCTTAGATTATTTGAATATTATTATTATTTTTAAATGGTTTATATATTAATAAATAAAGACACCAGAGGTGCAGATACAAACAATAAAACTGAAAAAACAAATAGAAGGTGGAAGGAAACCTCCCACCACAGCAACAACATAAGAGAAAAAAGACCAAGATAAATCTACGCATTCTTTTCGTGCACGTAAGATGTCAGACATAGTGATATTCCAGAACTCTTGAAGAGAAACAACCCACGAAGCACACATGGTGAGGTTATATCTAACGACCACAACACTGGATTCAGTAGTGCCTCTGAACACTCTATTATTGCATTTTCACAACATACTCCGAAGAGTAGAAAAAAAAAAAAAAAGAATATTCAGAGTCTATTTCCATCCTTTGTACGGCTCTCTCTATGATATTTATCAGCAAGAATAATAAATTTCTGATTTCATGTTGAGCTGCATATTTTTATGACCATGTATGAGATAATTAGAGACTTCTAATGAAGAGGTCTTAAAATTTGTATTCAGCCTCTAACTCGGTCGGATTGAGTCTGAATCATGTTGGCCAAGTTTAAGTCTGATTCAAACTGAGTCCTACTTGGAGTCTTTTATTTTTTTTTTATTTTTTGTGGCATTTTACCCTTTGATCATGCAATCATGGCCCCAATTGGGCCTTAGTTTCGTCTCTTAGAGGTTGAGGAGGAGTAAGGACCCAATCATTCACAGCCTGAAGTTGTGCTCAGGGTCTGAACAATAACGAATGGAGTACATGATAGGGAACAAAACGCACTGCTGCTTTCTTTTTTATTTTCATGAGATTGGTCCATGGAAAGTAGTAGTATGCTATACTTTTAGGTTCAAAGCCAAAACTGCTACGAATGATCAGAATTCAGAACTCAGAAGCAGTATGGATTTGGCATTTGTATCGGAGTTACTTCCCCCAGTTTCTATGACTCAGTCAAACCATTATGGTGCCAAACTCCTACTCACTACAACCCTTATACGGGTACTCTTATCTCAATTTTCTACATTTGCTTCTTTGGAAACGGCAATCGTTCCAACAAAAGATTCCCACCATACTCGGTTTTTCCCTTTTTAAATATTTAAAAAAAAAAGATTTGGGTGAATGGAATGATCGTTATCATCATCATGAATATCATATTTTTAAAGATAACGATCCTCACACGGGATTCTTGTGTAACTAGATACGGGAATGAGTTGATTGCCCACTTTACCATTCTATTGAGGTATAAATCAACTCACTGACAGGCTCACTGGATCACTGACCCTTCCACTGTGGTATAAATCGGCTCAGTGAAATCGGATCATTATTTTTTTTTTAAATGCTTTTGCACAGCAGTAGAAGGGTAAAATGAACAATACCCTAAAATCCTGTGTCTCGTTACACAAAATGCCCGTGGGAAGAGTGCTACCCATTTTTAAAGTTCGATTTTTGAATTCTGATCCTATCATTAGCTATATTGTCACTCACTCCAAGACCTAACATGCCATTTTTTATATCTCTTCTTTCCACAATTTTAGTGTTCAATCTCTCATCCTTATGTCGGTAACCATAACCTTTAACTCTACATATTAGAATTAAGTAAATTGAATCTTTACATAAAATTATAAAATTCATGATTCTCTTGATACGATAGAAATGTCTAAGTTTCAAGTTAAATCATAAGAGTCACTCTACCATTTTTAACTATCAAAATTTAGACAGCAAGATAGATAAATAAAGTTTAAAGTCATCATTCGTACTAATTATCTATTTTATAACGAATTTACTGTATATATATATATATATATTTATTTATTTATTTTTATTTTTTTTCCTTCCCATGACTATTGAATAGAAATCCAAAATTTCAAACTTCGATAATTTCATGCATCTCTTGAAGTATTAATGGCACATTAAAGGAAAGTTATTCATAAGTAAATCTAATAGTTAATGGAGGATACTAAACTACTAAAGGCTAGTCTGAATTAGGTATGGCTAGGTGAAGTTTATGGGAAGTGCTTTCAGAGGATTCAGTAAAAGATGTATAAAATTTTATTCATACACTAATATTCCACCACATGTCCTCTAACTACGTTTATATTTGGTATGTAGGAATTTATTCTAAAATTTTTGTAAAAGATTGAGTAAAAGATTAGATGGGTCTTAAATATATTAAAACACATTAGTAGAATTTATCATTAAATATCAGTTTGAAAGGAGAGAGTGCCATATGCTTATAAACTTCAAGACCAAAGGTCTATTGACAATGTGAAACTTTTGCTAACACTCTCTCTCAGTAACAAGGCTGGAGACACTAGGCTCTTTCTATCCATGCAGGGCTGGAGTTATGAACCCGATTCATCCCTATGGTATCCCGCTCTGATACTATGTTAAAACACAGGAGTATAACTCATATTTAAAAACCGACTTGAAAGGAGAAGGTGTGTATGTGCTTATAAACTGTCAAGATCCAAAATTCCACTAACGACTTTTACTAACAAAATATAGGCTATATGATTGGTGATAGAGATGAGAAATCATAATTTTGGAGCTTGGATCTTGGATCTTGAACCAAAATGTTAAATTGAAAAAGTTGATCCTATGTAACGATGATAATGGTGATGATAGAATTCGATTAGTTGTTTTATGTCCTCACAATTGTCTTTACACCGTGGGATGGTGTATATGCTAAAGTTTTGATTCAGGTGAGAAAGTGAAACTTTAGACAGACGGTGGCACTAACAGTTTGGCAGTCGTAGGTGGCAATAGGCAGCAATAGCTTACACCAAGTATGAATTATGATTCAGTGATTAGGACATTTTCTGGTGCATCTAATTAAATGCAAACATATATTGTATTTTTGAAGATTTTTTTTCTAATTTTTTTTTTTTTAATTTACGTGTGAGAAACTGTTGGATACCAACGTAAAATTCTCATCGATGAGCCAACTACCCATAGAGCACACAAAGGTTATACGATAGGAGTTTGACCCTGCAATCTCTAACTTTCTAAAATAAGAGACAATCAGTTGAATTATACTCACATTTAGTTAGTTAAATGAATGCAACTTTTAAACAAAAATAAAACCTTCAATAATGGAGGTGTCGATTGGGCAAGTCGAGACGGGATATGATAAAGCTAGCTCAGCTCAACGTTCAAGATGGTTGGCGTTGACCTAACCCAACGCTACACTCTTCTTAAAAATATTTAATTGTGAGGCTCACCGATCTGATAAACAGATAGGGACTCTTTTTTTATATAAATAGCTTCATTTTAAGTTTTTAGTCATTAAAAATAACGATATATTTGGATTTTTCATGTTAAAACAATTTCTAACTAAAGTGAAACTTGTAAATGACATAATCAATTTCTAGCCTTAAATTGCTAGAAACGTAGAATGAAAAGAATTATAAAATTCACTAAATTTAGAGGTTCCTTTTGTAAATAATTAAATAATTTTAAGTTTGTAATTATCAGATATAGTGTTCTGATAATATATTAATGGATGTTTGATATCAAAACTACCAAAATCGTTGTTAAGGAGAAACTTTAGTTGTCACCATCAATTTTCATAGTTTTATATTGCTTGACATTAGAATAAAAATAAATTATAATACTTAAATAGTTACAGAGGTTCTCCACCTCAATTGTAAAACCCAAGTTCTCAACTCTTAGTCGACTGTAATCCATTACCCGCATGAATGAACTGCTTGAAAGCATAATGTTTTATTTTCTTTAGTAAAGATCATTTAAATGAATGCCTACATTGAGCCTTCAAGACATGGAGAAATGGTACATAATTTAGACTTACATTTGCTTCTTAGACGACTAGAAACATCAGTGAGACTAAGAGTAAGCATTGAGGGCAACCAGGGGTACAAATCTCGGCTAGACCGAGATATCGGCCGATATGCTTATATCAGCAGGGGTGCAAATCTCGGCTAGACCGAGATATCGGCCAATATGCAGGGTGCAAATCTCGGCTACACTGAGATATCGGCCAATATGCAAATATCGGTCGATAAAATTCTCTCTCCTCTTTTGTGTTTTTTTTTTAAATATTGGTATTATTTTATTATTTTATTTTTTCTGAATTAAAAAATAAGCAAAAAATCCAAAAGGAAGCTTTTTTTTAAAAAAAAATTGAAAACGAAAATATCGGCCGATATCAACTGAGATATCAACTCAGGCCCACCACCGTCTTATTTTTTATTTTTTTAAAAAAGACTGATATTACAGATATCGGCCGATATCGGCCTGATATATATCACCGATATATCGGTCATATCGGCCGAGAACTATCCTATACGGCCGATACAATACTTATTGGCCGATATTAGCACCCATGAGAGCAACAAAACAAATAACTATTCCATTTGATGAAATGTGAAGAATATGTGCTAAGATTGCATGTAAGATGATGGAAACTAAGATTTTCCATGAACATATTTAAGATTTCCCATAAAAAAATAGGTAAATGATAGTAAGTTTTACCACTTCCATTGAAGCATCCTGTAGTATAATGCTACGTCTTCATTTACCTCTTCTTGAATGAGAGAGAGAGATGTTGGGACAGTGAATGAGTCTCGTATTGATTGTGAATGGGGAGATTTAGAGATCTATAAATGATTTGGATCACTTCACCTAATGAGCTAGTTTTTGTGTTGGATATCCAGTCCTAATAAGTGGTATCATAGCCATATCCCCAAGCCAATACATGTGGACTCAGGGGATCCCTTAGCTGGACGGAATGACCGGCGTGTTACTACAATCATAAAACCCTGGTGGCGATAAATATTAATTTAAAAAGAATGATTTGACATCCATATGGCAATTTCTGATCATGAAATTGTTCGTGGTACTTTTTACCATCTTTCTCAGATAAATTAATACTAAATTGATAAACAAAACAAAACAAACATAGAACTCCAAATTTTTGCAATAAATGGTCAAACTTCCATGAATTTTATGTCCCCGTTTTGATTATAAGAGTGAGTATTCATGATTTGAGACAGATTGCTTTTGTTCAGTAAAGAAAGAACTGAAATCTGACTATTCAAATTTGACAAGCAGTACGAGAGATAAACAACAATAATAATGCATGATACTTCAGATGAACACTGATCCCTCTTTTGGCATTTAATTTTGATATTGAGTTACTTAAATGTAAGCTTCCAACCCTTTTCAACTAAAGAAATCATAAATCTTGAATTTCAATATTGAAGATCAATATGTTTCAAGCAAGGGATTGCCATATAATCATTCCTAGATTGCAGTATGAAGATCAAAATGTTTCAAGCAAGGGATTGCCATATAATCATTCCTAGATTGCAGTATGAAAATCCTTAATAAGTAGCAAATTTATGTACGCCAAGCTTGTATTATAAAGCTTCCTCCTCAATTCCCCTCCCCTCCCTCCTCAACGAAGGAGAATGAAGAAGAAATGGCATTGGCTAGTTGAACGGTTTCACTATTGGAAGAAGACCCTCAAATAGCTCCAAAACCCTAGATCAAGTCCAAAACCTATTCAACATGGGTACCATGACTTGGTTCTAGCACGAATGTAAAGTAAAAATGAGATCACTTGACAGCATAGAAGAACCATTTAGCAGATATGAAACATTTGGGATGATCGTTGGTAGCGATCCACAAATTAATGGATCTGATTGCATTTGTATCGATTAGAAAATCAGAACTTATAACTTTCTTGAAATAGAAATTATTTTCAAAAACTAGCTGTTGAGAGGATGATGCGTCAAGTGTCATACGGAGTCCGTTGATTTTTTAAATTAATCGACGTGAGACTTTTGTTACTTCAGTATTCTTTACACTGAGTGACATGCCATCTTTGATCATGAGAAGATGAAGTTGCAACAACTAGTACCAAGTTGTTAAAAGGATCGAATGAAAATGATTAAGCATCTTCAATTTGTAAAAAAAAGAAAAACCAACGGCTGTGTATAC
Organism: Chimonanthus salicifolius; assembly: GCA_013350335.1. Classification (NCBI taxonomy): domain Eukaryota; kingdom Viridiplantae; phylum Streptophyta; class Magnoliopsida; order Laurales; family Calycanthaceae; genus Chimonanthus; species Chimonanthus salicifolius. The sequence continues at coordinate 55,538,872 of CM023536.1, forward strand.
CGAATTAGTCCCATGAAAAATTCAGAACAAGGATATTGAAATACGTAAGTAATAGAAGAAACAAAGCTTTTTCAGCAGGCTAACTTGAGGTAATTGAAATGGTGACATCTGTGAGAGGATGGTTCTGCAAAAGGAATTTCTCATACAGAAATTCTTTTTTACAAGTTACAGTCCTCATACAACGCCCTCTCCATACCTTCAAGACAAAAAGGAAAAAGAAACACTTCTTTTTTAATATAAATTAAACTAGTTTCCGTGCACCAAGGAAAACAAAGAAGAAATGTTTAATTTTCATGGCCGAGCTTAAAATGCTTCTCATCGTCATTAGAATATCTTATTATTGGAGTAGCAAGTGTCAAGAGAAGGGAAAGACAAAAAAAAAACATTCTAACAAGTGATATCAGTTAGGTCTCCAAGCTATAACATGTGAACTCATAGAAATTCTTTAGCCAAATGGGATAGTTGGCGATGTTTTTCAAAGGGAGAATTGTTCAGGTGCGGATGGTAAGGAGAGAAAACTAAAGACTTATATAGAACTGATTCACTCCACCTATCAGACTACTCTTTTGAGCTCGAAGCCCAATCCTAACACTCTTTTACATATTCATGTCTAGGGACAAGGATGGCTTCCTTCCCCTTGCCAATTCTTCTAATCCCATACGTACTGCGGAGCCATTGAAGTGCCTTAATTGCAGGGAAGGAGCTTGTGGAGAAAGAGGAGAAACATTCTCTGGTACCGACGGGAACAAGAGATCACCATTAGCATCCTCTCTTGTGGGGCAGTCGAGGTTCACGCCGAAGAGCCTCAGACGCTTGGGTGTTGCTGCCTTACCATGGATCACCGGTACTGAACTGAGAACAATAGGCGAAACCTCATTTCCATCTTCACCGCCTTGTTGTGGGCCTGCTGGCCAAAGGTAAACAACCGGACTATGGTTCACCACATTGTAACCGTAGGCACCCCTGTAGTCCCTTTGGTCATAATTCAGCTGTTGCAAGCTCATGTAATTTGGAGGCGGCACCGTTGACATGCGGGCAGCCGCTGTCGGCACGATGATTTGGCGTCCCCATGGGAACGACGGATGCAAGGGTACCTGGTATGGCAACAAAGTAGCCTCTAGTGATGCATTGCCCTGCCTCTTCCAATCGATGTAGAGGCGGTCTTTGGCTGACTCTCCGACGCCACGGTGGAAAGAAACTATGTCGCCGGCATCAAGCTGCTTCTCCTTGACAAACCTACTCCAGCCTTTGGTCATCACGTAGCTCTGGCTGCTGTTCCAGTAGGAATACCGGAACCTCCATGATTTCCCACTCCTATCTTCAAAATTGAGAAGTAGGCCCTTCTCATTCGCCGAAGTATCGAAAGGAAAATACCTCTCGGCATGCTGTTTTGGTATGACCAATCGATTGAGCTTACCCACATCGCTCGGCGTCACGACCTTATCAAACATGTGCTCTTTCTCTATGCTTACTCTGCTGCTGCCATGGCTTTTTCTAATACTTTCACTTTCTTCAGGTTCCATTAAAACAGAATTCCTTCTATAACTCGAAGAAGAAGAACAAGAAAGAAGATGAAAAGGAAGAAGGATCCTTTCTTCCCTTGATATTGTATAGACTAGAAAGCCTAGACTTTCCCTTCCATATCTCAGAAGCCCATGAATGGAAAAGAGAGGCTACAAAAGGAGGATGGCTGGAAGTCTACTTGGCAGTATGGAATGGGACCTGGCTAAGAAAAGTATAGCACTACAATTTGAATATTATTATTTAAATAATTATGGGCTCGACATTCACCCACCAGCAAAACTGCCTCTCCACGTCCGATTCCGCGTTCTTATGGTAAATTAATACGATACCCTGCATTTTCATTCATTCGAACGAATGTCCAGTTCATTTTAACATTCGTTCGAATGAATACATACATACCTCTACAAGTTTGATTCGTTCGAACGAATACCCTATATAAATTTAATTCATTCGAATGAATCGAGTGAACAGTAACGCGTGTTACTGTTCACCCGTTCGTTCGAATGAACCGATGGAATGAATAGAGTGAACAGTAACACACGTTACTGTTCACCTGATTCATTCGAATGAATTGATTTTTAAAAATTTTAAAGTTACTTTTTAAGTACTGTGTATTTTTAAAATTTCTCAAATTAAATATCCGGACTAATTACGATAACCTGATAAAAATACTTTAAGACTTCAAGGTCTTTTGAAACTCCAAAATATTTAAAATACAGTATTTCACAAATAAGGGTATCCCTAGGCTGTGCCTAAATGTGTTGCTGATATGTGTATGCATCATTAGAAACAAAGTAATTGATTTTTTGAGTTAATTTAAACTAAATAACTTCATACTTATGAAATTTTAATTAGTTTGATTAATTTTAACTAATAAAATGAGATGCAATTTTCTAAACACTAGATTTTAGCTAAGAGTTTCTACAACTACCAAACAACAATATTTAATCCATTATGGTATCGTGATAATTGTCAAAAAACAAGATTTAATTTTAACAAAAAATTTATCTTCAATATTCTAATTAGTAAGAGTAAAATTTGGAATATTAACCAACTAGAACAAATTTTGGGTCTGACCGCTTATAAATTTAAACAGGTTTATAAAAAAAAATGTAGTAGAATTCATAGTGAAACTCATCATCATTCTTACAATAGGTCAAGTTAAGTTAAATTAAATTAACTTATTTAATAAATGGAATTGAAATGGTATGAATATTATGCCACCCAACATACCAAAGGTTCGTTAAGTACATGGGTTGAGTCAAGTGGTCACCTTGATAAATAGATTAACTTATCTTGGGTATGGGTGGAGCCAATATAAGACTATTCTAGTTGATAAATGAGTCTACTTGAGTTCACTCAAACAGTTAATAAATGAATTATGTTGAGTCGAATCAAATCATTTCATTTATTTTAAATGGTTCATGTTTAGTTTGAGTCTGGCTGCCTAAACCTATTTAATAATCCTATTCAAGATTAGTTGATTAATTGGTAAAAGGAGTGATCTACAATCTAGATCTTGATATGAATTGTGATTGATCAACTCATTTAAGCTTCATTAGATACCTTAATTATCTTAAGTGATCAACTTCTGGACTAGATAAATTATGGTATGGGTCATGCTCACATTGTTCACCAATAAAATGAACGACCCCGATTTGGATTGTGTTGATCTAGATTGTGGGTATGATCTAGTTATTGTTAGTTTATGAAGTGAATCAGATAAAGCTTAGAGTAAAAAAATTTATAAAAAATCACACAACTAAAATAATTGGATAAAGGTGAAATCTCATTCGGTAGCTATTTTCAAATATAAACCTAAATTAGTGTATATAATATGTATTTAAAATTCACATGGATGTAGTTCAACTGGTTACCTCTCGTCTTAGGAAGTGGGAGGTTGCGGGTTCAAGTTCACTCGTTACACTGGGTATTCCATAGTTTCCTACAAGTAAATTCAAAAAAAAAAAAAAAAATTGTATGCTAATGTATATTTTTTGGATATATATCCATTTTTAGTTGATCTTGTATTAAAAATTCATTTTAATGTTCAAAACTGAATCAATTTTGACCATTGATCTTTGAGCTCTTGAAAATAATGACTTTTTTATTGAAGTATTGATGTTAAAAAATCTCTCTTCAATCCGCCGCTCAAACATTGAAAAAAAAAAAAACACTCTAGACTGAAAGGGCATCACTTGAGATCAAAGTATGTAAAAGGAAAAAGCTATGTAATAAAGATATATGGAGCAAATCTTTTGCAACACCAGATTATGGGATGAAATTTAAATATGATTAATTTTTTTTTCAACTTTCAAACTTGACAAAATAGTACCAAAACCCATTCGATAGATTCTTGTTCACAGTTGCCCACTGATACATGTATGGCAGTCGTGTGGATGAATTGTCACTTCAGTGTGAATGGAGAAGGATAGATGAATTGTGCTGTGCTTTAGACTCATCTGATGGTGTCCTACCGTCACTTGGACTTCCTATTTTCATTGGAGACAAGACTCGTTTTTTCAATCGAAGTGTTGGACGCTTTACCGAACTAATTTTTAAGATATATGTAAGCCTCTCAATTAATACACCAGATAATTTAATAGCGAGTGACTCTTTAAAGTTGAATGTGAAACAAAAACAAAACCCCCACTTCTTGAAAGAGAGAGCAGCGACGCTGTACTCTTGACATGACTTAAAGCCATTGATTTTGATGATGTCTAACCCACTTGGCCACTCTTCTTAGGCATTGTTCTTGCACTGAGAGAATGGAACACTTGTACAAGCAGCAGTAGTCTCAATGCATTCGATTGTGTAACAGTAATTACTGTAGGTAATTTTAGATTTAGCTTGTAAATTAAATTCAGAAGAAACCTATTTGATTGATAAATTGATTAAATAATTACCTATTTAATAAATGAGCTAGATCATGATTGAAATGTTTATAAATAGATTGAGTTGGAGTTCAAAAACTAAAAAAAATAAGCTCATTCCTAACCCAACCTAAACTCGAACCAGCGTGGCCCATTGTCATTGCCACCCACATACTGTATCATGTGGTAGATGATCATTAATTTCAGACAGCCAATGGGAGGCTTGCGGTGTTCACCCTCTCGTACATGGATCCACTGTTTATTTTAAAAAATTCTTTAATTTAAATTACTAGTTCTATGAATGGATAGTGTAGATGACGAATGGACTTTATCATAATCAGGTCTCTTGAACTTGATCATTTCTCATTTAGGAATATAAGTCTCTTCAACATGGGTCCATGGGTGTATCGTAGTCGCATGCTTCATAAGTCATGAGGGCAAACGGACGAAGGATTTGAATCAATAAATGGAAATAATAGGACACTCAAATTTTCGATGATAACGATGGGGTTCTAGGTTTCTCCTTTTATCGACTTACTATTATTTATTGTTGGGTTTAGCTTAAAGGGTTTATTTTTGAGTCAGGGTGTGTTTATGTAAGGCTCGACATACTTAATTGTGTTTTTGTAATGCTCAATATATAAGGGTTTTTTCTCTCTAGAGTTTTGAGAGAAAAGAAAACAGAAAGAGAAAAAGAGAGACTATGAAGGGATATAGGGAAAGGGGTAACCAGTTGTCCAGACTATTCTTCATAGTGGAATCGTGTATCACGTTCTGTGGATGTAGTCAGGATTTTTCCCAACCACGTAAATCTTTATATTTTGTGTGATTGATATGTAATTTGTGTATTTTATTCCCTACATTCATGTAATGCTTATTATTAAAAATACTTCTATCCCTATAAATCCCTCAAAAATAGACTTCGTCGTCTTCATAAATGTGGGACAATTTTTGAATAAAGGCATGTAGATTGGTAGATTGCTAGATAGTCCTGTTATGGGTAGATGGATAGACAGTCCTATTATGTTACATTTTCAGAGACTTATCTTCTTGTACAGGAAAGGGTGAAGAGGATACCTTCTTTTAAGGTCTTCCATGGGTGACTGGTATGGGCAGCCACTTCTCACCTTTCAGATGTGTGGTCTTTGAAAATTTGAATTTTATGGCAAACAGGAAATCTATTTCTAAGGACTAAGGGTAGGACAATCAATCAGTGCCAAGCTCATGGCCACAATCTCTAGACACCATCCAGACTGATAAATATTTCAGCCAGACCAGAATTCAATTGGGTCTGACTGGGTATAGCCTAATATGAGAATACCGGGCTTTGATTTGGGTACAACAGCTTCACCCAGATCACCGTAATAGATTAGATCCATTGAAAGCAAGGGTTAAAATTTTGGAGTTTCAAAAAAAAAAAATTTGAGTTTCAGTAATACGAAGAACCAGGCATATGCATGTTCCTCAGCCTAAACCCGGCTTGAGACCCACCCGAGCCTATCATAAATGAATGTGTTTGAACACATGCATTAGCCCATCGAGCCAGGCTTAGGCTAAACTTTTGAGCATGTTCAGGTAAATGGTTGGGCTCGAGCTTTTACAAGAAGCTTAGATTTTCAGTTTATTTAGTCATTATATGTGTATATACACATTTGGTTCATTACCCATTTTTTAAAGTATTTTGAAGCAATTAATAGAAATCACTGTTTAGATTGAAAATAGACACTAATATCTACAACTGGATTAAATTTGAGTCTAAATATCAATTTCTAATCATTAGATTTCTTGCGATCAAGCCCCCCTCAATACAAAAAGGCTACTCTCTTTAGTTTTGTACCCGACATGTGCGGATTAGGAAGTTTACACATGTCCCGAGGATTAGTAAGGTGGGACGCTTGGATACCTTAGTCTTCAAAATAAAAAAAGATCTTTGTGGTTAAAATCACAAGGTATCTTTGTCTCGGTGAAATTTAAGAACACTGGGTAACTTTGACTATTGAGATTAAGTTGCTTAAAAGTTGAAATTAAACTTTTGGACTCAAGTTTAATTCACTTGTAGCTCATCATGTCTAATACTTTTAATTTGAAAGATTGAACTTTTGGTAATCTCAAAAGGGTGGGCTTAGGCTTAGTCGTTTTTCAGACGGGCAAGTTCGGCCTTAAACCTTGAAAACCTCGATAGCCCTTGGGGTGCTCTGCCTTTTTGATCTTTTAAATGGGCTGGACTGAGATAATGCAAAGCGAGATTCAGTACACACTGGGTCCGGAAAAGTCTAATAGGTACCATTTGGATTCCCAATTTCATCGAAATTTTAAATCATGGTTACAGTGTTGATAAATAATTAAACATATAAATTTCGTCGCCCAATTTGGAGTCTGATATGGTCTGAATTCGGGGCCTAGACTCCAGATAGGAAGCTGGGCCTTAATGGGCATACTCGACCCTGCATTAACCCTTTTGAGGAAAGTTGGACATGAATCCAGATACAGATTCGGGCCTTGCAAAATTTAATGGGTCTTGTTCTTCATCATCCATGAACTAAAATCTAAGTATGTTGGCTGCATCTCGTATGGGTACTTCAATTCTGTAATAGATCTCAAGTGCACTGAGCCCATCCAACTACATTAGAATAAGCCACAACATTAGGAATAATAAAGTATGGGCGATATTAATAGAATTGACCCGACGTAATTTGTACAGGATGGGTTGGCCCACATACTCCCCAGCATAAAAAGTTAATATTAAAAACTATTTTTATGCTATAAGTTTTATATTATTTCCAAATAAAAACAGTATATATTTAGCATCCAAGAAAAAGAACACCTAGTTTGCAAGAGAGTCCAAAACATAGATTCTATAACTAGGTGTTCTATAATAATTCATAAATGAATTGTTTCTATTATAGGTGAAGGAGATGTAGGTCATAACTCCATTTAGATACTTTTAGATGATGATCGAGACGATGATAATTATCATAATAATCAAATAATAATAACAATAATAGTTATATACATTAAAAAGTTGATTCAACCCATATTTTACTTGAAATGATAATATTATGTAACAAGGAGTACAAATGGTTTAGATCTTAGCCCAACCTACCTCAATTTCATTTAGAAATTCATAAGCTACTCAGATTAAGTTGATTCATTGATAGAGCAACAGGTAAGTATAGAATATGGGTTGGGTTCAGACACAGGTTGAGTAATAGATTATAGATTCTATGTTTGGTTAAGTTGAACCATCGACCGGGTTTCAAGTGGTGGATTGATTCATAAATTTGATTAAGTTAACCTTAAGATTGATCGGATTATATATTAGGTAATGGGTTGAGTCAATTAGATTATGGAATGGGTCATAGGGTGCTAACCCAATGATTATTATTAGTGCATTGTTAAGATTTGTTCCATTGCATCTAATACCAATTGTTTTCTGTTTGAGTGGCAGGAGGCATCACAAGGGATAGAAAATGCAGAACTTACTATTGTAGCTAGGTTACCTCCCGCCTCAGGAAGCAGGAGGTAATGGATTCGAGCCCCATGGTCTACTAACCTTGGTGTGCCTTAGCGGTAGGGGTACATCTATAGGAGTTTTACGTTAGGGTATCCTACGGTTTTCCACACGTAAATTAAAAAAAAAACTGCACAGAATGACAATGAAATGTTTTATTAGGTTCTTTTAATCATCCATTGGAGGCAATTGATCGGACAGCTAAGAACATCTTATCCATATGATAATGGGTTTACAGGCATTTGATCCATCCAACGAGTATTCAGTCATATAAACGGTCCAGATTCAATTGCATGAAAAACCTATAATAGTGTCACACACTAAGGTATGTATCCATGTTTATAGGGACGCTTGTTCATTCTATAGAACAAACGATAAGCAAAAGAAACTGCAATACAATAGCAGTAGAATAAGCAATCATTCCAGAAGAAGAGGCTTCATTTCCCACCTCCTAAGAAATTATTGGATAAAAGTAATGAGCAAGTGGTAGTTCCATCTATCGCCTGAGTGTCTGCAATATATACTGAGCATAAAGATCCCTGCGTCACCCCATCAAAAGATAATGTCACTACAAGGAAGAACATGAACAATGAAGATCTACCATCTAACCCTATGAAAATCCACTAGAATTTTTGTGTACAAGTCTACAAGAAAATTTTCCATATAGCCTGCCAATTCTAATATAACTTACATGGAGTACTGTATTGCTTCATGAGCAGTTTTTGAGGGCAAAAAATCATTTACAGCAACTTCCTTCTTCTCATTCTTCTTGTCTGAATTGCTTTTGTCAAGAAAACTTTGTTGTTGAAAAAACATTGTCATCCTCTGTTTCTCAATTTGTTCTGTTCACCCTTACTTAGATAGTGCCATGTTAATTTCAAAAGTTTGAAGATTGGAAAACAATTTCCTTAAATTAATACTGTAAACTTCACACATGTATGCTCGGCAAGGATACAATCTTCAAAGAAGCGCCGAATCTCAGCCAGGCGATGAGGTGGAAGCTCTGATATGTCGCTGTAGTGCCGATATTCTGGATCATCCGCACACACTGCAATGATCTTGTCATCTTTCTCACCCTGCTCCACCGAAACCAATTGTTAGCAAAGTCCCACATCGCCAGTGGACCTTTGGAATGTTAGTTTTATAAGTAAATGGATTCCCTTTCCTTAACGGCCAATTTTTAAGAATGAGTTTTACTCATGTGTTTAACATGGTATCAAAGCAAAGGTACCATAGGGATGAGAGGGCTTCGTATCTCCGGCCCTGCCTAGAGGGGGAGAGCCGAGTGTCTCTAGCCCTGGAGCTGAGGGGGAGTGTTTGGAATGTGAGAGTTATAAGCACATGGAATCCCTCTCCAGCCCTGCCTAGAGGGGGAGAGCTGAGTATCTCTAGCCCTGGAGCTGAGGGAGAGTGTTTGGAATGTGAGATTTATAAGCACATGGAATCCCTCTCCTTAACAGCTGGCCTTTAAGGATGAATTCTCCTCATGTGTTTAATAACAATAAGCACATAGTTCTATTGAAGGACAATATGTTGACTTAATTTGAGAGAAAATGCAGTACCTGATCAATCATGGGCATGAGTCCTATGGCCCTGGCTCGAAGAAAGCAACCAGGAAGGACAGGCTCCTGTTCAAGTAGTTGACTTCAGAGTTAAATTAATCATAAATAATGACAATATTTCATCAATTGCAAGGGATATTTCTCGTTTATGTTTTGAGAAAGGGAGAGTTCTAGGACATGATCAGATTAGACTTGCCTGCATGAGTATTAAGACATCAATTGGATCATTGTCTTCACAGAGGGTGCGGGGGATGAATCCGTAGTTATGAGGATAGACCACTGATGAATATAAGACCCTGTCGACCTTGAGACACTTTTAGGAATTAGTGATGGGTTAGATATGGAATCTGCCAATAAAAGGAAATGGAAAAGATCTCTTGCTCCTAAATTTGCTAGAATTCATAGATAAGAAGGGTTTAACTTGTAAAAGTTGTCACCCTTGCAGAATTTCTTCCTTCATTGTCTAAGTCTGATCTCTCTTTTTTCCTTTTTCTTTTCCTTATTTAGTCTAGTCTGTTGGGCAGTACACTATTTCCCTTCCTTAAAACTTCATAATGAACCATACAACCAAATAATGTATTTGTACATACCTTGATCAACCCCGTTTTCTTGTCAAGTTCATATTTGACCTTACTTCCTTTTGAGATCTCCACTACCTATATCATATGATAAAGAGGTTAATAAGGGTAGAATTTTAAAGAGAGAGGATATGTGAGCTGAACAAATGCTTTTGTCAGTGGGTATCATGCCATGTTTGCCTAGACCATTAGACCTAAAGCATTTTATGTCAGCAAAGATGACATCCATGAACTTGTGATCCACACCATTCATCTAGTCAGACTGATCATCATAAATGGGAAGGGACCTAGGCGCACCCAAAGTTGGGGATGACAGAACTGCTACAGTGCCATGGAAGTCCAACCTCCACAGGGGCCTAACAGGGACAAATGGTGCCCATATCATACAAGAAACTGACAACGCCAAATAAATGAACTGCCAAAAAAGAATTCATAGACCAGTTTGTTGGGGCTGGCTGCAAACAAGTCACACATTGAAAGTGTAGAGGGAGATCTAAAGATTTATAAAGGACTTGGGTCACTCCACCTAATAGACTAGTCTTTTTGGCTGGATATCTAGGTCCCAACAAGTGGTATCAGAGTCAAGTATCAGGCTACCTCTAGGTGGATGGGATGTCTGACCTTGTTCGAAGGGGGATTGTTGGGGTTGGCTGTGAACTAGTTCCACATTGGAAGTGTAGAGGGAGATCTAAGAATTTATATAAGATTTGGGTCATTCTACCTAACAAGCTAGTCTTTTGAGATAGATACCCAGTCCTAACACAGTTTTCTCAGCCAACAGAGAATGTAGGGCTATAGTGCATAATGGAGACAAAAGGGGCCAAGAACACCAGCAAAGGATATGAACTAGGTTTCAAATAATACCACCATGCCATTTCCACTCTGTTGTTGCTTTAGGAATAAGACTGAAATGAATCTTTCTTAAGGATAAATCCAAGGATGTGTAGTCAGCCTATGAAAGTGGAACTCATTTACATAATGCTTAATTCAATCTTTTCATCACTTTACTGTTGGGTACTTACACAATTGACAATAGATGGAGCACCAGGTCCTGCATAGACAGTGACAAAGATAAGTTATTGAAGGTAACTTTAGCTAAAAATTGTTGAATTGGAGGTCAGTACCTATCTCAAGATCATGCCAAGGGTGTGCAGCCATAGATCTCCTTGACAATGATGACAATATCCTTTCATTTAGCCGTGGGGTAGCAGAACGATTCTTAGACTCATCTTTTACTTCACTCATATTTCTGAGAAACAACAAATTTAATGTGAGGAAAGCCAATATGAGAAGGAAGGAACTCTTTTTTAAAAAGGAAAAAGAAAAAGAAAGGAAACAAGAAGGTTGAGAAGATGAAGAGAACATCAACAATGTACCAATATTATTTAAAAAAAAAAAAAAGGGAAATCTAGAGAGAGAGGTACCTTGGAAGGAACTGAAGAAGAAAGGAATGGATTGAGGGGTGAAAATAAAATGGAAGGAGAATGAGAAGATTATAAAAAGAGAACAAATGCAGAGGAATGCGGATTCTTCTCTTGAGTATCTCATTATATGGAAAGAGTCTATTCCATAGAAGTCAGCAACACGTGGATAGGGAGAAAAAATATTTTTTGCGTAAAGATTGGGAGAGAGGAAGAAATGGTCTTCTTCCATTGCCAGAGAGAGGAAGAGAGAGTCATGCTCCCAATTTTTTTTTTTTTTACACTACAGTCTCTATAGCAATTAATTTTTAATAAATGAGTAATATCATTCATTTTTTTTCCTCTTAAAACATATGATTAATTCCGGAGACATGCAAATCTTCCTATTCATTTCATACACAGCCGATAATATTATAGGAAGCGACTCTTTTGTGTTGAGAGTGAGTTGAATAAAAGGCTCTTATTTGACCACTTGCAATCTCTTCTAATTGTGAAAGAGTTTTTTTTTTTATATTACTCCCTCTGTCCCAAATTAGTTGTCCTATATGGATTTTGAAACTGTCCCAAAATAGTTGTCTCATTTAGCATAAAATGTGTTGAAAATGGATGAGATCACATGGAATGCTAGCCTTAAATAGAGAGTTTCTTAAAAAATACAAATTTTCAAATGAGACAATTAAAATGGGACGGAGGGAGTAATAGTTATGGCTTAAAAATTATAGTTATTTGATTTATATAAAATTTTAAATTAATATTTGATATTCTATCTTCTACATAATACACTTCTTCTAATTTCTTGTAATAGTAAATTTAACATATAATCATTTCGAAGTCCTATGCACACTCAATCATGTAAATTGTCAATTACCTCATAAAATCTACTCAATCAATATGTTAATGACCATCAAATAAAAATAAAAATAAAAATATATATAGGATTGAAAGTCGGACAGGTCGAACCGGATTTAAATAAACCCAATCCAGCCCATATAAAAAATTATTGAACTTGGCCCGACCAGACCCGAATTGCTCAACCCAACCCAACCCAAATTATTGACCCAACTCAACCCAGTGCTATGTTAAATTTTTTGAGTGGGTGAGGTTGGGTCGATTCGGGTTAATTTTAAAAAAGTTTAATCCAACCTACTTGATTTCTCGAGTTGGGTCATACGGTTGAAGTTAAAACCCAACTCAAATTTCACCCCTAATCATATAAAAGTGATATTTTAGATATTTAAAATCTCACAGAATTCTCTACACCCTAATACTTTGTTTATCGATCGATAAAAATTGAAACTGGATCTCATAATCTCTAAGGCTTAAATATCAGCTTACATTCAATTTTGATCGATGTTTGTTGAACACTTAATATTTTATACTCCCTTTGTCCCAATTTAATTGTCTTATACGGACTTTAGAATTGTCCGAAAATAGTTGTCCCAATTTAATTGTCTTATATGGACTTTAGAATTGTCCGAAAATAGTTGTCCCATTTAACATAAAATGTGTTGAAAATGGATGAGATCACATGGAGTGCTAGTCTTATATAGTGAGTTTCTTAAAAAATATAAATTTTCAAATGAGACAATTAAAATAGGACAGAGGGAGTATTCAATTTTGACCGATATTTGTTACGGGCTTCAATTCAAGAAAAGATTTTTGTAAATTCATTTAAAGTTTAGTGGGTTTCGATTTAAGGAAAGGTTTTGATAAATTGATTTTAAGTATAAGAGAAGTTTGTTTTATGGTGAATGATATGTCTTTCAAAATTGTATATATTTACTCAAGGGTGACTCTTACTTGAGGTTGTAAAATTTATCCCTCATCCAAACCAAGCGAACATCTTCTGTTTTTTTTTTTTTAACATTTAGCACGTATTACGGTGGTAGTTTATGTATCCTTGAATTTGAAACACTCAAGTACCTTGTGTTTGTAATATATATATTTTTTTATATTAATGGGAACCAGAGGCCCAATATAATTAGATGATGTACTTTGTGACTGTTGATGTTGGATGATTTTGGAGTGGACAAGAGGTCCGAAATAACAGAAGTGTTTATTTTACAGGATATAACAGATTGTTAAAAAAATTAGATTGTTTGAAAAACAGATAAAACTCTACTGAAATTTTAGTAAAATTTGTGAGACAATAAAAAGAAAAAGTTAGTCATTTTTCCATAACTTAATCTACCATCCAAGTTATATCCGACAAGCTACCAAACAGGGGAATTCAAGGATTACCCGTGTTTCACCCTCCTTTCACCTCAAACAAACTCAGCCCTAGAGTTAATAAAAAATCTAACAAAAGAAGAAAGTAAAAACCATTACAAGTTTCCCTCGTCTATAAAATATATATAGATAGTGCCATAAAAGAAGTTCCACAAGGTTCCCACAACTCTATTTTCATTACAAATTCCTCTAAATAGAATCTGAAAAGTGAGAAACAACCACTACATGAGATTTTATTTCTAAAAGAAACTTAATTTTTATTATAGAAAATTTGACCCCTAGCATAGAAATAAAGGGATAAAGATACTAAAATACTTTAAAAAAACGATTATATAAGCTACCAAACTTCATTTTTTGGGCCTTTTCTCCATTATCTAAAGCTTGGTCCAATGAGCTTAAGCCTTCTTAACATATCTTTTTCTGATTTTTATGACAAATCCATTGAAGTTAATATCCTTTGTAATTTAAATGGAATATCCCTGCATCAAACTGCTCTAGTTAAATGCATACATGACTTTCATAAAATGACATAATAGAATAGACCAATTTTTTTATAGGTTTGTAGCCATTACATTCGTAGTGCATGGAAGGCAGTCTATTTTGGAGTGAGGTAAGAGAATTTTTGACCCACTAATAAAGGGTGTTTGTAATGGGAAAGACACGTCATGATTTGTATAAATTGAGCTCTTAGTTATAAAACAGTAACAAGTATAAGTTCATCTCATGGCTTCCTGGTTCAAGTGTGTGCTAACTTGTGCAACTATAAAAAACGATCAAAGAAGCACCACTTTAGAAAGAGGTAGATATCTCACTTACCTTCCACCCTTTGGGAATGTTAAAATCAGCATAATTGAAGTCTACAATGGCCTGTCTGAAAGTTCCTCGGACGGGTGGTTTCAGTCTCATCACTTCCTTTGCAACATTCCATGAGTACTTCATTTTTTGTATGTCGTCCCACTCCAGCAATTCTCCGGGTGATTTCCACGCTGCAATTTCCATTTGCTCTATTGCCCAACAAGAAAGAAACAAATTTCAATTTTACTCTGAAATTTGAAGGTAGTTTAAAGGACTATAAATCTAATGCCCTAATTCAGAAACGAAAAGGGGCATAAATAAAATAGAGACAATCTTTGTGATCCTTACCTCTTAAGATGTTATTGTATATGTCAGGCATTTCTGCAAGGTATTTCATGAGAAAGGTCAAGAGATAGGAAGTGGTGTCATGGCCACCAAAAAGCATTCCCAGTATGTTATCCACAACCTGCTCCTCCGTCATAAACCGGCCATCGTCGTCGGCAATGACGAGCAAATGCGACAACAGATCTTGCATTGGCGATGCCGTCTTGTTGATGAGAGCTTCTCTCCTCTGTTTCATTATCGACCGAAGCTCTCTACGGATATTGCTACCTGCCTTGATGGCTCTGTAAAAATTTGTTCCGGGAATGCTGAGCGGCAATCCGATTAGCCCTTGAAGCATGACAATGAATTCATTGCCTAGCTTGGTCACATATCCCTTATTTTCCACACTCATGAACAGAGCACAGGCCACTGCAAAGGAGTATTTCTTAACAAGGGGGAAGACGACCACCTCTTCCTTTCCTTCCCATTCAGTCTCCATGTGTTGGCGCATGACAGAATCCATCCTTCCGACATATCTTTGCAGTGCTTCTGGATTGAGGAATTCCATTAGAAGCCTTCGGGTGGCTTTTGCTTCTTCACCCACAGTGTTGATGACGGAAAAGGGTATTAGCTTACGCACTGAACCCGGCCACCATGAGTTAACCAGCTTGTTCTCATTTGTGTAGAGGAATTTGTGCCCAGTAGGGCCGTAGAAGACGGCCGTCGGCTCCAACAGTATGCTAGTCTTAAAGATTTGGGCATTATACTTGGCCATCCTGTCTAGGACAAACTACACCGGTTGAGTCCTGTCCAGAAAGTCGAGACTTTCGCCGATGATAGGCCATCCGAAGCTCCCTGGTGGGAGGTTTCTGGGTTTGCGATTGAAGAAGAAAAGGAGAAGAGGAATGGAGATGGCAAAGAGAAAGAAAGAAATGAAGATAGCAGCCATGAATGTTGGTTGGATTCAGTAGCCTCAGGTTTCAAAAATCAAAATACAGAGCCATTTGCTGTTAAAGATGGAAAGCTGGCGTCGGGCAGCGAGTATCATGAATTATTTTTTGGAATGCCAGCACATGTGGCGGCACGTTGGCAGCCACGTATTGCTGGCTCGCTTTCTCTCTCTCTCTTCACATTCAATTTTTTTTTTGAAATTTTTTGTGAATGTATGAGTAAGGGATAAGCCCTCGATTGTCACGATAATAAATTTATCATCTCTTTCTGCAATTTTGAGAGTTGTTTTATAGGATTAGATTCAAAGTGATGAGTCTTTAAATATGTTTTTAATATATTGTAATAAATATATTACAGCTAAAATGACAAATTCACTGAAGGAACTTAAATTTGCATGTCATAGCTGCTGATTGGTGGCGCACATCTAGAGCTTTACACCAAAGGAACTAAATTTGGTGTTGTGACGTAGGAGAGCAGGGGTTAAAATCAGGAGTTAAAATCTTAGAATCGGTCGATATCTCAGCTGAAAAATTTCTCTCATCTAATTTTTTTTTAATTAAAACTTGAGATATCGATCGATATCATAAATATCGGTCAATACATATCATATCTGTCGATATATAAAGGTTTAAAAAACCGATATTTAAATCCCTAGTTAAAATATCATTTGAGCAATTTGCAATATATTTCTTTTTTTTTTCTATTTTTATTATTTTAAAAAATTAGAAAAATTATTGGGCAATATTTAGTGATATATATAGCGATATTTGATGCAATATTTGCCGATACTTTACACGATGTCTCGGCCAAGATAGCGGTGAGATATGATGGACTCTAAACAATATATATTATATCGGCCGATATTTGAGGAGATAAAGAGCCCGAAGATCTTTTAAGAGTAATTGCTAATTCTCTTTTTCATACATGCTATAGACTGCAAAATCTAATTTGAGAGTCATCTTGAAATAGAATTCTAGAATCGTTAAGATATTTGATGTGTCGATTCATCATAAGACATTAGTTTATATTCTATCAAATAATACAAAAGCAACTCCACTTTAAGCTCATGGAAGCCCCAGTCTAAATAAGCCCATATATAGTCATATACATTTCCGACTTGAAAATCATACTTGAGCCCTATTTAAGTACAATCTAGGCCGATCTTAGCATTGACTAACTCCAGGTTAACCTAGGTATAAGCTCAAGTCTGGAGCCTTTAATAGCAATTTGGACCTAGACTTGGTATGGGCAAAACCTAGCCTAGCCTGTCTAACTTGCAGCCCTAGGGTTCCATCCATGTGAGCTTGGTCAGGTACTCAAATCAGGTTAACTCATTTTGTGAAGATTTAAGTTGTGTATAGACTAGAACATTTTTTTTTTCTAATGATTGTTCATGTTAGTTTAATCTATTTAATAAGTAGGTCAAGTTTGGTGTGATTAAGTTAAGTATAGATGACAATCGGCCAATAAACTTAATAATCTGAGTTTATTAAGTATAGAAGTGTGATCTAAGTAGTATAGATAGGTTGTTTTTATGAAAGAGTACATTATCTGGAATTCTGAATCCATCAATTCATTGAAAAAAGAGGATTACACTTGAAAGGCAATGAATTGGTTACAAACTTCTCAACATTTATTCTACTAAATCAATAGTAAAAGATGAAATCAGCAGTTTCTTAAGATAGGTGAGGTTGGAGATGAATGGGAAGGCCTTTGGAAGGTGTGGGAATTGGATCAAGTATGAGTGTCTCATCAGGGAACACTGTCTCCCATTTGAACTTCCTCACCACATTGTGCAGAAACACAAGCGTCTCTAATCGAGCATACTCTTTTCCAGGACACATCCGAGGCCCTCCTCCAAATGGGACAAATGTGTAAGGTGCAGGACCCTCTCCTTCATACCTCGAAGGCTCGAATTTCTCCGGTTCCGGGAAGTAGTCGGGGTTCATGTGTGTCGAATTCGACGTCCAATACAGCTGCAGAGATGAGATTTAATCATTATAGGAAATGCCTCCAATTGTGTATTTGTAAACATTATTAAGTAAAAATATCTTGTGGTATGTGAAATGACAAAAAATTATACCTAGTTGTGAAATCAATGACTCTATATACACTTGAGACACTAGTTTTCTAACATACTATCAAAGAAGGTTCACGTGCATCCAGTACCTTCCACCCTTTGGGAACGTGAAAACCAGCGTAGGTTGAAGTCAGTGAATGGCCTCTCTGAAAGATCCTGGGACAGGCGGTTGGAGTCTCATCACTTCAGTTTGTAACATTCCATGAATACTTCATCTTTTGTATGTCTGCCCACCCCAGCAATTCTCCTGGCGATTTTGGAGCTGCAATTTCCATTTGCTCTGTTCTCGAAGAAGAAGAAGAAGAAATTTTTTATAATTTTACTCAGAAATTTGAAGGCTCTTTTAAGGATTATAAATCTGTGATTATGAAATATTAACAGAAATGAAAACGCCCTTTTAAATTAGAGGGAATTCTTCCGATCCTTACCTACTAAGATCTTATTGTATATGTGAGGCATTTCTGCAAGGTATTTCATGAGCAAGGCCAAAAGACAGCTCGTGGTGTCATGGCCACCAAAAAGTATTGCTAGTGTGTTATCCACAACCTGCTCCTCTGTCATAAGTCAACCGTCATCGTCGGCGGTGACGAGCAAATGCGACAACAGATCTTGTGTCGGCGATGCAGTCTTGTTGACGAGAGACTCTCTTCTCTGTTTGATTATCAACCGAAGCTCTTCACGGATATTGTTAGCTGCCTTCTTGGCCCGGTAAAAACGTGTTCCAGGAAAATTAAGAGGCAGTCCTATTACCCCTTTAAGCAAAACAACTGAATTCATCGGCGAGCTTCGTCACATGGCCCCTGTCTTCCACACTCATGAACAGAGAGCAGGCCACTGCAAATGTGTATTTCTTAACAAGGGGGAAGACGATCACCTCTTCCTTGCCTTCCCATTCGGTCTCCATGTGATGGCGCATGACTGAATCCATCCTTCCGACATATCTCTGCAGTGCTTCTGGCTTGAGGAATGCCATGAGAAGCTTACGGGTCCACTTTGCTTCGTCTCCGACAGTGTTCATGAGGGATGAAGGCATCAATTTACGCAGCGAAGCCGGCCACCATGAGACGACGCACTTGTTCTCGTTTGAGTAGAGGAATCTGTGCCCAGTAGGACTGCAGAAGAAGGCTGTGGGCTCCAAGAGCAAGCAAGTCTTGAAGATTTCTTTATTGTACTTGGCCATCCTGTCTCTCACAAACTTCCCCGGATGAGTCCCATTCAGAAAGTCAAAAGTTTCGCCGATGATCGGCCATCCAAAACTTCCCGGTGGAAGATGGGCGGCATGGTTTCTGGATTTTCTATTGAAGAAGCAATGGACAAGAGAAATGAAGATAGCTATAAGCAAAAGGGAAATGAAGATGGCAGCCATTGGTAATTAATTGGTTTTGGACATGAATGGCCACAGTAGTCTCAGCTCGTTTAAATACAAGCCATTTCCCTCTTTTACAATATCGGCCGATATTCATAAATATCGGTATTTAAAAAAAAAAAAAATTTAAAACACCGATACGGTTTTTTCGCAGTTTTTTGTGGTTTTCCACAGTTTTCCACGGTTTACGGTTCTCAGGGGTATTCACGGTTTTTTGCGGTTTTCGCCGTTTTTTGCAGTTTTCGCGGTTTTTTGCGGTTTTTCGCAGTTTTCCGCGGTTCAGGGTTTACGGTTCTCAGAGGTGTTCATGGTTTTTTACGGTTTTTTGCGGTTTTGTCACAGTTCATCACCGTTTTTTGCGGTTTTTCACGGTTCCGATATCGGAGGAGAGAGAAAATGCCGATATCGGTATAAAAGATAAAATTATCGGCCGAAATATCGTCCGTATCGCATATCGGCTGATATTTACATATCGGCCGATATATCGGCCGAGCCGATTTTTGAATCCCTGCCTCCTACAACCAAGGGTGAGAATTGATCATCAAATTAACTCAAGTGGTACTCTTCCATCTAAGGAAGTGAGAGATGTCAATTTCGAATCCACATGGCCGCACCTGGTGTGCGGTAAGGACAATGGGTATCACCTATTGGCAGTTTTACGCTGAGTTTCCGACGGTTTCCCACATGTAAATTTAAAAATATATATCTATATATATATATATATCTTAACGTCTTTCTCATTAAAAACAAAATATATTCATAGAAAAAAAATCAAACCATTATTAAATTATAATTATGTGATTAGAAAAGTTGACAATAATTTTAGGAAGATTCTCTGAATCGGTTGTAGAGTCCATGATGTTAGTCGGTCAAAGAAGTGAGGCTGTCGGTTGTGAAGTCCATCAAGTTAGTCGGTCTTAAACCTAAACTGACAAGGAATTCGCCTTCGTGGGATTGACCTTTGAATAGCCTAATGCCAAAGTCCGAGTCTTCTTCCCTTCTCCAAACCTTTCGACTTCACTTGGGTGGAAGTGGCAATTGGGGGGTGGCACAATTTTGAGATGTTTTATGTGATTTTTTTGGTGTTTGTGATTCTTTTTTACAATTTTTTTTTATAAAAACCCTTTTTAATAGAAATTATTTTAGAAACATTTAGTGCTCATAAATTTTAAAAAAAAAATTGAAAAACTATACAGATACCCTACAAACTATATTAATTAGATTAAGATATCTCCATTCCATCCTATAAGAAATAAATATTATTCTATTAAATTATTTTCATAAAAATTCAAAAGTCGAGACTATTTTAGATCAAAAATATAAAAATAACTCAAAATAGATAAATTCCAAGGGAAAACGTTTGAAATGGACAAATACATTTCACAATTGAAGAACTTGCTTCTAAACCTTCTTCAAATCATGTCCAAGATTAAATTTGAAAAATAGTCTAAATGAGAATTTTTCAATAAATTAAAAATTAAAAAATATCAAGACTTTATCTATGAAAGACATAATTTAGTTGAGCCAACAAATTGCTTATGCAATTGTTAAGATAGATTGAGTTGAAATTTTGTCAGTGACATGACGATTTAATTTGAGATCAACTAATTTATAAAGTAACTCAATGAAATTGGAAGTAATAGGTCAAAAACTCATTTCTGAAAGTGAAAGACTTTTCGTAATTTTATCGGATGTCTAAGGCTCTAATAGACCTAGACACTTTGATCTTAAAAAACCTAATTTATAAAATGAGCAAACCTCAAATCAACCAAGTCATTGAAAGGGCTCATATAACTCATCTGTAAACTCTCTTTATTTTTTTAATCTCAGATAACATTAGAATACGAGGTCAAAGTTTGGCAGCCGGATACCCAGTCAAGTGCTGGTAAAAAATTCTTTTATTTAAATTATTAAAAACTACAAAAACAAAAGAATAAACATTAAAATAATATTTTAGTAGACTATTTATCTTCCTATAAACTCTACTTTAATCCCGTGCTCACATTTAGTAATATAATTATTCAAAGTGATGGAAGGCAGCATCCGATGGAGTTCTTTCGACTTTTGATCGTCAGTTCATTCTATCAGCCGACATTGCATAGTATCGACTGATGCAGATTTTTTTAATTTCTTTAAAACATCAATTTTGAAAATATTTTCATTTTTTTCAATAAAGGTTCGATTTATTCACACACAAAAAGAGAAACAGAGGCCTAAACAGATAAGCAACATGAAAAGCAAAAAGCTAGGCCCAAGCAAAAAAGAGTAGGGAAGGTCTAGCACTAAGCCAAACCAAACAATGAACAAACCCAAAACAAAAGACCTAGACAGAACAACTCAGACACAGGAAAAAATCAGACATCCAGATAGAAGAAAAGGATGGATAATGCCTCAAATCTATAGCAGGTAGTCTGCAACATACCAGTCCCACCAAGGGCCGGCCCTGAGATTTCCTAAAATCTCAGGGGCCTAGGCGGAGTGAGATTTTAGAGGCCCTTTGTGACTGGTATATAAAGGAATTTAAGTGTGTGTGGGCCCTATCTATCTGGGGGCCCTAGGCAGTGGGCTACACCGCCTATACCCAGAGCCAACCCTGAGTCCCACTGGAAGATAAGGACATGTCACCCTGAAGAGCAGAGAATTGGGATAAAAGGTTTGCAGGCAAAATAGCGAACGAACCCCCTGGGGCAATGTAAGCTATTCAGGAGTCTGTTAACAACAAAAATGTGGATGCAAGTATAACAATTTGCCATACCGTGAGTGAGAGCTTGTAGACACCATTGGTATACATCATTGGGTATTCATGGGGAAACTAGTAGCATGCAGGCCCTCTAGTTGGAGTAGAAGAGTCCCAACAGTAACACCATTACACTCATTTTTAAATGAGTTTTAAGGCAAATTATTCAATTTTAGAGTTATTTTGAGTTATCTTCATTAATTTTTATTATTTTTAAGTTATTTTCTTTAATTTCTTTGAGATTTGGCTCTAAGATAATCTCAAACTTCGAGTTTTGGTGAAAAAATTAATGAAATAATATTCAGTGTTTATGAAATTCAACGAAGATGTATTAATGTCATTCACATAATTTGTAACATATTTCTATGATTTTTATAAAAATTTGATAAAATCTGAATTTCTAAGATACTTCCCATTTTCGAGTTTCTTATAAAAATGAATGAAATAATATACAAATGTTTCTACAATTAAATGAAAGCCCTAAATATGATTGATAGAGTTGTCAAGGTCTGTGTGTAATGTTTTTAATATTTTGACATTTTCATAAAATTAAAGAATTACAATAATTTTATTATAAATTATAGTAGAAGATAAATGTTACTAAGAGATACTTGAAAGCATGAAGTTCATATAAAGTTTTTCTCATATTGGTTTTATTCTTTATAAAAAAATTAGACATTTTTTTAATTTTTTTGGACGTGTCAAAATTTTGACTTTCAAAAATTTAGAACTCCACAAAAGTAGCTGTTACTAGTTAAAAAAAATATACTAACTCTAGATCTTTCATTTTTTGTTATTTTTGTGTATATTTTTTTTTAAACAAGAGAGCGAGGAGCTGTATATGCATCCGGCGTCATTTTTAGACCACTGTTTTCAACTAGTACAACTCTGCTCATATTTGGATTTTAAAATAGAGTAGCTCCAGGAAAGTTGGAAGGCTGATATTTTAAAAGGAGATCGTTTAGTTGTCATGAACTGAGCTTGTTTGATGGATAAGAGGAATAAAGGACTCCATGAAAGATATAAATATAAGAAACTCCTCCCTTCAACCAGCATAACTTCGTATAATGAGGTATGATAAGTCAATGATTCATAATGATCTAATTTTCAATTTTTAAAATCACAAGACTAAAATGGTCAGCTGATGATCAAATTGTATCCACCATCCTCGTCATTTTCTACCTATCCCAACAAAAAATGTATGGCCCACTTAAAATTTCAATAAGAATCCCTAAATGGAGAGAGTTTTTCATTTAAAATATAAAGCCCTATTAATCCAATCAAACTGAATTTTGAGGCAGTTGTGTCTTCCACCTCTCTAACTTTTGGGCTCTACAGGCCAATACTGATTGGACATAAGCTAAATCATGAAGTGAATATGCAGCTATCTTCTCAGACTCTTTTGGTGCAGTACCTGTTACATTTCTGAAGAGTCTTCTCTCCCATATTCCCTTCCATCAAACATCAGGTAGATCCAGCCATTAAAAACCTAACCATAAGGTCTAATGGTAAGCTGCATTGAAATAATTGACAATCATAGATTGCCGAGTCAGCCCAAGCCCGGTTCACCTGTTAGTTAATGCTTAGGCAGTGTTTGTCAAAAGACATCTGAGGCCGGTTCACTTGTACTTGGCATTCCCTGTGAACTGAATGCTGGTGTCACAAACACAAAAGTAACATTTGGTAGTTTGATACTAATTTTCTATGAATCTAGTTGTTGCATTGCATGCATGATATGAAATTTTATCGTCGATGTGATTGCAGAAAATTGGATTGAACAAAATACACAAGTCCTAAGTTAAGCACCCATGAGATAAGTATCTCCAGAGTATTTATTAGAATAGTAAGCACAAGATATCGTACACACACAAATGGCAAGTTCCTAGGTTTTTAGCCATAAAATAAAATTTTATATGCAAAAGATTTCCTTCTCATAACTTACAGAATGCACAATTATATTGACGCTTCCCCTTCTAGACGTATCCTCTTTGCACCTTTCTCATCGCTGGGGCAGCTGCCGTTCACTATCCTGCTCTCCTTTGCCTCCATTGAACATCTCTTGTATGGCTTAAATCCTGTTCGACGACCCTTCATCTTGCCATACCCAAAGAGGATGTTTGTCAACATTGCTTTCTCAGGATTTTCAGTTCTTGATGGTTCATGCATTTCAACAGATTGAAGATTGTCAAGAGAAGTAGCAAATGTCTTGTTGCCGACATCAGACGCTGAGGCATCTTCATCTATCTTGTTTAACTTCTGATTCTCTTCATCATGAATGTTCTTAAGATCTGCTTTGCTTCTCAAATCAAGTGGTGGTGAAAAGCTCTGTGGTAAAACTTCTCTAGAAAATAGTGCGTGAAAGGCCATCCGTCCCTGACAAGAAAGAGCCATCACATAACATAAGCAATGCATGTTCATAAACTACCTCATTAGAAGATTTAAAATGTGGCTTTTGGTCATCGTTAACAGTTTCACTATTTTGGTAGAATAGAGGTTCACTTGTCTCAGTGTGCTTTGAGGTGGTACTGAGATCCATCATTCCAGAACTCCTCCATTGAATAAAATACTATCAAATTCCTTGGTAAGTCAAAAAGTTCACACATTTGTAAGCTCAAAAAAAAAAAAGTTATATATATAAAATACACCTATATCTAGCAAAAGTTGGGGTTGAGAGATAACATTCTTTCATCGGTTATATACTTCTTGCTTTATGATTCTTGCTTCAGTAATGTCCCCCTACGCAAGCTTTTTTACCGACGTTCAGATAAACTTCCCATTTCAAATACATATGCACATACACACATACATATGCATATACACACACATACACATATATTATTTATAGAGACTTAATGTTAACCTATCAAGTCTTCCAAGTCTGATAGACTTGGTTGAACCTCAAGTCAGGCTTTTTAAACTCCATACTATGCTGAAATCAGAAACCATTTCAGCTCGGGAATCTTACCCACTTCTCTGCCTCAAATTCATGGTGTTGACTGTGAATTGGCATAAAAAAGGGCAGTGATTTTTGCACCATGAGTTTTTTTCGTATGGTGCATCAACTTTAAAGGAAATTTCAATTTTGACCTTACTTTTGAGAAGAGGAAAAGAGAGGGAAGGAGGGAAGTAAGGGCAAAACAATAACTTCCTTTAAAGTTGGTGCGCCGTGAGAAAAACTTATGGTGCAAAAATCACTATCCTAAAAAAATTCCCAACATAAACTGGATTCCAATTTTGGCACTGCCTGCCCTCAATGTAGCAGGACAAATAACCATCCATTCTGCCAAAATATTCAAACAATTTTGGGTTTCATTCAAACAGACCCTCAGTCTAGTTTGTTGAAGGACAACCTCTTCAGAGACTGACTTCCATGAATCAGTATTGTTCCCAATGTTTCGACAACGACGGTTGACAGCCTCGCCAGCTGGGTGGTTTAGCTTGGATTCTTTAGACTCTTCCTTGCCTATCACTTGCTTCTCTAATAAGTCTGTTTCTATTTCGCTGCCAGAAGTTGTATTGGAGCCACATGAAGAACGATCCAGTGGTTTTCTGGTCTTTACTTTATCAGAATCAGGCATTCCACTGCATGGTTCTGTTCTCTGTTCATGTGAAGAAGCTTTCTTTTCTGCATCATGTGATCGTCTACCTCCACTTTCTTCTGAATCACATGATGACAATGGTGTTGATCTAGTAGCTGCAATTTGTGATTTCAGAGCCATCGAGGATTCTGGATCCAGGATTCGTTGATCTTCCCATGCAGGAGTCTGAGGTACACAATCTGTCTTTTCTTTGTTAACCTCGGGAGCTTGGGTAGTTCCTGTTGGGGGGATTATGGTTGTTGCTGCAGGATGAAAGGAAAAACCATTGGGAGGGGGAGGACAAAAGGGAAGCAGTCCATGAGAAGCCCACCATGCTGATGCAGCAGCCACAGTAGCAGCAACAATAGCTCCCAAATTAGGAGACTGACCTGCATGTATCGCTGAATATCCTCCAGTAAGTGTGTCTGCCGAAGAATCACCAATGCATGGCCAGAAAGAGGCTGCCACACATGCTGCTGCATGGACTGCAGGATTTTGTAGCAAAGTGGATAAAATAAGACTGGAAAAAGTGTGGGATATGTTTAGAAAAGATTGATAAGAATCTTGCTCGTTTCGGAATAAGGTACAGGGAGGTTGGAGAATTGGGAATGATGGATGAGCAGAAGATCTTCCAGAGTCAGCATAATGTTCACTAGTGGGAGAGATGGATGGAACTGAGAATGGATTTGGATTTCCATATGCTCCAGACTGGTGACTAACGGATACTGAGTTGGTCATATCAGAGGATGGAGTGTGCTTGCATTTCTCAATGCTCCCATCTACAACATGAACAGGTACATTCCTGGGGTAATTTAGAGTAGCATGAGCTTCTAATGATGATAAAGGTAGTTTTTCTTGCTGCTTTACATTGTTTGCTCCCTCTCCAGGGACTACTTTATCACATGTAGGTAGGGTGCAGTTTTCCAAGTTTAGTCCCTTGCTTCTGCTAGTATCGAGATCAGTAATGCCAGTATCAGCTTTATCAAGTTTTTGATTCAGCTTAGATTCAGCAGTTAGAGAAGATCCATCTGTGGATGATGGACCATTTGCATCTTTCACCAGGGGCACAAATTCTCTGAAGGTACATGGCCTTGAAAGCACCTTTGGTATTGATGCAGAACTTTTGTGTGCTGAGGTGATCAAATCATGGGGATCATCCAACAAATGGTTTACTTCTGAAAAAGTTCCTTCTGAAGTTGTTTTCTTTGTTTCAAGGATTTCAGTCCCAGCAGTCTTCTGTCCGAAACAACTTAGGAGGTAAAATTAAGAACAAATTGAACTTTAAGATGAATGGAATGATTGAATGAAATAGAGTAAGCAATACCTCGAAAGTTGGTTCATTTTCCAAGTCAAGTACTTGTTTACTGGGGTATGCTGAAGAATCTGAAGCCACAGGTTTTCCATCCTTTGCTCCCAATGAAGAATTACAGACACCTGCACTGGTTTTTTGAGGATATGGAGTGCTTGGTTTTCTTTTTGGACGTGGAGGAGGTATCTCTATGTCATGAGTGTGTCCCAGTGGCACACCTTTTGTCAGAGACTCTTTTTCTAGCTGAAAGAAAGTTTCTTGTTAGCAATGCATCTCCAGAGAGGAATTATCGGGTTCTGAGCCTTAGTGTACTATATTGCATATCCTATATAGTCTCGTGAGGTTCTCAAGATGCTTGCATAGCTGTAAATGCTCAATGTATCAAGTCGAATATGAACCAGTGCTGGTACTGAATACACAGAGGATACATTGCACAATAAGTTCTAACTTATAATTTATTGATATTGATACCAATGCAGACACATGAAATTGGTGATACCTCATCTCCAAAAATCCCAAACATGTATATATGGACATGTTATCTCCTTCACAGCACATGATTCATATTTAGTTTTATGACCTTCTCTTCAATTGGTATTTTTATGGTTTTTTACTCAAAAATATAATTTTCATCTTTTTCCAATGAAAAAGTAACCTTACACCACTATTTATGTTGAAGGAACTATCCATCTCTTCATTCTTGTTTGTATAGACCAATCTTATGAATCTGTTGCCTCTAATGGTCTCATTCATTCCTTAAATTGTTTTATGCCTTCCTTTCCTTCCTAGTACCTATTGTATCTTTCAAGACCTAAAGAAGAAAAATTACCAGTTTTGGAAAGGAGAAGCATGCACTGTATCATCATGATCATCATCATAATCTAAGTCATTTATCCCATCAATCTGGTGTTGGACTTCATATTTGGAATTGGCAAATTATTTCCATGGACTGCCTAACACCCATTGGACTTGAACCCACAACCTTTGGGCAGCAACAACAAGCCCTTACAAGTATTGCTAGAAACATGCACTGTATTAGCTTGCTTATTCCCCAATCATCAGTCAACCATATCTAAATTTGTAGTCTAGGATTAATTTCTCAAATGGCACTTCAGACTTGGATATCTCCCTTTTGATACTATGAAACAATTAATTACAAATGACTTTTATAATAACAACAAAATGAGAAGTATGCACATCGGAAGTTTCTATTTTTAGTACATTTTGGTGTCTTGTGGCATTGCTCCAAGAACTACTATGGCTTTAAATATTTTGTATCAATACAAGCTACGAGTGTCGAAATTTGACTCCTAT
Source organism: Chimonanthus salicifolius (assembly GCA_013350335.1). NCBI lineage: Eukaryota > Viridiplantae > Streptophyta > Magnoliopsida > Laurales > Calycanthaceae > Chimonanthus > Chimonanthus salicifolius. The sequence continues at coordinate 55,567,024 of CM023536.1, forward strand.
ATCAGTTTCAAATTTGGCCAATTTCAAAATATAGGATTCATGGATGCAACATAATATTTAAATCTAAGTTTATTCTAATAAAAGATAACGAAAATAACACCAGTAAATTTTACACTAAACAATCAAGGGACAAACATATCTAGTAAGGTTTTGAAAGAAGATTGGTGTGACAATATTTTTTCCATTTTGGAAATAGTGTTGAAGGCGTAGAAGAAACCATGAATAATTCGACATGGAGACATGTCCCACATAGGTGAGTCACACATTTCTAAGAATTTATGCAATGCAGATTACTATTCATGTTTTCTCATGTAGTTAGGTATATTTGATGGGAAATAAGGATTATGTGTTTCCTATATTTCAAAATTATCAAATTTTAATGACTGTTAAAGAATTAATATTCCTTCAAGGAAAAAAAAGCCACCTCTAAAGTTGCCATAGTGGATACTTACCAACTATACAAAGGATGTTTATCATTGGTGGTGAATATTTATCCGGACAATTTTTTACTTGTAGAATAATCAAATTTTGTAACAAGGTCCCTACTACTGAACACAATTTCCAAATGCCTCTAGGCATATGATTATTTGACCAGTTTTTATATTTATTGGTAGAGTGCATAAATTTGTTATAAATGGAAAAATACAGTACATTCATTCTTAGCGGTGTCTTGTTTTGCCCTAAAAGAGTGCCCCCCCTCTGAATTTATTTGAAAAGAAACCCCCATGTTTTCCATAATTTTAAAAATTATCTTGACTTATGGTAAAAATTTAAGAAAGGTGCCTTCCCTTGATCGTCATTAACAAGTGGCCAACCACCATTTGCATTGGTATCTTTTCATATGTAGATTTGGGGCCCATTAGAAGTCACAATTACTTATGGGGTAGAGAGGACTTGAAGTATTTTCATGGATTAGTAGTGTCCCAAAAATCAACTAGATCACATGATCAAAGCCTTATTTTAAGTTACAAAAGCCATTAATAACTAGGATACTAAATTTCAATCCAATGGTGATTGTAACTTTGATCACGATCAGATTTAGGCTTGTCGGATGCACAATATGATAAGGAGTAAAGGAGGAATAAGGGTCAAAAAGGGCATTTAGGGCCATAGAATACTTTGCATGGTGCAAACAGTCTGCAACATGCATAAATAACTTTCAAAGTGTGGTTGACTAACAACATGGTCAAGGGGCAATTGTAGAATACCAACAAAAAGCTATGGACCTTTCTACAATTACGGCACTCACATTTACTTTTGCTGGCTCCTCTCCTCTCCTTTGGCATCAACAACTGAGGACCATCAGTTGCGGATCCTTCATGTGTCCAGGACCTTCGACAGTTTAGACAACTCCTACTTTCAGGCTCATCACCATATTCCAGGATTGGGAAACGTGGCTTCGTCTTTCCAGCTTTCAGCTCGAGTACCTTCTTTCCTGCCCCCTTTTATTCTTTCCATTGTGTTCAGCTTCTCGACTTCGTTTAACCCCTCCCTCCCATCAGACTTGCATTTGCCTCCCCTCCTAATTTGGGTTTTCATTTGACTATCGTCCTAGCTGTCCTAGATCCTCGTTTGCTAAGATTTCTTCCGCCTCATTGTCTAGTAGAGGTTCCCATAGACCTACTTTAGATGGAATTCAATTTAGGAGGATCAGCAAAGAGAATGCTACAAGGTTGCACGCTGAATTCACTATTGAGGAGATCAACACTGCTTAGGAGGATTTAGGGGGGATAAGACACCAGGCAAATGCAATAAATGGTTATCCAGGACATCCGCAAACCCCCAAATAGGAAAACCATGTGAAGGGAAAAGATAAAGGTTCAGAAACGAGTGTACCCAGGGACTGCAAGCCTCCGCCCAAAGTGAAGATGATGAAGCCACCCAAGAGAAGTCTCTGGAGGACTGTGTGCTGAAGAAGGGAAAGAGACATCGTCACCAAGGTAAAAGAAGTTATGCGATGACCAAGTAGTGTAAGTATCCACCAATATCGATGAAGATGAAGCCACACAAAAAGAACCTCTGGAGGGCCACGAATTGAAGAAGATAGCAGAGCCACCCACATCAAAGTAGAGAGAACACTGCAGAGACTTTGGCCGCACACCTCAACCACAGGAGATAATGACGAGGCCAACCAATCAGAAACTCCATATAGTCCGATATCAAAGATGGCGAGTGTCACAACTTGAAAGGAAAGGAGAAGCCATCCAACTGTGCACAGGGAAAGGAGCCTGAGATCCCATAGAATTAGTAACACAAAGGAAGCCGACAAAGTCCAGAAGGACCAAAGGATGTCCCTTCCACAAAAGGAGGAGATTGCCTAGTGTGATGAGAAGCCCCAAGCGAAGCCGACGAGAAAAGAAAGCTCAGAACCAACATCACCTGAAACCTGGATAACAGGAGAAGAGAAAGGGCCACATGGCCTAGGAAATAATAAATCAAAGTATAAAGAAGGAGAGAGTGGAGAGAGGGTACCCTTATCCGAAGTCAGTTAGCGAGACGCAAGAGGAGGGGCTGAAGGAAGGGGGGAGGAGGGTGGTTGCTCAGGCTGGGGATGAAAGATGGTCGTGAAGTGATGACGAACTGCTTCTCTTATTCCTTCTTTGTCCACTATTCACCTCCCATCAATGACCAAAGATCTAATGTTGTCAGTGGCCAAAGAACTCCGTGTTCCTATCTCCCTCTCTCAACCATAACACCTTGGACCTCTGTCTCCATTCCAGCTCTTCCAACCGTAGACAGTTCCATAATAATGCCTTATTGTTTTTCTTGAAGACAATCTCCTCCTCATCTAACTCTCTTTCCTCTTGCAACCTGTTCCAACCCTCAAGCTCCTGCAATACTGCTTCATTTCTTTCTTTCACTGGTCCCCCAGATGATTTAACCCATTCCTTGATTTTAGATTTCCACATGATGAGTTTCTTAGCAAGAACAATACCATCCCACCCTTGTAAATCAAAACTTTCCTACCACTCCTTGACCAAAGGGATAAATTTGGGGTCTTGCAACCAAGAGTTACTAAATCTGAAGGGTTTAGGTCCCATTCTATCTCCTTTGTATCTAACAGTATCGGACAATGATCTGATATTGGGCTAAATGCTTAAGCTAGCTAGAATTAGTGAAGTGGTCACTCCAATCTGATAATGTAAGAAATCTATCTAGTCGACTCATAGAAGCCCGGTTTTGCCCACCAAACCAAGTAAATCTGCCACCAATGAGTGGGTAATCTGATAACTCATTTCTACGGATGAAGTCCGAAAAGGCCTCCATACCTCTTGTGTATCCACTTCCCTTTTTTTCTCTCTGATGGAAACCTGATAATGTTGAAGTCACCACCCAAACACCACAATGAGGGACTCCATGATTGAATGTTTTCAAATTCTATCCAGAAATCATCTCGATCCCCTTCAGCATTAGGACCGTGGACATTTGTAAAGCCTACCTCTACACCTTCATTCACGATGAGACCTTTAACAGAGATTGACCTTTACGCAGCAGAAAGAAAAGAAAGCAATCCAGCACCGCAGTACACCCACAGATACCCAAAGCAGGAGAAAAAAAGGGAAATACAACTTTACCATAGGACTTTATGCAAGATCAATGCATTCTTTCCAGGCTTCTAGGATGTTCGCCATGGGGATATTTCGAAATTCGTCAAGAGAAAAGGCTCACGACGCGCATTTAGCAAAAATTCGACTAGAAACAACCTAACAAGTCTCCATCAAATTCTTAAAAAAACCCTATTATTACATTTCCACCAAAGACTCCAACACGTGGCAAAAAGACCAACATGCCACAAAGAGGAGCACTTTAGAGAAACCGAGATGATCTCCCACTCATATGAAAGTTGAGCAATTGAAGAAGGCATAGCCCATTGAAATCCGAATCGATCCAAAACAGAACTCCAAACAGCGGAAGAGAATAGACAATGGATAAGAAGATGATTCGTCTCTTCTGAAGCTTGAAGACAAAAGGGGCAAGCATTGGCTAGAACTCTTCCTCTATTGTGCAAATTATCTTAAGGATTTTCCCTAAGCCCAAAATCCAAAGGAAGCTAATAGCCTAGGGTGGAGGTTTGGAGGACCAGATGGCAGGTTTGACCAAAGCAACAAAATCGTTCTGATCATTCTAAGCGTAGAACGACTTCATTGAGAAACTAGCAGAAGGATCTGGCCACCACAACATAGAATCCTCTTCAAAAAAAAAAATGGATCTGGTAGGAGCTAAAAACTCATCAATTTCAGCATCAGACAAGTTTCGTTGGAGGACATCCCACATAATTTCATCACCAACAAAAGAGTAAAGGTTTGAGATGAAACCTGATGGCAAAAGAAAGGTTGCAAAGGGAGGGGAATTGGTAGCTAGAGTGAAGCTGTCACACTAAGCATCCGTCCAAAACTTAATTCTATCACCATGCCTCACTTTAAACCTAATCTCTTGTTTAAATTTGTCAACACATGTGAAGATAGCTCTCCACATACCAGAGGCTCTACAAGGGGCAGGATTGATGTCCCAACCAGAATTTACCCAAATTGTACTTATAAATGAGTTGACAACTCCATGGATCTTCTTCCCCAAAATTGATCATCCACAACCATTTGGATAAAAAAAAAAAAAAACGAATATTAAAGTCCTTGATAGGGCGAACATGAAGGCCACTAGCATCAACAAGGAGACACTTGTTGCCAAATGACAAGGTGGTCTTTCCTCTTGTCCTCCAAGTCGCCCCAAAGGAAATTCCTCATAATTTTCTCCAAAGAGCACATTAACTTGTTGGGCACCTAATGCTGACAGGAATAGACTGGCAATGCTGAGAGAACACACTTCAATAGGGTGATTTTGCCATCAAAGGAAAAGTACTTTCCTCTCCACGAAGCAAGGCCCTTACTGAACAGGAGAGCTCAACACAGAAGAAAGACCAAATAAAAAGAGGGAAGAGAAGATGACACACATCCCAAAAGACCCGATATGCAAGCTAGATCATTGTCATCTAGGTTGATACCAAATATTACACTTTTTAGGTTGTTGATGCAAAGAGAGGAGGACAACTCAAACCATCTGAGCAAGGAGCGAAGATTCATGACGAATTTCTCATTGGCCTTGCAAAAAATAATGGTGTCATCCACAAATTGTAGCTGATGAAACTGTAGCAATAAATCACCAATTTTGAATCCTTGAATAAGGAAGAACTCGGCATCCTTAGACAAAAGAATACTAAGAGCCTCTGCAATCATGAAGAAAGCGTGGGAGATAAAGGGTCACCTTGCTCAATACCCCTAAAACTCTTGAAGAAGCCTCTGGAGGAGCCATTAATAAGGACAAAGAAATGAGCAGAAGAAATGCACTCTGATATCCATAGGCACCATTTCCGATTGAAACACATGCTGGAGAGAACAAAATGCAGAAAGCTCCAATCCACCATGTTATAAGCTTTTTCTAATTCAAGTTTGCAAATGATTCTTATGTTGTGAATCGATGCAATCATGAGTAGTAATGATTGCGTCCCTCATTTGCATCCCATCAACACCGACCGACTGAAAAGGAGAAATTAGCTTGGGGATGAAGAACTTTAACGTGTTTGAAAAAACCTTGGATAGGATCTTACAAGGGGTTCAACGAAGACTAATAGGCCCGAAATCCACAAGTAAAGAGACACCATCCTTTTTAGGCACCAGGACAAAGAAAGTGGCACCGAGCTCCTTTGAAAGACACCCTCTTTGGTGAAATTCCTCAATGAAAGCAATAACATCATGTTCGACGATCTCTCAAAAGATCTTGAAGAAGGCAATGGGACAACCATCCAGCCCCAAGGCTCTATCATCACTGCGGTCCCAAATGACAGCTCTAATTTCATCCTCAGAGAAAAAATACTCAAGATATAAAGCCTCTGATCCAGAAATTGACCTAAAAGGAAGACTTGTAATAGGCAACCTGTCCCAAGGGTTCGCAAAGTATAAATCTTTAAAATAATTTAGAATGGAAGAAATAATATCGTCCTTATCTGTCATAGTAGAGCCATCAATAGAAATAGATCTGATGTTGTTCACTCGCCTATTAATTGATGCAATGGCATGGAAGAATTTAGTATTATCATCTCCTTCTTTAATCCACTTGTCCCTGGACCTATGTCTCCACTTAATATCATCCTGAAAACTCTTGACTTTACTTTGTTCCTGCAACTCATGAGGGAGAAAAACATCCTCCTCTCAGTGATGGAGCCACCTTGTTCACTAAGGTCAATTTGATTGATACCATTGAGCAAGGAAGCAAGGGATTCGGAAAGAGAACCAAAGCAAGAATAGCGCCAACTCTCAGTTTGTCCTTCAAAAGCTTCAATTTTTGTGATAGAATAAAACCTTTTTGACCAAAAGGGTTGTGTTCTGGCCACCAACCAGCAACAAGATCTCTGACACCTTTTTCCTTAACCCAACAGGGCTCAAACCTAAAAAGAAGATCCCAAGACTCTTCAAATGAATGAAGGACCAGAAGCCAATGATTGGATATGGGACGAGGGAAGACAAATATATGAGACCCCGATAACACTTCCAACCATTCAGTCCATACAATAAACATGCCGGTCCGGGAAAGAGTAGACATCTCATGGCCATTGAGGAGATGCAATCTGAAAACCGGCTCACGATGCAAGTCAGTCTAGTGACTCCGGTCTTCTGATGTTAAAGTCCCCAAATATACACCAACGGTCACACCACTGGCCACTGAGAGAATGAATCTCCGATAGGAATCCAACTTTCTTGAGTAATCACAGGGGCCATAGACAGAAGTTAGGGTCCACGGTTGACCGAAAATGCGATCCTCTAGATGAACTAAGGGAGAAAACTAGATGATGAATGAATCTAATTTGTTGAATTTTCTTGGGTCCCAATAGATGATGATGCCACCGGAAGCTCCTATCGCATGTTTGGCTTTCCACTAGAATATGCGGCCACCCCACATGAACGAATAATCATATATTAGAAGGATCATCCAATTTTAATTTTTGAAAGCAAAGAATGTCCGGTCTAATCGATTTTATGAAATTCTTCATTGTTGCTCTCTTTCCCGGATCACCAAGACCCCTAACATTCCAAGAAAGGATCTTCATGAGGCAACCAACTCATCATCCTGGATCCTAGTCATCATGCCTGAAGATTCCCCCACTGATTTCTTTTTGTGGTAGCTATAGTTAACAAATGAGCTCAACGTGTAAAGCTCCCGAGAGGTTCTATCTTTGCTTTTAGAATTCAAGGGAGTTAATTCCTTGATCTCTACAACATAGGAAAGAAGAATTCCTTCCTAGCCGTCAATAATTAGCCCAAGCCTACGATCCACCTCCAACATTCAATGATCAACCCAATCGGGGATAGAAGAATAACTCTCTGGGCTTCTTCATCTAGTGATGGATTGATAGGGTTGATTGCCTGACTAAACTGTTGGATAGTTGCCTTCCAGTTTCTCCCTCAAACTAACTTCTAATCTATCAATATAGACAGAAAGATGGAACATTTGGGCTAAAGAGGGAGATAGAAATTCTTCAAAGTTAATTTTCCCAGTAGTAGGAACATCAAGTAGACTTACAAAAGTTAATTTTCCCAGTACTAGGAACATCAAGTAGACTTACAAAAGTTAATTTTCCCAGTACTAGGAACATCAAGTAGACTTACAAGCGGTTACAACAAGTGACTTGAACTTAGAATTAAAATTTTGCACAAGGGAGTCCGTCCACCTGCAGCAACAATGATCTAATCTATAGAGAAAGGCCAAATTCTAGGGAGCAAGGTGTTAAGCAATAAATTTGCTCGAAACCATATCTTGCTTTCAACCCTGGCTGTGTTGAGAAAGAGGAGAGGAAGAGACAATCGCAGCCCCACACGAATGTCTTCTGTTTGCCTTCAAAAGATAGGTAGATGGTTGCTTAGGAGGTGAAAAAATGGGATACTATTGATCGGCAGGAGGCAGAGATGATACATGGAAATGGACAAAGGTAGGAGAAGACGATGAAGATGGAGGCAGCATCATCATCGAAAGTGGTGGAAACGACAGTTAGGATGAGGCCCTATTAGAATCATCTTGACAAAGATAGGAAGAAAACTGGGTTTGGTTGTGTTCAAAGTGGGTTGAGCTAGGAGGTTGGCTTTCTGATGGAAAAGGCCTAGGACTCAGGTCCAGAAGCTGGGTTAGAGTTGTGGCTCAACAGAGGAGATAAACTGGAATGAGCATTGGCTTGCTTGGTTAGGGCCTGGAAATTTCGAGTAGGTCCAATATGGAGGCAAAACCCAGCCCAAAAAGGGAGAGACCAGGGATTTCACACACAGCGGTATTGAAGGCATGTGCAAGGGTGGTTGTTGAGTTAAAAAAGGATAAGGGCAGGTTAGGTTAGAGATTGCAAGGGTAGGGTTTCCTTCACGAGAGGGAAAGGTTGCTACAACAATGAGTGCAGAGTAAATTGTTGGTCGATGATCAGGTGAAGGTTGAACGGCCAGTATTTCCTTGGCACGTGGCAGCTACATGAGTGGAGATTTGACTGGTGGAAGACTCGACAAAGGTTGCAAGTGAGGTTCCTTATAGAGATGGAGAAGCAACGAAGGCTTCGACTTTTCTGACAAGGGCCCAATGATCTTTTGCCACGTGGAAGATGGCATAGAGGAAGTTTGACCACCGAACTTCATTAGCGGTCGGAGACAAAGGATTGCCATGGTCATTGTCGTGACACACAGAGAAGATGCTCGAGGCTAAAGCTAGGCGATTAGAGGCCACATCTTCTTCTACTACGACTCCCAAATCGATCCACTCATCTCCAACTTTCAGAGGGATGACTTTGAGATCTAAGAGGCTCGGCGACCAAACCACTCGAGACTTGGCGAAAAAAATGGCTGCCGACAGAGGTGGAAGTGTCAACTTCTGCTACCTCACTGAGGAAATCCCCAATAACTTGAAGGGATTTAGGGAACCAGGCATGGAGAGGGATCCCACTAACTCAGACCCAGGCTATTTTGTGGTCGCAATCTTTGATCCAAAAACAGATGTTGGAAAAAATGGGCTCCCCTGAGAACCGGCAATTTTAACCACCACCTGGCAGGCTTCATTGAGGGTGTACGAAGATTCAATCCAACTAATTGAGATATGGCCGATGCAATCCAAGTCTTCAATCCAAGCCTCAACATCAGACATGAGCACTGAGGAAGATGGGAATGTGGCGACAAGGCAGTGCTTTAAGGAATCAATTCTCTGTCACTTTGCGGAGGATGATTGATTTGCATGTATCAAAGTTTATTGTCCAAATCAAAGTGACCACGATCTGAAAGAAAAAAAAAAAAAACGATTGGCGAGACTCTAAAATTGCCTCCATAGGTGCATGAAAGGAAGATTTGGGGGTGAGGGAGGACCACGGAGAGATTCTTTTGGCAATTTCACCATTTACATAGATAGCTTCTTGCCTTTGAAATCTCTTTCATTGATATCAACAATGCAACGTAGATCTTCCAACTCATGGCCAAACCGAACAAATGCAAAACCCCTTCGGTTTTTGGATTACTTGGACAAAGGCATGTAACTATCCACTATGTTTCCAGATTTGCTAAAAATGGAGAAAATGATCAGTTTAGAGAAGGATTCTGGGATGTTGGAAATGAAAGGGGAAAATAAGGTTTTCTTCCTTTCCTCCCAACGGTTTGTGGGGGGAGGAGCTGAGGAAGATGAAGGTAGGGGAGGAAGTGGGGTACTCAGAGGGAGAGAGGAAGAGGGAAGGGGAGGAGCAGCAGCCATCCTTCTCCTAAATTGTACAAGAAAGAAGGCATTGATTGCTAAAAAGAGCCAAAATGATATTTCCTCCATTGTTGTGTCGCTTCCTTTGATGAAGCAAAGTTTCTTGACTAATCTAAAGCCTCTTGTTCCATAGAAATTGGCACCAGACCACAGTGAAGTGACCAACTCTAGGAAGTCTTTCTCCATTGACCACATATCTCCATATCAAAAGGATGGCAAAGTGATTTTTCCAAAAAAAAAAAAAAGGATGGGAGAGTGGTCAAACATAGGTTTGAGGAGAACATGTTGAAAAGAATGAGGGAGATCATTGCAAGCACTATAAAAAAGAAACAAACAAGTCACAATGTACTATAGTTTGCCTCATGGTTTTAATAAGTAAAAATAATTCCATGCAAGGGAATGTCAAATGAACTATGAGATGAAATCTAATCAAGGAACCATTGCATGCCCAGGTCGATATTTGAACCACCTCTTCAGTTCACTTGAAAAGCTCCCCCTAAACACCAAGGTAAAGACCATTTGCTATGAATAGACGAGAGTCATTCTAGAAATCTAGTCTCAAACTTTGAGTAGTGGGACCATTGATAGAGTTGGGTACTACTCGATGGACCTTGTTTTTATCCAATAAACTAAAAAGGAGACACACTTATCTAATAATAGCATTTGTCATAATTTTAATTTCTTAGAGAAGAACAAGACCACAACCAGCTACACCCAAGTCTAACATTCCAATAAATAATCTTCATGATTCAAAAGAAAATTTCCCAAGAGCCTTGCGATGTTTGTTGCTTCTATCATAGTTGATAAAGGAATGAGGTGCTATGACACCTCTTTGACCACGCCCAATTTACGAGTTTTAGATTCTTTTGAAAGCATCGCTTGCTTCCTTGAAAACCTAAAGGAAAACAAGAAACAAATCCTTTTTTTCCCTACTATTGAGAAACCCATTATTGTTAGTCTAACAATATATTAAAATGTTAATTCAAGCTACATACTAGATTAACTAGGAAAGATAAGACTATTGTTACCATCCACAATCAGTATGTTTAGGATTATTGTTATGAGGTAAGGATATGGTTAAATGTTTTTTTTTTTTTTTTTAAGTTCAAATGATGTGTGCTACCAATAAAAATCTTTACTGACTGCAACCATGTAGGGCACGTTTGTGCATAATAAAATCCATAGATTTAGAAATATAAATCCTCAATGATTTTAAATCTATAGTTTGGAACAGCCCATATCCAAGAATTTTGAAATCCTTGAGGATCTAAATTCCAAGATTTGCCATCCCACCCCCTCCTTTAAGATTTAGAATTCTTCATTGGCACATCCGAGTGCACACTTGAAACTTAGAGACTAAAATCCCATCCCTAATTCGAGGAAGCCCACATCATTGGGCAAGGATTGTTTTTCTCATGAAAAGATTTGTGACTATGTATTTATATTCTTATTTATGTAAGAGATTAAATCTCACTCATTTATCAATGTCAACCTTCTATACATCTTATTTACCTTTAAATTATGTGAGAAATACTTTGAAATATTTATTTAAGCGAGAATCTTCATTTGATTTAACATATTCGTTGTTAGACTATTGAAACTTTATATATGATCAAATGGCCCCACACTTCGTAAATAGCACATCTAAGTGATTTAATTTATATCTCTATAACAATATCTCGTAATAGTGGGCCCTACCTTCTAACATGGCTTGTCATAGGAAAAAGAAAACATTTGAGAAAGGCATTTTTCTATGAGAGGCTATCCAATTTATTTAGTTTTAAAAAAAAATTGTAATATATGTAATAAAATAATATTTTTTAACTTGCCACACCAACTATCAAATTTTTAATGATGATTAAAAACAAAAGATTTAAAGTTGTTGCACCAAAAATAGAATTTCTCAAAATTAAAGATTTCAAATTCTCAAAGTTAAAATCCTTATAATTAAAATCATTGGAGATTAAAACTCATGATTATGCTTCTGCATAAACATGCCCTAAGATTTAGAATTCTTCATCAACATGTCATCCCCTAATTCTAGGAAGCCCACATCATTGGGCAAGGATTCTTTTTCTCATGAAAAGATTTATGACTATATTTATATTTTTATATTTCTATGAGATTAAATCTCACTCCTTTACCAATGTCAACCTTCTATACATCTTATTTATATTTAAATTGAGTGAAAATTACTTTGAAATATTTATTTAGGTGAGCATCTTCATTTGATTTACCTATTTGTTAAAAGATTATTTTTTTTGAAACATATTGTTATAAGATTCTTGAAATTTTAGATATGATCAGAAGGCCCCACACTTTATAAATAGCACATCTAAGTGATTTAACTATATCTCTACAACAATATCTCATAATAGAAAGTTCTACCCTCTAAGAACACCTTTCACAAGAAAAAGAAAACACATGAGAAAGGACTTTTTTTCTATGAGAGACTATCCAATGTTATTTATTTTTGAATAATTTTAAATCATAATAAATATAATAAATAATCTTTTTTAACTTTCCACACCAAATATCAAATTTTAATGATGATTCAAAATAAAAGGTTTATATATTTCAAATTCTTAAAGTTAAATCCTTGTAATTTAAATTATTGAAGATTAAAAATCCATGAATTATGCTTCCACACACACAAATGCCCATGAGGAATTTTTTATTCACCTTTATAGTGGTCTTTCCATTAAAAAAAGCTAGTTTTGAACAATAACTTATAACCCTCGGAGAATCCTCTTTTGAGCATTCAAAATAATAAAGTTAACATGATAGAACCACTAAAACCACTAAAAATAAGCCAAATTGACAGGGCAAAAATATAATCCTTTAAAAGGTTGGCATTGTAGCACCACTTGTGTCAAAAATGCATAGAACACATGCTCGATGGTAACAAAGTATTACATAGAGTAGTCCTCATTCCCCAAAACTTAATAGATAGAACAGAAACTTGTTTGGTGCATTATACAAATCCAATGAAACAGACTACAAAGGCTTTTGAAGGCAAAAATCAATAGAGATGACTAGATCTAGGATTAAATCCCATGCAAAATTTTTGGGATTTCCTCAAAAAAAATAATGAAAGATTAGTAAAAGGTTCCTGTATGAAGAGTCAAATGATTACAAGTAAAAATACATTGGGAGATAGGGAGGTTGGAGACATGATACGATTAGATTGTAATGTGACTGAAAACATGATTGTTGCTTGGGTTGAGTGAAAAAACATAATTCGAAAAGCTGACCCCAAATTGATGGGACAAAGGCTTGGTTTGAGATGAAAGCCATGTCCCTAAAGCTTGTTGACATTTGTAATGCAAACAATGACAGTGAGGTTCATTAAACTTTAAAACACTTGAAGGTCCTAAGCTCAAAGACAATGTAAAGCAATGAACACAATAGGGCTCAATCCTTATCTTATGCTCTTTATGTTATTAATTTTTCAAAGATAAAAGTACTATAACTCTAAAGATCAGTCTAATTGGAATTGATCAGTGTTGTTAAAATCGAACGAGTTGACTTGAATCGGATGGTCCAGCGAGTCAACTCGCAGCAAAATCGAAATTTGCCCATAATCGTACGAGTTTTGGATCAATCGCAGATCGTATGATTCAAACATTGTGAATCGTTACATCGTGCGATTTCAGAATGAGGAGGAAAAAAAGTTATTCTAATCTTTCAAAAATTCTTCACACGCTACTACTCTAAATAGACCTCATGTTGCTGGCCATTTAGGACTGATTTCAGAGCAATGACTTGGCTTGTTGCTAGGAGAAATAATGATTCTTATAGGTGAACTTTGTGGAGGTAGAAACACATGCTAATGAGGATTATATATACTCTTGTTGGATATTTTATGGATGCTTTTCTTTGAAGGTATTCATCTCTATTTGCTCCATATTAGGAAGCCTAAAAAAAATTTTATAACTCTGATCCTTGGGGAACAGGTAGTCATTTCCCCACATCACTTGGGTGATCTGACAACTTTTCTAATGACAAAGCAGAATCTCTATAATTGAGTGAAAATAAATTATAGGCATGCATTTTGAAACATCAAATTGTTTGTTTGATCCTATTTAGTTTTGAATTACAGCTAGTAATACAATAGATATTATTTGCATCAAATCAAAATAAATGGTAGGACGGTTTCAATAGACCTTAGTAAAGAATTTCTGTGCATGACTTCTTATCTGCACCGCCGTCTTTGTACCAATATGCTCTGCACCCCGAGAGAAAAAAACAGAGGAAACAGAACATCAAGTTGGAAAATTTAACAGAGTCCACAACACACAAACGGATAGACAATTCACATACATGGATAGTGGAAATTACTAGAGACAGGAAAAGAGTAGATCAATCCAAATCCATATTTATCAAGGAATCACAGATAAAGACAAAACCTTCAATACGTTGCCAAGCCCGTCCGTACAGTTTCAGAGCTTCAAGAAACCTATTATGCTCCTCCTCTGTCCACCTCTCCCGTTGTTTTGTGATTGTGTAAGGCTTCCTTGTCTGCCAAGAATTACATATCAGAATCTTTGAGATTCATCTGTTCCAAATTAAGGATCTGTTTGATAATCTAGAATTCTCACGTGGACACAATTTATGTGGAGCTTATAAAATTCCCACAACAAATTCCATGCGCAGAAAAACTGAAATTTTAGAATCGGAATTACAAAACACCACAGAATTCCAGTTTCGCGGTATTTGAAATCACCACAAGAAAGTATTACACAGATTATGGAATTCTCAAGTTCCACCTAGTAATTCTTAGACCTGGCAAACATGTAAAGGCTAAATGCATGAATTTTCCAAATAACAAGATACATAGACTTTGCTGATTCTGGAATTCTAGGAATTATAAATTCAGCTGCAATTTTCTACCAAACTGGCCATGAAACAAGATCCAATTCACAGATTAAAAAAAATCCATATGTCAATCATCCTATCACCTTAACAATCAATTCCTCTCCACAGGAATCCATTCCCATAACTGAATGATGGCGACCGAAGTCAACCGTTGCCACCTCAAATCTTCCCCAACAAAAAACCAACGCTCAGTAACCAATCCATCTCTCCGGCTGATTTCACTTCTCGATCTCGTTGCTCGGAAGCACGAAACATCAAGACCTAGATCTACTACTGCAAGATCAAGAAAAACGAGTCCACAATAAACGTCCTTCTCCAAACCAAGCAATCCAAATCCACAAACAAGAAAATGGAACAAAAAAAAAAAACATGGAAAACATGAAGGTATAAGAAGAAGAACGTGGAGACAAAATGAAAAAATCTGCAGCAAGGACGGAGAAATCCATTTTTCAAAAGAATCCTCACCAAAAGGAACCGGATGCGAACACCTTAGAACCTAAAAGAAACCGAATCAGCAAACGAGGGAAAAATGGAAGAAGATAAGAAGTCTCTAGAAGCCAACGAGCCGGAAACGTACCTTGGAAAGAAGCCATTGACGGAAGAAGAGAGCCGGCGGTGAGGCCTCGCTCTAGATGGAAAGGCGAATTCGATGGAATGGTGTGAACATCGAGGATTCTGTTTTCTGAGAAAAAAAAAAAATGGGAAACGGAAAAGGAGAGTGGCGTTTTCCGTTCTCTTGAGAGGGAGACAACTCCAGGAGCAATTTCAGCCACTAAAATTTTGGGGGTTTTGGGGGCCATGGAAAATGGGGGGTTTATTGAGGCGGAAAGAGGCGAAGCGGACTAAGTGACAGTCCGAAGTCTCGACGGATGGGGAGGGCTAAGGAGGTTGTGACAAGTGGCGGAATTTTAGTGTCTGGATTGGATGTCAGTAATCGGACCGTGCGCTTTTGAGATGGGGGAGATAGTGATGGCTTTTTCTCGACCACAAGTTGGACAGAGAAAGTAGAGAGAGAAATAGAGAAAAGAAAACTGAGAGGGTAGAGAGAGGAGAGAGGAGAGAGGGGGGGAATTTGAGGTGGGGATTTGAAGAGAATCGGAAAAGCGTCATTCGCTTTCTGCGTGGGGTCCACTGGTACGGCCGTATTCGTACGGATGGCGTTGTGTACCGGTTTATTGGGTAAGAACGAAGGCTGATTTTTACGATGAAGAGTGTAACTCTTGAATTGAGATTATTATTTTGTTTGATAATATAAGTGGTAACGTAAATTTTTATCTTAAAGATAAAAAAAATTATTTGATAAAGTAAGTATAATTTGATATATTAATATTTTTTTATCCTTTTATAAAATAATATTCATGAATTAAATTCTAATAATATAATTTATAATAATATTATCTAATTTTTATAAATTATTTTTCATAATTATAATTTAAAATGAACACTTGCATTCTAATATTAAAAAAATAAATAAATAATTTTTTATATTACTATTTTAAATCCTAATAAATAAATAAAAAATATCAACATATCTCTTCATAAATATTATAATTATTATTTTTTATATTATATGAATTTAATAAAAATATTAATTCTCATAAAATTGTGAATATGTCAATTTACCCCTATTCAAGGGTAACCCCTGTAAAAATTTACCCCTCATCCAAATGCATCACGTTGAAAATGTTGCAGAGTTTTTTTTATATTATATAATTCTCATAAAATTATTAATATATCAGTTTATCCCTATTTACAATTACCCCTACTCAAGGGTAACCCTTGTAAAAATTTATCCCTCACCCAAATGCATCACGTTGAAAATATTGTAGAAATTTTATTTTTATATTATATAGATTTAATAAAATTATTAATTCTCATAAAATTGTTAATATATCAGTTTACCCCTACTTACAATTACTCCTACTCAAGGGTAACTCCTGTAAAAATTTACCCCTCATCTAAATGCATCACGTTGAAAATGTTGCAGAAATTTTATTTTTATATTATATAGATTTAATAAAATTATTAATTCTCATAAAATTGTCAATATGTCAGTTTACCCATATTTACAATTACCCCTACTCAAGGATAACCTCTATAAAAATCTACCCCTCACCCAAATGCATAACGTTGAAAATGTTGTAGAAATTTTATTTTTATATTATATAGATTTAATAAAATTATTAATTCTCATAAAATTATTAATATGTCAGTTTACCCCTACTCACAATTACCCCTACTCAAGGGTAACCCCTGTAAAAATTTACCCCTCACCCAAATGCATCACATTGAAAATGTTGATACATTTTTAAAATAATCTTCTAATAGAATTAATTGTTAATTACCCTAAAAGAGATTATCATGAATCTCAAAAAATTCAGAGTTTTGAGACCCTATCGAAATTTCGATAGAATTACCCCTTAAAAATAGAACATTTTGACAAATACGTCTCAGAAAATTATATAATATATAATTGAAAAATAGAGGAAAGGTTTCCTTAAAAAATAAATAATAAATAAAAAACCACTATTATTATTTTAAATTTCAATAAATGAGTAAAAGAATTCTTCATATCTCTTCATAAAAAAATATAATTTGTTATTTGGTGATATGAAATTTATCAAATGGAAATAATGGAGTGCTTTTAAAAAAAATAAAAGTCAAGTACTTATCAAAATAAATAAATAAATAAAATGTAAAAAAAAATTCTCATGAAAGAGCAAAAGGGAGGGTAAGGAGGGGGATTCAAGAATGAATACTCCAAGCCCCATGGGGGTGTTCAAAATGGTGACTAAAGGGTAAAAATTTGAATTTTTACCCTTACCCCCTTGTTATCAAATGAGGGTAACAAGAGGTAACGGGGGGTTATCCCCTCTTATCCCCCATCCAAACGCAACCAAAGAATAGACTGAAGGAAATTAAGATATACTAAGCAATGAAATTCTTTAATAATTAAGGTAATTATTTAATTAACATATCTACTTAAAACTCTAATTATATGATAATTAATTATAACTTTTAGTAACATGAAATACATAATATATTGAATTGAAAATTTATAGTAAAAATAAAATTAAGAAAAAATAATTAATTACAATATTAAAAGAAAAAAATTAAGGTTTGATAAAATTTATTTCAGCTAACCTCTTATAATACAATAACATACTTGTAATCTTTCTTTCTTAAAAACACATAAAATTAAATATGATAAAATTTTAGAATGAATATTGAATAATAAAATGGCAACATACTCTCTAGATCCTACTTTAGCCACCGTCATCGCCTAAAACACCCAACAAGTGCAATTCTTCAGACTCAAATCACCTAAGGGTGTGGTCTGATTATTTAAAAAAATAAAAAATCACTAATTTTCAAAATATGAAGATGATGAAGAAGATGAAGATTTTTTAATTTTTTTTTTTAAATAGTAATTTTAGTATAAGAAGAAGAAGTAGCAGTTTTTTTTTTTAAAGTTCAGTGGCTTTCAAAATAAGAAGAAAAAAAATAATAGAAAAATGGAAAAATAGAGAGAGAGACATTCATGATGCAAGAGAGCATCTCGAGGCTGTCCAAAAAAAAGGGAAGGAGCACCTAGAGGAGAAGAGTCTCCTAATGTCAAGCAGCAAACCCAAATCTCTTTTTTTTTCCTTCGATTAAATAAATTATTTAAATAGTAATTTTTAATTCAATTCAAATCTAGGATCAGTTTATCCAAATAAATTAGAGTTTATTTTAGGTTGGGTAGAGTTGATCAATTTAAACTTTTTTAAAAATGTGTGACCAAAATCCTATGTTGGGGGTGGGGGAGGCTCTACTATTGGATGAACAACTTATCAAATCAATCCAATTTATTTGAATTGGGTGGATTGATGGATCTGATTAAAACTTACCACCCCTAACTAATTATTGAATAAAACCTAAATATATTCCAATATTCATCTCCACACTCCATTCATTAAAGAGCGTAAAAATTGTATAGGTGGACCCCTAAGGCACATCAAAATTATGCCATGGGGACTCGAACCTATGACCTCTTACTTCCTGACATGAGAGATAACCAGCTGAGCTACACTTTAACTTCAAAATAATATTTGCTCTTAAAAAACATACAACCAAACACATGCACTTCATTCACTTTCATACGGGCTATGATTGTTAGGCTAAACAGTCTATGAAGGTTAAACCATGTTACTAGCCCATATTACTTACTTTTTATACTGGTGATGAATTATCATTAAGTTGTTTTTCAGTTTCCAATTTGAAGATGTCATTTGAGTCGAAACCTAAGACCACCTACATTTTTCATAGTAAATGCTTTCCAAAAGGAACATTTGGAAAATACAAAAAGAAATACTTAAAAGCATTTTTCCTTTAAAAGCACTTTTTATTTAAAGAAATGATGCTTTATTGTAAAAGGAAAATAGAGTTCATAATTGCAGATAAAAAATAGAAATTATTAAAACTAATGAAACTAAGAAAGGAAAGTAAAGTTAAACTACCTTTTTTTCTCTAATAAGTTTGAATAAATTTTTTTTATTATCACATTTGCCTTGTCCCATTCACTTTAGCAATTGCATTCATCTCAACCTTTAAGAACTTGTTATTCTCTAATGTGGATAGGTAAAGAACTTGTTATTCCATAATACGGATGAATGACAGACAGGTGCGAACAGATTCGTCAGTCTGAAGTAGTCGATAAATATTAAGAAACTTTCGTAACTAAATCCCATTAGGTTAAAAACATTCTTAGGGAAATTTTCTTAGACACTTTTGTGGATCATGTGATTTTGATTTTGCATTCGAACTCCCAAAACAACATGTCCAATAAATTAAAATTATAATAATCAAGGCAAGAAATACATCCACATGAAGTTACACTTATGATAATGGGGTAAGTAATTTGTTTCTCCACTGTACTTAATAGCCCCTCAAAGGTCACCTTCTGACCTTAAGCATGCTCAAAATATGTCTTTGTATGTGTCCTTGATTTTCTTTATCAATGCTTCCCTGAAATGTAAATTATAAATCAGCTTATACTTCCAATTACTTTGTAGCAAATTTCAGCTATAATCTGAAATATGGATTGAATTTTTTTAATCTAAATTGGATCAGAACATGCATTTTTCAGAAATATCCACCATTTTTTTCTGAAATATTACAGATATTTCTAAATTTTGGTCAAAATTTACAACTGAATTTAGATATTTATTAATGCTTTAAATCCAAGTTTGATCCACTGAGGGTGTTCGCAAAGAAATATCTAATGGAGTAACTATAGTTTCTCCTATGTGGAGCACTGAATGATATAATTGTAGGGGTTTTTCTATTTTTGTTTTTAATTTTGTCATTGTTGAAATAAAAAGTAAAATGGCAAGATAAAAGATCACCTACAATTATATCATTCAGTGCTCCTTATGAGAAAATATTAATACATAGATTAATTCTCATATAAACAAGAAAAACACCAATATTTTTTTTATAATCGAAGGGAACCACAAGGCAAGAAGTATGGTTTGAGTTCTGGTCTGATCCTTGAGGCGAGAAGTAACCAATTGAACTATTCAATGTTGAGTAAAATCACCAATATTATTGATCAATGATAGTGTATAAAGTTAATTGGTGCTTACCTATCTTTCTTAAGTACTAGATTCCGATAAGCAAACCACTGCAATGACAGAAAAAGAAATGCATTTATCATTGAAAAAAACAACTTAACAAGAGAAATAATAAAAGAGTGGCTGGTATTGGCCATAATTTTGACTAGGATTAATAAAAATATTGCATTACTTATCCCATTATCAAATCCTGACACATATCAACAAAAAATATTATTGAGTATTTTACAATTTGCTTTATTCAATTTGAAAATTTTAATCCATTCTCAAAATGTTAGTATTAAAAAGGAAAAATAATAAAATAATAAAAAGAAAAAGAAATTTTAAGATTAGATTTGGTGAGTCAGAAAGACTTCGTCCATCTTTATTATATTATTATCTAAAAATAAAATAAATTAGTGTGAGAAATAACTAGAAATAGGAAAAAGGATGTGTTTAGTTTGCATGCCTCGTGCTATTATCTAAAAGTAAAATAATTTTATAAGCAGAGAAGGAGTTACCACCAAATTTTTGGCTCATATTATTTGGGACAGCAATTCTCACACAGATATTTTGTGTAATCTGATACCGTATTTTGTGTACTTGAATTCAAAGGGCAAAATGAGTAATAATCCGTGTCGAGTTACACAAAATGCCCATGAGAGAATCACTACCCTATTATTTGCGTGATGCACTTTATCATATGTTACGTATAAAATTTGGCTATAAGTTGTCGATTTGATATGTATTTTATATTAGAAGTTTTGTTTAGAAAAACAGGTCACAACTTTTGATGCATTGGATGACCTACATGAGTAAAGAATCTTGGATTTAGGTGCTTGTCAAGTTTGAAACCCGTCCAATCATCAATTCCTTAATTTTAAGGCCCTATAATTTCTGATCTAAATATTTTAGATCCAATGGAAGAGATGAGTAGACAAGCCTCAAATTTGATTAGTACCTAGGTCTTCAATTCCACCAACAATTTAAGACATTTAATATTTCAAACTGTGGGGGTCCATCCTCTAAAATGGTCATCAGACATTCCTTACACAACGCATTCAGAAGTAGACAAGAAGTCTTCAAATGAATGATCATAACATACAAATTGGGCCTAGGCCTGACTTATTCCCTTCCAAACATAAATTGGGTTAGAATGGGCCCTGACCAAACCAAGCTTGTAAGACCAGAACCCAAATTCAAGTATGTTTTGGGTTTATGCTAACTCAAGGCCCTTCTCAACCTGCTCAAAGCCTCTTTGTAACGAAAGTTTTCAGGCATCTCACCCGACTAATTCTCAGAGCATATGTAAACATCTCAATTCGCACACACTCAATAAATTCAATGAGAAGTGACCTTTTGAAGTTGAACGTGAATCAAACACAAGACCCTCACTTCCTAAAGTGAGTTCTTGACCGTCTGACTCGCTCAAAGTTGCATCCGTGGGCTTAACTATGGTTACCAGTAAAGAGAGAGAGAGAGAGAGAGAGAGAATCTACCCCTGTAAAACCAATTCCAACCACTTCAAGAGCACCAGGTACTAATGGAAGCCTGTCAATGGCCTGAAAAAAAAAAATCATAGCTACAGCAACTATGAAGAATGAGAAGTAAACAGGATTTACTTTCCTTAACTTGAAGAGAAAGTGTGAAAGGATTCTGAGATAAGAGCAGTCCTCACCGAAATCACCCCTGCTGTCCCCCAGAGTGCCACAGCTCCTGCCACTGCTATAGAAGTCACTGCATACTTATCCTCCACTTTATCCCACTATATACCACCAAAATTACTGATTATGATTCAGAATTTTAGATAATTGTGATGATATTTACAAGCTAAAATTCATTAAGCCACTCTATTTGATTGAAACATTAATTTTTCATACACAGATTATTTTTACGTTACATAATTTTTTTTTTGCTGATCAGAGTGTTCAGGCCTCTTAGAGCACTTCACTAATCCTTAGACATGAACAAGTCTCTCTAACCATACACATAGGGTAACTTTACGAAGAGTGGTCCTTTGAGGTGGAGTTAGAATTAAACTCAAAACTCTCACTTCTTGAGATGGGTTCCTAGCCATCACTTCAACTTTTTTTACTACCAATAACCAGGACGATGATTAATGTTAAAAAGCAAGAGCTATACTTACTGCTTCTTGTATGGTTTTCACAATTTGTGGAAGCTCTGTCACCATGTCAACTGTGGCTTCTCCGGTGGCCATGAGGGGTGTGTCTCCGGTGGCCATCGCAACCACATTACGGGCAATCTTACCACCTGAAATTAAGTAAAGCCAAAAACACACAATCCATGAGAACATTATTTTACAGTGACACCGACTCTTCTTTGAAAAATAATAGGAACTCTAATGAACTGACGTACATTTTCATCGTTTAAATAATAACAAGTGGATAAAAAGATATATTCAATATCTCTTATTATAAAAAAAAACATCAGCGTCTCTATCAATTTTCCTCTTCTCATGGCAAATAGCAGCCATCAGAAGATCCAGCAACCGAATGGAGAGTTTTTTTTTCTTCATTGTCTATGTTTCATGAACTTCTTTTCCGAACTGCCCAATTATAGCAATGAAGACCCACTAGTATCCTATCCTCAAGACTGGTGAGATTTTTTGGAGTTACATCTCACAATTCATCCAGTTCTGGGCTCAGCAGATGAACGGGTGGGATCTATGCTGAGAAATCATCCCTTTGAAACTATTTTTTTTTATGGGCCTACGTCGTACAATTAGAAGCATTGGTTAATGACTTGATGGTCTATGCTCTATCAGAAGTAAACTTGAGTGGGTCAGAAAAATGTTTTCCATGTATGGCTTATTAGCCACTTACAGTAAGCAGTGGGCTTCCAAGACTCACAAGCTTGGCGGCGGTTGGGAGGAGGCGGCAAAGGTGGAGGAAGGGAGACACAATGCGGTGATGCTGCATGTTGCCGAGGGGCTTTCCGGTCTATGAGTGTCGATGATGAAGAGACAGATACTGTGATTGAACTTGATGCCATTTCTCTCTCTCTCACCCACTCACTCTTAGTGGTAATAGTAGTAGAAGAAGATGGGAAAGATAAAGGGGGAAGATATTTAGGTTGGTGAGATCCTTATTTTCCCAAGTTTATTGGAAGAAGACCACTCGTTTGTTAAGGTAGAAATGGATAGTGCTGGGCCCATTACGTCATATGTGAGGCCATTAGATTTTGTTATCTTCATTTTCATCTTCTGAGGAACCACAGATACCGTCCCCTATTCCCCTGTTTTGCAGTGCAAGGGGGCTGGGTGTAATTTCGTTTGGGCCCAGAATAATTTTCCTGGCCCACGTTGAGAGTTATGTTGGATTTGGCTTGGGCTTGAAATTAATCAAACCCTTGGGCTTGCGTTGGCCCTTAATCTGGTCGAGCCGGACATAAACTTATGCAATTGATCTAACTCAACAAGAACTGACACCGGCTTGGGTTGAGTTAGTGGTTGTGTTTGGGCTTGGTTGTCCTGCTATCTGGCCCAATACAGAGTAAAGCCGCGTTAGGGACTGAGGCTTGTCTAGAACGCCCATGCTAAAGCCCTCCGCATTCATGCAGGGGTCGAAAAATCGGCCTTGTCAAGATTTCGGCCGAGTTTTTTTCTCTCTCTACCAATTTTTTTTTAAATCTCAGTGGCTTTTTTTTAAAAAAATCATTTTAAAAAAAATAAAAAAGGCTGTTTTTAAAAAATAAAAATTAAAATATTAAAATATTGGCCGAGATATCAGCCCGGCCCACAATTGATTTTCTTATTTTTTTTAAACAAAAAAAAAAATCTGCCAATGTCTCTGGCCGGATCAGGGTCGGCCCTGGTTATAGGCGAAGTAGGTGGCGGCCGGAGGCTCCCAAAAAATAAGTCCAAAAAATTATAAAATAAAAGAGGGATACTAATTGCAGTAGGGCTCCATCTTAAGAGTTTGCCTAGGGCCTGGCAAGTGGGTAGAATGAACTCTGATGATCACATTTCTAAACTCCGGCAATTCATCCTGACAGTTCTCAAGCACCTTAGGTAACTCTCCTCATTCAGTCTCTTTTATTTTTTAAATGGCAAATAAGATTATATTAAAAAAACCTGAGGTGCATAAACAGAGTACATAAAAATAGGGAAAAACAGAGTATTAAAAACAGGGAAAGAACCAACCAGTAGCCCTATACACCTCACAAAAGATGCCCACAAAAAAGAAAAGAAATTTTAGAGTTTTTTACGAAAATAAATAATTAAATAATATTGATTGCTTATGGAATTGATGGAAATGTCTTAATGTGATTGACAAAATATTTAGGGTGTCTGTGATTTTTCAAGTTTTTTATATAGTTTTTAAGTTTGTCTATATGTTTTTTTCTAATATTTCAATAATTTTATGAAATTCATATTTTTTACAAAAAAAAAAAAGTGAATTGTAATAGAAGATAATGTCATTATGGGATAATAAAGAATATGGAATTCATATTACATGTTTCTTTATATTGTTCTTCTATTTTCTTAATTTTTTAGATATTTTTCAATGTTAAAACATTTTTTTTTAGCAGTCAAGAGAAAAAAATCATTAAGAAAAAAAAAATAGTTTAAATACAAAGAAATGGTGGTCTAAAAGTATATGGATTTCATATAACATGTTTCTTTATATTGTTCTTCTATTTTCTTAAATTTTTAGATATTTTTCAATGTTTAAAACATTCTTTATTCATATCGGAATTTCGATTCTTAAGAGTCTAATACTCTATAAAAATGATCATTTAAAAAAAAAATCATACTAAGTTTCCTATTTTCTCCTATTTTTTTAAATTTTGTATATTTTCTTAAGAAATTAAAAGAGAATAATACATTGCAGTAATTTTATTGATCTCAGTTACAAATTTCGGCCGATATTTACGGATTTGAAACTTGCAAGATGGTTTTAAGTTGAATGGAAATATTAAGCAAATGAACGAGTCTTAATGAATATTTTTAAGGTGAGTAAAAGAACACACTCTAGGTTACCTGACTCGATAAGATTTTGAGACAATCTATAATTCGAATTCTTAGATTTCTTTTTCTATTTTTTAATAAATTTCTCAAGAGGAAAGAAAATCACAACCATTAATTGAGCAGATGGTCAACATTCATTTCACATGCATATAAGATTTCTATTTATATTATATATATAGAATAGAAGGATAAACACTATTTCTTAAAAGAATTTTTTTATTAACAGAATAAAAATAATTTCATCGACAAAATTTACTGGATGTGCAAGGGCAAAATTTCTTCTGTTGCAATTGTTAGATTAGAGCTCCAAATCTTAAAGGATACAATTCATTCACAGGGACCAAAGAAAGAGCGAACCACACCCCAATAAAACGTAGTATTTCGGGCTTATTTATCATCTATTTTTGCCCATATGAGTATAGCTCAACTGGTTAACCTCCCGTCTCAGGAAGTGGGAGGTGTCAAATTCGAGCCCCCGTGGCCTAACCTAGTGTAAAGCGGGAGATGTCAAGTTCGAACCCCCATGGCCTAACTTGGTGTACCCTAAGAGCTGGGTATCACCCGTGGGGGTTTTACGCTGGGTTTCCCGTGGTTTTCCACATATAAATTCAAAAAAAAAAAAACTCAGTATTTCAGAGGGTACTTTGGTTCAAATGCATCCCAGACCCAAACAAATCCCAAAAGATTACTACATAACTGCTGCATAATCATTAAAATAATAAACTCATAACCACTACATTTCCTCTTTTCCCCCTCGTTAAATAATGTTTCACACGATTAACAGGAGTTGCAAGGCAGCAGAGGATAAACCAGATATACAACTATACAAACAACTATACAAACAGGATGAATGACAAAAATCTGAAATGTTCCTGCAGCAACCGAATCAGCTTCACATACTTCCCAGCAGAGATCAACCCCAAACACGGCAATTTTCAAATTGGGAATAACTTGATCAGGCACTTACACAGTTCTCCCAAGTACCAAACCTTGAACTGAAGCTACCTCCTCCACTCTGCTGTGCATACTCAGCTATGACCTTGCGAGCACAAAAATCCCAAGTCCTTGCCATCTCAACCAATGATATGGGCTGTGAAAGGCCACGGAGGGATTTGCTGAACGTCTGCTTTGCCTTGACAGACATATCTTGAAACTCCTTGCTGCAAGCACATGTAAGATTGGAATGAATGAGGAACAGGATGGTTATATGCCTCTAAAGGCATTATGCGACACCCCAAATGTGAAAAAGGAAAAAAAAAAAAAAAACTTGTTTTTGTTCTTGTCCAATGAGAGAATATGATGCACCACCATTCCATAATCTTTCCAATCTTGTGGCCATCAATGCAGATCAGTTTGGACGATGTACAAGTCAGATAATGGAATACAACAATGGCAGCATCAGTGAGTGAAGACCATCAGGTTTCTAAATTACCCACCATCCATCACATGGATAAGAACACATTCAGACCAAGACAGGCATGGAAAGCCATCAAGTTGAGTAACCAACTGAATCTAACCGTGTAAACTAAGCAGACTTGGCAGAGTTAGTGGCATATCAAGTTAAGCTGACACAGTCCATACTGATTGAGACCATGATAGGGTCCACAACGTTAACTGTTTGGAACACTAATGGGTGGCTCTCTATTTACAATCAATGATATGGTTGACAACTCCAACTCATCCAGCCAGATCAGGGGTTGATTCAAACATCTGACCAGGTATCTAAAAGCTTTCTAATTTTTAATATGCATAATCTGTCAGTAAATATATAAACATGGAAAGAATCATAATATCTATATAACCATATAAATAGAGTTTTTTTTTTTTTTTTGAGTGGTAACCATATAAATAGAGTTAAATACTTAGCTCATCTAGATAACAAAATAAACAGAGTTAAATAAACCTCGCATGTTCACATTTAATTCATTGGATCTAAAAAATGACGACTCAAGAAGAAAAAATCAAAATTCAACCAATTACATTTGAATTGGCCAAGTTTTGAATAAAACAAACTGAAGTTTGCTAGTAGGGTAGATGTGAAATTATTATTTGTTCAAGTCCTCGGGTGGGAAATCCTAAAAGCACTCTCACCTTGGTTCTACTGGCAACTTGTCTAAAACTATAGGAGAGCAATTCGGATAATTAGCAGGAACAAGCAACCGCAAGGGCAAGATGGGAGACTGCAGCCAAAAAAAGAAGTCAGTAACTTGGATGTGTACTGTATTTCTCTGTATTCCGTATATGAAACTCACCATTTGTGCTGAAGCATACTGCGACTTCATATTTGGACTGAGAGCCACAGCATTGTATGAACATTTGACAACAGTACCTTCACCTTCAGCAGCAGCTGCAATTGAGTCACTATCCTCATCACTGATCTCCACAACGGTATCAATTAGCCGCTGATTAATTTCCCTGATTTCCTCCAGTAGTGTATGATTTGTCTGCCAAGGAGATGGAAATAAAATGGGAAAACTGATGCAACCCCTCATGAAGCATTTGGTTAGGCAGAAAATCATACCTCAGCTTTGTGCCGTTTGACTCTAGAAGTTGCAGTAGACTCCAATTCTGATGTCTCAAGACTATTCAATCGCTTCAAACTATCATGTACACTACCAGCTGACGAGACAGCATTCAAGGGCATGGCACTGGTGTGGCGCCTCATTTTCTTTGTTGCAGTATTTCCATCATGTGACATGAAATTCCTAGCTTGCAAACGACACTTTGTCATAGCCACCAAATCCTCACCGACAGCAGCTCTAGACCCATTACCAGGTGCTGATCCTGCTATTCTATCAATCATACTCACAACAGAGCCGATATCACTGACAGAATTGCTGAAGGCCTTCGGTGACATTGATCTTACCTGATGAAGTCACAACATTGTTAAAAAAAATTATCAATAACTTGGATCTGGGTATAATTCTCCTATACTTGGATCCACCTCTTGTACTCACTCTGTTTTTTTAATGAATTTAATCATCAATTTTCAAAATAAAATTAGCAGTAACTTCTTCCTAGTAGAGGAAATACATATAATGGATGCCAGAAAACAACTAAATAATGTGTCAGTGTCATATATTACAAAGTCATTTAAAGAAGGAACAAGCAATTAATTACAGCGGACACTGTAAGATTGAACAGAATCAACAGATAATCTGATAAATAATGATCAGTAGTAAATAGAAATAAATGTTTTAGACTGGACAAGGTAATACAGAAAGAAAGAACAAATGATAATTCAGAAAGTAAATTAGAATAAAAAATAAATGGGGCTGCTTGAATAAAAAATACTTCTGAAAAAATAAACCAAAAAATTATTTCATCCAATTATTTCACCTAATTTAGCCTAAACATTCATCTACTAGTGAAAAACCTACCTCCACTAATCCTGAAAATATCTCCATGATGACCTACTTGTTGAAGGGTTTACAGTGAATGGTGAAAATCCTACCCTAACCCATGTTAAACAGGAGTATAAATAAAATAAGAGTATGCACATGTAAATTACCAAGATAAAACCAGACGGCGAAATAATTACCTACAGATACGTAATATAAGAACAAACCTTGCCATGAATAACGATTTACTGAAGCTGGTGCCAGATAGATTTAATGGCAAATTATGATAATGACGAATACTTTACCACACAAAACATACTAAAAAAAAGAGACCCAAAACATAATAGTAATGAGAAAAATGATGGTAATGCCAACAAAACTAGAAAACTAACCAATTTAATTAAGTGCTCTTGAGGCCGTTCGGTTGCACTTGACTTGCCAGAAATAGTTGTGGGCGCACTACCCTGATTTCCATCCAAGTTAGTAAATTCTGCAAGCAGAGGGGAAGCAGAGATCCCAGGTGTCCCGATTGCGAGAGACTGAGCTTGCGTTAGTCCATGTGCTGTTTGTTGATGTCCAATATTTCCAGCATTTGAAATTGATGAAACAGCAGAGGTCTGTTTCTCTGAATCCCCCGGTATGGGTGATGGAGCTACAGGAGTGGAAGGAGATGTTCCAAGGAAGGGAGAGTTTGCAGATTGTAAAGGTGTTCCAGCTTTTGGAAGAGTTGATAGCAAATTTTGGTGATCAATCTGAGGGGATGAATGTTGAGAAATTTGAGGGGATGCAGCTTGAAGGAGCTGAGGAGAAGAAATAGGGAATGAAGAAGTGGCAGGCTTTAACTGCTGATGGTATGTGGTTGAACGCTGACCTGCAGGGTGGGACTGTGGAAACAGTCCTGGCTTGACACCAGCACCCGGTCTCACCTTTAACTCATTCACTTCAGTTATCTGATGAAGCTGGGACATTTGTTGTGGCTGTAACTGTGAAGATTGCTGCAGCTTTTGCTGTTGCAGTTGTTGCTGCTGGAATTGCTGCTGCTGTTGTTGATGTGGCTGCTGCTGTTGTTGCTGCTGCTGCTGCTGTTGCTGCTGCTGCTGCATCATTTGCTGTTTCTGCTGTTGCTGCATCAATTGTTGGAAAATGTGACGTTGCTGGTATTGCTGCTTTAATAGTTGCTGCTCCTGTTGTTGTTGCTTCAAATGCTGTTGTTGAAACATATTGGAATTTGCTTGAAGAGAATTGATATTGGGTTGTAATTGATTCATACTGTTCTGTGACAATGTGCTGATGTTTGTCTGCTGAGGTGTATTGATTGTATTCTGCTGCAGAGATCCCACAGCACCTTGCTGCATAGAACCAACCGCACCATGTGACAATGAACTGAGTGTGGGCCCAAGTGCTGCATCCAAACTAGAACCAGTTTGAAGAGCATTCATCATGTTCGGCTGTGAAGCTGGAACCCCCAAATGAGTTGATAAAGGCATAGATCCATGCTGCAAGTTTGTCACAACAGCCGGCTGCATCGATGACATTGAACCTTGCATATTCATTGGTTGCATTGAGTTTACAAGATTATCATGCTGCTGAATCTGCGTCATCTGAGATTGTGGCTGGTGTGGCATCGAGTGTGATTGGACAACAGACTGCTGAAGTTGTTGCTGTCCTGGCTGCTGAGATAATGCAGGTTTTTTTAACCTATTTGAACTGAGGACTCCAATGATCTGCTTCTCATACTGAGACAACTTCTCCTTGTAACTAGGTGAAATACTGCTTTTGGGCACCTGTAAGAATGTAATCATGCGCTCTAACATGCCCTTGAACATTTTAAGCCTTTCAATTTGCTCAGACTGCTTTGGCTGTTGTATGAGAGGATCATGCTGTCAAGATAAGAAAGCAAAATGTCAACATGATAATAAAATCAATATGGTGCAGATGCAAGGGTTTAATTTAAATTGACTCAAAAACATAGTTCTAATGAAATTGGAAAAATATTCAATGATTAGCTTAAACAATAAGAGCTTTGTTCAAATGTACAATGCACTCAGGTGCACCCACCTTTCAGTGATCTAGCCAGTACATCTTGTGGGCCAACCTTAGATAAACAATACCATAAAGGCCCAACAATGGACAACAATCTGACTGCTTGAAAATAGATATAATCAAAGAAAAGCATAAATCCATATTGCAAGGGCCACATGGTTTCTATTGTTTAATGGACAGATTTTTTTATCATCTGGTGGTCCATTTTAAAGGTGGCCATCATCCATACAGATTCCCACCATGTGAAAAGATCATTCTCTAACATTGTTGCATAAGAAAATATTCTCGAGTGGTAAACTGGTCATACTTTTTCATCGAGGTAAAACTTGTTTCATTAATAATAATAACAATAACACCAACGACAACAACAATAACAATAATATCCTCATGTTTTCATAAAACACCACCTCAGATATCAGAAAGAAGCCTAGTATCATACCTGCTGCAATTTCATCGCAATCTTTTGGTACAGTTCATTCAGCTCTGGTAAGTATAACTCCTTCATAGATTTAATCTGCAAAAATAAATAACTAAATAAATAAAATGCCCATGAAATGCATTCCTTATCAAGAAGCTAATAAGAAAACCAAATGCCATCGTATTATTGTCACATGATAACATCCATATGCCACATGCAGGCAATGGATGAAGTCACCATCAAAAAGATAATAAGGACAAATTTGAATGCTCATGCATTCATTTCATATACTAG
The DNA here is from genome assembly GCA_013350335.1 of Chimonanthus salicifolius. Classification (NCBI taxonomy): domain Eukaryota; kingdom Viridiplantae; phylum Streptophyta; class Magnoliopsida; order Laurales; family Calycanthaceae; genus Chimonanthus; species Chimonanthus salicifolius. The sequence goes on from CM023536.1 coordinate 55,598,341, forward strand.
GTATATAATCAGGACCCAATCCTGTGGGCCACCTTCCAAGCCCTGGGTCTGACAAATAAAAAGTCAAAAGTTTGTAACCAAGTTACTCTGTGGCTTTGACCAGTTGGATAAAGTTCACCAGAATCCCTAATTGGCTAGTTGTGATTGATCGAATGGATTAATGAGCCCACTAATCGACTGTACTCTGAAGTTTAGACCAACTACTGAGTGGGCAACCAGCCGATCAAACTAATTTTCTTATATACATTAATACTCAGAATTAGAAGATTAGCAACTCTCAACAATTTTCTCTTTTAGATACTTTTACCCAATCAGTACGGTGAAGATAAAGATCTAGCAGAAGGCACACCTCAGACACTAATTTCACAGCATATCTTTGACTTCAATCATCACAAAGTAGTGGACAGCATGTTTCAGAATTTTTTTTGCTTAATTTCTAGTTATTTTCAAAATTGGGCCTATGCTAAATCTCTAAGAAAAAGAATCAATTGCAATTGCATAAAATCCAAAAGCTTTACAGAGTGGCTCATGGAGCACTTCAGCACACAAACAAAAATTTAAGCCATCAAAAGCATTTAAAATGGTTTCAACATGAGTCTGTTCCTTAGATGGCTAAAATAAAAAAACATAAAAGCATCTAACAATCATTCCAGACAGCATCAGTCTAACCATCAACTTCTAAACCAATTTTATAATTTTCTGTCAATCAGTATGGATCTAAGGTCCACATCAACTACATTTTAGTTTCTAGAATAGTGAAGAAACTCACGTAATATAAACCTAATCAAATGGGCAACATATACACGTAAAGACCTTGATTTAAGAATCTTATACACAAAACTGTGCATCTAAACTGGAAAGAAAAAGATAAAATATTTAACTCTGATATAGAAAAGAATAGTGTCTCTAAGATACACATGGTGTATACAATTAATAAAACAGAAAAATTAACTTGACTAATCTCTTCCCCCTTGATTAGTATCCTAGATGTCAATTCCATTCCGTTCCGGATCAGACTGAAAAATGGAAAGGAACAGGTCCAGCTCTGGTACCGGGTTCCATTTCGTCCTGGGTCAGATCCAGACGAAACGGGCCGAAATGACCTGTTCTGGCCTTACCGATTCCACTCTACAATTTTTTTTTTTTGGATACACATAAAATTCAACCATACAACTGAGAAACAAACTTCATGGCCTACAACTGCAAAAAAATTGAGCCTAAAATGAAATATGCAACCACTTGATCTTAATAGTTAAAGTCATCAGGAATTCTTAATTCAAGGACGTCTGGTGACTTTCACCACTAAGATCAAGTGACAAACTTTCAGGCTGAAATTTGGTCCAATTTTTTCTTTTTAAATGAACTTCATTAGTCAAGTAAAAAGGGGAGACATCATCAAAAGGGAGCAAGCACCAAACATACGCAACCCAAAAAAATCAAACATGAGGAAACCCCTCCAAAATTGCATCAAATTATTGATGCATCAAATTATTGATATCTCTACCGATAGAGTAACATCTTGACAAGCCAACTCATCAGCATCTGAATTTTCCGAGTGAAGGACCCACGAGACTGAGTATCCATAAGACACCATGGAATGGCGAATCCTGACAATTTTGTCTAACACCAAGGAGAAAGAGACTCCGCAACCCAACTGACAACAATCTTAGAATCACATTCTAAGATACTCCCAACTACACCTAACTCTCCCAACGCCAAAATACCCTTCTATAAAGCGGATAACTCTGCATCTAACACAGAACTATTATGAAGAGGAACCACAAAAGATAGAACAGTGCCACCAAATCTGTTCCAAATAATTCTTCCATAGCCTGCTAAACCAGCTTCTTGCATACAACTTCCATCAAAATTAAGATTAAGAAGACCCTCTGCAGGAAGAGACCAAGCCAATGACCTGAGCGAAGCTGACTGAGGCAAAAAATAATCCACTGAGTTCCAAGCTCGACAAATATCTGAGATAACAACTCCTTGGAATTTTCCTGAACCCACAATCCACCAAGTCACTCTACTCTTAATAACTTCAACAAGGTGTGTAACAGAGGACTCTCTCCCTTTAAAATCCCAGAATTCTTTCCAACCAAACAGATCACACAATACTCAGAACAGTGGCTTCCCAAAGAGACTTTCTAAAAGAACTACCATTAAATAAATCTAGCCAAGACTTTGGCAAAAAAAATCCAACCCTAACAACTGAAAAAAAAAAAAAAAAAGCACCAAATTTGATACACAAAAAATGATTGACGGACTCCTCATCAGCCAGGGGGCAAGCATTAACAATGAGCATACAGCACACCCGCAAGTTATCTACAGTCAGAATTTTCTCCAGCCCAGCCAACCATCCAAACACCTTCACTTTAAAAGGGGCAACCCCCTTCAAAATTTTCAAGTTCACCCAAGGCACTTCTCCAGAAATTATCAGCTTATTATAGAAGTATTTAACTGTAAAAATCCCGTGAGAGTTTGGTTCCTAAATTCGCATGTCTTCAAAACACTACTCAATTGTGCCATAAACGACATCCAATGCTCTAGCATCCAGTCCTCCAATTGCCTTCTAAATTGTGGACACAAAACAAACTTACCATGCGGAATCTCCAAACACACCCTTTTTTTTAAAATGGTTAATATATTAGAAGAAAAAGGGCACCAAAGGTGCAAATACAAAAAAAAGAAAGATAATACAACGATACAAAATACCCACAATCCAGGATCAGGCAAAGTAAAACCACTAAGAAAAAAGCTAAGCTAAATCAGCACATTCTTTCCAAGCACGCAAAAAAGAAACACACCCTTACCTTAGCATCTTTATTCGTAGCTAGGGGAAAAAGAAAAGGAAAGGTGGAGACCAAGGGAGCATCGCCCACCCATCTATCCTTCCAAAAAAGAATATTTTCCCCATAATAAGCTCGGTTCCTGATATCATGGTTGTTAAAATCTTACGATTCATACGATATGATAAGAGGAACGATTCGTCCATCAACAAATCTTACGATTCGTATAAATAATAGAATTATGGGGGTATTAGGAGTGTGAAAGTATGAAACATTTCATTTTAATGGTTTTTAAGGCTTGAGTTAATGAGCATTTAAGACCTTTCGATTTTTTGAGGGTTTTTTAGTTCATTATTGACTTTTCACAGTATAGTTGGATTATATACTGGTCTTATACTTTTGGGAAGTTCAATCATTGAAATTTGAGATCCAATGAACTAATTATATAGAATTCACTTAATATTGAAAGAAAGTTGGAGAATTGCTCATGTTATTACATTTTATATATATTTTATGTTATTTCATATATTAAATATTTTTTAAGGAAAACACTTATGAATCTTACGATTCTAAGATTTACGATACGATTCGATTTTCACAACATTGCCTAATATAGAAGTTGAAAATCATAGAGATAGATCCGACCCCTTTCCAAAAACCAGACACCCTTCTATTATCAACAATGACTCTCCATCTCAAGCTATTTAACATGTACTTTTGTTGAAGAATATGCTTCCATAGACCGTTTGATGGCTCCCCCAATCTCCATAGCCACTTTCCCAAGAGAGCAATATTAAACAAACGAAGAGGCCTAATTCCCAACCCCCCTTCCTTCACAGACCTACAAACCTAAGGCCAAGCAACCAAGTGGAACCTTTTTATCCCTGTCATCATTCCATAATTTTTTTTTTTTGAATACTCTCCATCTTTGTAATAAATTCTTCCCCCAATTGATAAATTCCTTCCCTTCCAAATAAATAGCCTTTTCTCCATTTTCTAGACCACCTGATCCCAACATCTCTTTAGTTTCGCTATACAGAGAGGAAGACCAAGATAAGATGACGGGAAAAAGAAAACCAACTTTGCACCCCAACACCGCAGCCAAATAAACTCATGAGCTATTGTCAACATTATCCCCCATCAGTTCACTCTTAAACAAAATTGATCTTCAAGCCCGAGCATAGTTGGAACCATAACAGAATCGCCCGAACCAACCACAAATCTTCTAAGTCATCCTTAAGAAATAATATGGTATCATCAGCATACTACAAAAGAGTGATGTTTATCTCCGTATGAGCAACTTGAAAGCCATGAAGTAAGCCCTGCAAGGATACAGTCTGTAACATAAGGTGAAGCGACTCAGCAACCATCACATAAAGGTAGAGAGATAATAGATCTCCTAGCCTGATACCCTTCTCCATCCTAAAAAAACTTTTCAGACTACCATTAACTAACACTGATAAATGAGATGCAAGACAGGACTAAATCCAACTTCTCCACCTAGAACCACACCCCATCCTATCCAAAACGTAATCAAGAAACTCTCAATCCACCTTATCATAAGCTTTTTGAAAATCCAATTTACAAACTACACCTGGCTCCCAAACTGGAACCTCAAATGAAGACACTCATGAGCCACCACCACTGAATCAACAATTTGCCTCCCTTTTATAAAGGTACTCTGATTAACGGAAATGAGAAAAAGAAGCACCACCTTCAAGCGATTTGCTAGAACTTTTGCTAGAATTTTGTAAGGACTCCCAAGCAAAGAGATATGACGAAAATCATTCAATTTTGAATCTCCCGGTTTCTTTGAGATCAAAGTAATAAATGAAGCACCCAAACCTTTGGAGATTATACCCCTTTCAAAAACTCACAAACAAACGCCAAAACACCCGATTTAACCAACTCCCAAAAATGCTTAAAGAAAATGATGGGAAAGTTATCCGACTAGAGCTCTATCTTCACCCAACTGCCAAACAATAAGCTTTCACCTCATGTTCCTCAAAAGGAGATTCCAAAGACAGTGCTTGATCAACAGTAAAAACCTTAAATGGAATAGATTCGGGCACAATAGACACACCACAACCAGTTGTATACAACCCCTTGAAGTTTTATCACACACCACACCCCTATTCTCCACCAACTCCCCATCAACCAAAATAGAATGAATATAACTTTTGCGACTTCTAGAGCTAGCCATATGATTGAAAAAAATTGTGTTCTTACGGCACTCCTTTAATTATGTCCTCCTGATTAACTAATCTTGCGAAAGCAGCCCCTCCTCTATTCTACTAAAAGAAAGCAATTCATCCAACCATAAAGATTCTTGGCAAGTATCTTCCTCACGTTGGTCTAATTGTAGTTCATAGAGTATATTTTCAATTCACATGGTTTGTTTTTAATGTGTGGCGAAAATTTGAGAAATAATTATATGGACTCTTGTTCTAAGTTTTGACCTTTAATTTTGAATAAAATGAGAATTCAAGTTTCTTTCTTGGGTAACTTTTGATTTTTTGTCTAATTCAATTTGTAATTGATTCTTGAATTAGTATTTGATAATTATACTATTATGAATTGAGATTACAAACACAAATACTTATTTAATGATAATTTGTATTTTTATTTATATGGATTAGTTTAAAATAAAAAAATAATTAACTTAAATATATTTATATGTTTGTATTATTGTCTTCATAATTTATTATTTTCTTCTTTTTTAAAATTTTTATGCCATCTTTTCTAAAGTAAACACCGAAATGGCTGAACACTGGAACGCTCCGTTATAGAGACAAAACTGGAATCAGTTCCGGAATAGATCTGACAATTATGATTAGTATAAATTAATATCCTCGATCACGTGCACATAATAGATGACATCACCATCATAATAGTGGATGGTGGTGGCGGTGATGGTGACTATAAGAGACCAGATGACTTCTCGATCAACAAAAAAGATTTGGCGGAAAAAATCTCCAGATATAATCAATGAGACTTCATCATCTCTAGTAAGGCAAATCCAAACTATAACCTTACTTAACCACCTTCACACAAAAGGACATCCTAATCATGATTTCACTAGTTGATCCTCAGTGAAAAAATAAAACTTTTGACTTCATACTTTATAGACCCACTTAACCACTCACTCTCCTTACTACCAGAAAAGATCACCTCCCTTCCCAAGTGAACTTTTTTCTAGCAGACTGTGGGTTTTCCTAAAGTTCTTCTCTATCCTCCAAAGCACGGCTTTCATCCTCCTTTAACTATTACCTTTGAAACAAGTACCTTTGAGAAAATGTGAAGGTTTTGCACAAAAGAAGAAAGGTGAGGGACTGCTGTGAAACCAAAAAAGAGACAAGTGATAAGAGTTTCTAATGGTGATGTTGGACTTTTCTATTACTTTTCTTTTCCAAAACAACTAGATCAAGTTACTTTAATTTTTTTTTCTTTTTGAAAGTTGGTTATTTTAAGGATTGTTGAGAGAGATTGTGTGTGAGAGAGAGAACCAGAATAATCTAATAAGATTGCTTAAAAAAAAGAGGTAGACACATAAAATTTTATTTACTTTTGTCCAATAATTTGTAAGCAATCAACTAGTAACAAGTATAAGAAAGAGGTGACATCCAAAAGGAACATCCTAGAGAACTGCGTGCACAAATAGTCTCAACTGGTTGCTCAAAGTTGAAGACACTCACTTTTAACCCCTAAATAGATGTAACATGGATAATTCATTTGACTATTTCCACACCAAACCCCATTGTGCCTCAGAAGATACAACTGAGATAAAATAACAGCCTTTTGATAATATAATATGCCTGAAATATTCCAACCCCCCCCTCTTCTCTCCTCTGCCTCTCTCTTTCCCTACCCCCCATCCCTTCTACTGAAATGACCCAACCCCTTATTTTCCCCCCAAAAAGGACCCAACCCCCACCATTCCATGAAGGACCTGGATAATCGAGATCAATATTGTGAAAATTGAATTGTATCATAAAATCGTTATACAACTCGAACCACAAATAGTATATCGTAAAATGTAGAATCGTAAATGTTTTCCCTCAAAAATATTTAATATATGAAGTAATGCAGAATATATCTAAAATGTAATAATGTGAGCAATTCTCTACCTTTCTTTCAATATTAAGTGAATATTATATAATTAGTTCATTGAAAATCAAACTTCAACGTTCCAAATCCCAAAAATATAGGGCCAATAAATATAATCCAAGTACATTGTGAAAAGTCAACAATGAGCTAAAAAGCCAAAATCCAAAAGTTTTATATGCCCAACAACTCAAGCCTTAAAAACATCAAAACAAATGATTCCATACTTTCACATTCCAAATAACCCATAATTCTATTATTTGTAGGTATCGAAAGATTTGAAAATAGATATGAATCTTTCCTCTTACCATATCATATTAATCGTGTATCGTAAGATTTTAACAACAATAATTGAGATAAAGTCAAACATAATGATAATCAGCTGAAGATGACCAATCAAATGGAAAAAGGAAATGGACAATGCGAGATGTGGTTGACAAGTCATTGGCCCAACATAGAAAGCAAGTATAAGACACTATGAATGATCTAGCATTAAGGTAAAGATTTTATTGGAGATGCATGTCCAATCTAAGGCTTTTACTTGAGATGAGGTTGTGGTGCCAGAAGTTTAGCATCGCAGATGGCCTATTTGATTTAGGATCAATTGAGAAGAACAAAATGCTCAAGAACCCACTGGACAGCCACCTCCAACAGTGGAAATGACTTGTTTGCCGGTGATATAGGGGCTCATCACCTATCATGTTGGGACTTTGAAATGAAAGGGTTTTTCATGCCAAAAAGTAGTCTCCATGTAATGGATTTCCAACAAACAAGGATGATCTTACTTTAGGTTGATCTCACCATATATTAGATATCTTAATAGAGATCTCTTGCATAGGAGGAATCCAACAACTGTGACAAGGAATTACCTTCTGATAGACCTCCTCTTGCCAATCAACTACACCTGCATGCCCGGTTTGAGCCGTGGAATCCATTGAGGCTGCAAAGAGGTACAGAAAAGGAAAAAAAAAAAAGTTAACTTGGAAATAGACAAACTATAATTAAAGAAAAAACCTTGGAAATAGACAAACTGGTGAAGCAAAGGAAGCCAAGCCCAAATATTAATAATAAAAAGAAAAAGGAAATCACTTTGCTAAAGTCATCATTAAGATGGGATCAGGGACCCTGATACATTTTCGGTGCCATAGAGATAGACCAGTGACTCAATGAGCTATTACGCTTTCTGCAAAGGATGGCTGCAGGATGGCTACTTCCAAACCCACCTCCTTGTTGTCACTACTCGATCACTTCCTAAGTGATTGCTTTGGGACCTTAGTGTACAATCTGGGTTGTTTCCCTCCAGACGTTGGATCTTAGCACCCGTAAAGTTTGTTTTACAAATGATCTAGGTATGGATTCGAAATTTCCCTAAAGTTGGTAAAGCGAAATGGGGGAACCCTAGCCCATTGAGTGGGCTACCTCGAGCCATAGACATTGTATGCTCTACTAAAATAGATTTTGCATAAAAACCAGCTATATTTGATCTTAGTTGACCTTGGTTGACCTTGGTTGACCTTTCACCCCTAACCACAAGTCATCCCTGTATTTTGCCACATACAAGGGTTCGGTCCTTCAAGGCCTGTTAGAGCTCTCTTCAACTTGCTCATGGCTGCATCAATCGGTTTTGGCTCAAATGGGAAGAAGAACTAGAAGATTCCACCTCTGGAAAGCTCCTACATCTAATAGATTAAGATGTTGTTCCTATTTCATTGCTGACCCACCATGCAAAGGGTGCGACCAATGGCTTTAAGCTCCACTCCTATTTGCATCGGATATATGCTAGATATATAATGATCAACCACACACCACATAAAGTGCTCTCAAGGTGAGAAAACCTATGTAGGCATACAATGCTTATAAAAATCAACTTGATTAAATGACTCTAGCCATGGTTTTTAAGGACCCATAAATCAAAGGTGCAACATTATCGAGTTCAATCCCATGGGATGTGCAGCTGAATACTCCCCTATGTGTATAAGCTGTTTAAAAAAAAAAGAAATTAACTGTATATGCAAAATATCATTCTATTAGCTCCACACAATGACTACCTCTCTGCTGCAGCTGTGTACCTTCAACAGAACCCAAAAAAAAAAAATTGAAATCCAATTCTTCTCCCGTACCCTTGTCTTTGTGCACATGCCTTTCCCAGCAAATCAGCCATGGACCAAAGAATGGAGATCATTCATCGTTTTTACCATGCTCTGGAAACTCATTTCTAGTTGCACCTTCTTCTTCCATTTTCATTATCTAAATCTCCAAAAGCCCATGTTAAAAATTAGCTACATCTATTTAATTTTGGAAATTGTCACCAACTTGCAATTTGACCAAACGCCAGTGGGTCCAAAACCCATTTTAAATGAAAAATTATGAAATCTTGTCACCCTCTGCAAATCTCACACCTATTGTGTCAAAACCCTATTGAGCCTTCACCAACTACACATCTCTTCCTTCACCCCCGGCGTGCAATTTGATTCGTCTTGATTTTTGTATCCGTTCTGAATCTCAGGTTAGATATGCATCTTGATTTACAATCTCAAACGTAAATATGTTCCAGCAATTTGAAATCCACTTCTTTTTCTAATTGACATAATGAAGATGCCCTTTATTTCTCAATTGGATTGTTTCAACGCTTGGATTGTTTCAACGCCTCTACTTGCCAGTGTATCAGCTTCTCAGTTGTGGACCAAGGCACCCTTGAGAACCATATGAAAGAAGTGACCTGAAGAGGGCCATGGACTGATTTGAGTAGTATGAAATCGGGTTTGAAAGGAATTAGGTAGGTGAAGATGGTGGCATTGCTCAGATACGAGATGAAGGAGCCAAGGGCACGTGATTTGCATGTGTTTATGCAGACAGCATCAATACCATTTTGTTTTGCATATTCATTTGTACCATAGAATTACATATATGTACATACATAATATATATAGTGTGCAGCTGCACTCCCTATAAAATTCTATTAAGGTGAGAGCTCCGTGTGGAGCCCACTTATGACCATTTGGGTCATGGGTGGGTTAGAAAGATCTATACTTGTATATAGTGCTTATAAAAAAACAGCTTCATTGAATGATTCTAGCCATAGATACAACTTGGTAAATTTGCACCCCTATCTACTGTTAATCTTTTAGTCCTTTCAGCCATAGCCAGTCATTCAATGAAGTTGACTTTTTATAAGCATTATATACATGCAATAGGTATAGACCTTTCCAACCCATCCAACCTCATGATATGTGTGTGCTATGTTGGTAATTTTGAACATCAAAATAATTATAAGACAGACATAAAAGATTATTTTCTCACATTGAAATGCATACAATTCCCTCACAAAGCAGTTCTCCATATTCTACAATTGTTATCAGATTTTAGGGTTTTCCTACAACTCACATAAGTACTAGTGTTTGCTCTGAGTTCTTAAAAAATTATTTAGTTTCATCTTCGTCGGAGCAAATTCAATTGTCTGGACCCATTGAAGCTGATTGAGGAAGAGGACATCAGCCAGGCCTTGGTGCATATTTAGGGGATTCATCTTTTTAGAGGTTTTTCTAAAACATCCTTTTTAGGGGATTTTATAACAAAATGACAAACTATATAAAATTCACCCCAACATGGTACTCATCTGAATTCAACCCCATGGATTTTGAGATTGACACCTTGGAACCCTGAGTTCTCCTTGCTAAAAATCGCATCAATATCTTATCACCAAACAGAACCAACTTAAAATTTCTTTGAGAGACCTAGGGTGCATGCTGCCCAGATAGCTGGGATTTTTTATGATGTTTGTGCCATTATTCTTTGTTCCTGCAAAATCCAACTCACCAAATCTAACCCAAGGTCTCTATTACTATTTTTGCCTTATTTGGACGATTTTTTCTATTTTTATGTCTCCATGAACCATAGAATAAATGAACAATCAAGATTCATTATGCGCCACCTAAAAATTGTTTATATATAGATAAAGTAAATAGACGTTTAGTTGATTGAATGGTTACTCTGCCTGACTGTTCATGAACAAGGCTATTCAGTGGCTGTTAATGAATGTAAGTTTTTGTGTGGTTGCTGGCTATGTCGCTGTCATTTACTGGTCTTGAGATATGAAATTAGTTGATTGGCAGCACCTAGTAGAAGCTACAAGAGTAGTTTTCCTTCTTTTTAGATCATTGGAATTTTCTAGACAGCAAATAAGTCAGGATGATATATTTGGACTATTGTCAGGAATCTGATCATGGTGTATAACACTATTCAAGTCATGCCTGTAAAATGAAATAACCCTGAATGTAAGATCAAGAGACTGCCTATAGGATGATTACTTGATGAGGCTTCTGGAAGAGCTCTTAGAGACTGGAACAACTGCTTCTGCTCCATTGCATTCTGAGACTGCAGCAAAGCACCCGATGTTTGGATCCTCTGCTGTATTTCTCGCTGTAACGTATTTGGCTGCTGTTGCACAACCAACTGCTGTTGCAATTGTGACGACTGTAATTGAGGCATGAGTTGCTGTTGTGGTGGCTGTGACTGTGATTGCCCTTGAGACGGCAACATAGTTGATGACGTCTGCTGGTTTTGTTGTTGTTGCTGCTGCTGTGCTGCAACCTTTGGATGTTGCAACATGTGCCTTGAGTGCTGGTGCTGCTGCATGTTTGAAACACCAGAACCAGGTTGAGACCCAATTAATTGTTGCTGCTGTTGTAGCCCAGAAACATTACTTTGAGGTCCCAACTGCTGCTGCTGATGTAAACTCTTATTTTGCTGACCAATTAACTGTTGCTGTTGCTGTTGCTGTTGCTGCTGCTGCTGCATGTTTGAAAGATTATTCTGTTGGTTAAGTAACATCTGCTGCTGCTGCTGCTGTTGCTGTTGCTGCATGTCAGAGACATTGTTTTGCTGCCCAATTAGCTGATTCTGTTGCATGCCTGTTGCACTTGGTTGCTGCCCCATCAGCTGTTGTTGGTGCTGTGACTGTAACATGGATTGTTGACTGATTGATCCTTGCTGTTGGTGAAGAACAGATGTCTGTTGGTGCACAGAAGGTTGCTGTGGTTGCTGCTGTTGCCTGAGGACGGATTGTGGATGTTGCTGAAGACCAGATGGTCCAGATTGCGGGACAGAACACTGTTGATTTTGTTGGAGATGATTTTGTTGAAGGCTAGATTGTGGAACTGACTGCATCATAGAAGGCTGTGTCTGCTGAAGAGTTGCCTGGCTTGACTGGAGACCAGATGACATTTGCAAGAGTGACTGTTGAGAAGGTTGCATCTGGTTTGGTTGCAATAGGGATGGCTGCTGCTGTTGCTGCTGCTGCTGCTGCTGCTGCTGTTGCTGCATATGCGACTGTAGGAGAGAGGACTGCATATTCCCTGGCTGGAGCTTCTGCTTCATCATCTGCTGCTGAATCTGTTGCTGATAGAACTGTTGTGGATTCTGTGACTGTTGCTGGGGTTGTTGAGAAAGAACCTGTTGCGGAAGCTGTCTACCCTGAATCTGCCTCTGGGAATTAGAAAACATAGTGGATTGTACTTGTCCAACTGAATTATTTACAGAGTTTTGTGAAATTCCCGGCATGGTTTGCAAATTGGAGTTCTGGCCGACAACATTAGACATGGCAGTCTGGGTCAGCCCTGTCACAGATGACATTCCAGGTTGCATACTGGGAGAACTTTGTACAGCACCGGATGCAATGGTATTCTGCAGATTCTGGTTTAAAATCTGCTGTCGTTGCTGAGGCTGATTGCTCATGGGAATTGATAATGACTGCCCTGGGTTGCGCACCTGTGGTTGCAAACTCTGCGAGGCTGTTTGCAAATGCAAAATGCAATTGTAAATTGGATTGATCCAGGAGTAAAACAAACAAAAAAAAAATGAAGACTTATTTAAGTTATAAGGAATTGTATAAGAGTACATGCATATTTTTATGACACCCTAATTTGCACATGTAGTGCCCACATTTCTGTAGTCCAGACTTTCAAACACAGTGGGACCCTGAAGAATGCATTAACCAAAAACAATTTACATATTGTAAGTTGATAAGTGATAACCCTCTGATCAAACAAAAAGATATTAATGCAACGTTACAGGAGAAAAGGCCAAATAATGGACTGCTAGGATCTCCAAATCTATATCTTAAGAATTATCAACCTATGCTAAGTGAGCATTGTGGGGTTTGTGAGTGGGTGGGGTTTTGAGGGAAAAAAAGGTAGAAGGAATTGAGGGGTCTCTACGACGTAGTAAGTTAATCTCCAATCCCAGTCATCCCGCCAAACCAAAAAACAGGGTGATAATTGGTGCACTAGGGGGTAGGGGGCCCTTGAATATTTCACAATACCCATGTGAATACTCTGTGTAGCTGGAAAAAGAGGTAGATGGAATTGAGGGGTCACTACAACGTAGTAAGGTAATCTCCCATCCCCGTCGTTCCCCCAAACCGAAAAACAGGGTTATAATTGGTGCAATATGGGGTGGGTGGCCCTTAAATATTTCACAATACCCATGTGAATACTCTGTGTCGCTGTAATTGTGACAAAATAAGTATCATAGCACATAACTGCTACGCATTACATCAAGTAAAAAACATTTCAGGCTGTTACCTGGATCAGGGGGTGGTGGATTTTGGTTTCCGCCAGGGTTCGTTGGTAAGGAATTGGCAGCATTGCCCTGAGATTTATTCTCCATTGTAAGCATCTTCAAAGATATCTTCCTCAGATAATCATTCTGAAATATGAGAAATTTTAGAATGAGTATACAGCAAGTAAATCATCATCTTCACAAATAAAGGTATATCCTCAATGCCATTAATTGTGGTTCGTTTCAAATTCAGAGATGCCAGACTTGCTGTTCTTTTTCATATTATAAGTTTAAAAAAAAAAAAATTGTAAGATCAAAGTAAAAAGAACACAGCTTCAAGAGCAGCACAGTAAGGCATTAAAACTGGTGGAGGGGGTGGAATAGAACAAGTAGAGTGTTGATAAGCTCAACCAGAGTTAACTGCAGTATATGATTCGTAACAAATGGTTCTTCTCAAATAAGCATATTGGCCTCCATACAATTGACCCATCTACAAGGAAATGCTCACACCAAGCTTGTTCATTAGGTCATACTAAAAGATTTGATTTCAATCCAATACCTTTTGGCCCCCAAAGGCCTGCTTCTCATGATGGAAATTTCAACACCACACTTTAATTGAAAACAATTTCTTCATCATCCTATTAATTTTTTTTATTGATAATCTTCATTAACCATTAATAACAATAATTTAGAATATGAGAACTGATTCATTACAATTTATAGCATCAAAAATGTACATGGAGTCCACACAGTACAGATTTGCTTGATAATATCACAATTTTATTTTTTGAAATGGAGAATATCACAATTTTGATGCTATTGATTGCACAGAATAACACGCGCAGCAGCTTCTCTACAATAGCAACCAGCATCCACTGCCCAACAATAGTTATATTGTGATAGAGAATCATAATTCAAACCAAAAATTGTGCAAGGAAGGTCCACAAATGTCACTTAAAGGTCTTACATGCTTGTTTGGATGCAGAGATTTTCTAGTAGGGATTGTGTAAATCCACGGCCTCCAGAATCATATAAGAAATATTGTGTTCAGACATGGGTCCAGAATACACCAAAACCATTAACTTGTGGCAAAAGGTACAAGCACTCCACACCCCAATTGTTTCTTAAAGCTATCACATAAATTTGAAACAAAAGCAAATTCATGGAATCTCAAATAAGAATACAGAAAATACCAACAATACATGCATATGGACATGAACATAATATAATATAATGATTCATTTCAGAAACACAAATTCGGCATTTGTTGCATAGAGAAGTAGAACGAAGAAAGCAAACCATATATATGAGACAAATAGCTTTGGGGTGGTGGTGATGATCATGAAGGTGACTCTGAAATGACAATGACAATTATCAATCATTCAGAGAAATTAAGACTCAAAATCAATTGAAATCCAAGAGCAAACCTATATAAGTGCTAACCACTGATATAATCACATCTCCTTAATCCCACTTATATATAAAACTTCTTTGCACCAAACTTTGTGCAAACGGCAAGATGGTCCCAATTGAGCCCACATAGATGGGTGGATTTGAAAAGCCTTGGCTAGTGTATGGAACCTATAACATCTTAATTGGATAAGAGAAGCCATGTTTTCTATAACTGTTTTACTTGGAGAATGTACCCTTAAGCGAGTGACAGGTAACAGGCTTAGGATTCCATGTGCATCTTTGACAAAATACCAAGTTATGCTAAACTTCACAGGTGAGAACATTGTAGCAATCCATACAATGCACTAATTGCATAACGTAAACGTACATACCAATCTAGAACATGGAAATCATGAACCAACAATGGATAGAACATAGCTTCACACCATACTGAATTGATGAAAGCATCCAGTAGCCATCTGTTTTCCTTGTTGAATGCAAAGTTTTTACCATTTTCTTAACTGTCCATTTGATGCCTACCAATTGGATGGCTAGGATTGTTCAATCAGTGAAATTCACTCAGTCCACTCTATCTAAAATAGGCCCACAGTACAAACAGCAGTTTGGATGCATGCATGCACAAGCCAATAACATGTAGGGAACAAAACAAAGTCTCACCCTATCAAAATGGCTGATCAGCCTTGGGAGATACTTCATATTGAAAGGAAGAAAGCTGCCTGATGGCATGCAACTTTCTACAATACAATGACCAAATTTTATCAAGTGTCTGTGAAACTCTTGATGCCGCTTGTTCCAATGTGGTTGACACTCTGCACAAGCAGGCCACTGCCCCATTAATTGGGCCAGTCAATCCATCAAGTTAGCAGCATTTTTCTTTCAAATCGAGCATACTCCTGTTCAACTGGAGGTGATGCAACACGTGCACGAGCGAAGCACATGTGATCGAAGAAAGAACGGGGAAACTTCCTCTTCCCAGTTGCCGACGATAACGAAGGAAGCTTTCCTTCCCCATTTCATTTCTTCTCCTTTGCTTTCTTTCTTTGCTTTCTTTCCTTTTCTATTTTGATTTTCAGTTGTATAACATCCCCAAATCGGGGCTGTAATTGACACAAATTTATTGAATTGAATAAAATCGAAATTTCTACAACACTGTCTTCCCTTATCTTCTCGGGTGGATTCCAGTTCTTGTCCATCTCCGGTGGATTCATGTTTCTTTCTTCTCTTCCTCTGCTTGTGGATTCAAGAACCCTTTTCAATGACCGTGATCGATCGAGTTATCCTTTCTTTTTCCCTCGCCAACATACAACGGTGCTCATCATACGGTCTTCCCTCCGATTCACCAAAACCTCCGGCCTCACCGGATGGTGTTACCCACTTCCCAGCTACCCATCAGGTGCTGCTTCACCCAGGCATTCTTGTTGCAACCCCACCCAATCACCAGGCGCGCCCATCCTTGCCCAGCAGCGTCGCCTGCTGCCTGCCATCCAGGCTCGCCTCAGCTCAGGCTCTCTTACCTTGCAGTCGGTCGTTCCCGTCAACCAACATCACTTCCTCGCCTATTGCCACCTCTGCCCTTCCCGCCACCCTTTCTTCTCTCCTCTCTCTCTCTTTCCCTATTTCTCTCTCCCTCCATTCTCTCCCTGTCGCCCAGTTCCCAGCACTTACCCGACGACCCACATTTCCCTTTTTCTTTTCCTTATCATTTATTAATTTATTAAACCACATTTAATGACCCTTTTTTAAGCCATTGACCGACCCCTTTGACCCAATTATTTATCCTTTTAATCTAAGCTTTGATCCATTAATTCCCCACTAATCCCATCTAAGCCCATTTAGTTTTCAATCAACCGAGTCACCCACATTCAACCCAATTATGTTCCGTTCTTCATCAATTGTTATCAGAGCCTTGATTGAACAGTGGCTAAAACAAAACAACACAAAACAAAAAAAAAAAAAAAAAGATCTCAAATCTAATGACCTCGCCCTACAGTTCGATGCCCATGAGTAGTGCCCCGAGAATTCAGTCTGTCACCTAGGCTGAGTTTAGGGCCATGACTGACGAATTCAAACGAAGCGTGCAAGAGCTCCAAGTAGCGATGATGCGATTCACCATGAATCTCAACTCAAGCCACTTAGATGATCGATATGTCTCACATAGGGAAAATGTTTGCAACTATCGAGTTAGGAGATCCCAGATGTCCTACACTCGACTTGCCTACTATGACTATTCAAGCGAAGACAAGGAGAAAGACCTCTATATGTGGCATGCGTGTAAACGCGCAAATCGTGGTATGGCCTATCACAATCGAAATTACCGTGCAAAGTTGGACTTACCATATTTCATCGGTCCATTTTTCAACACACAGTTGTTGTGTACCAACAACCTTCCGGGAGGCTACTGATTGTAGTCCACCAGTATCTGAGAAGCAAGACACCTTCCTCCCAGTCACTGACATCAAGTCGGAACGCTAGAGATAGACGAGATCCCAACATTGGTACTAGTGGAGCCAACCTCAGAATTCATGCTTATGATTCCACAGCGTTCCCTCAACAATTGCAACACAAGAACCACATCCAGTGCCAATGTTAGAGAATGAGTCAGTTAAATTGCCGGCATTACAGTCGATGCAATCGGCGAAGGTTGATCCACTATTGGTGTTACAACCGCTACATGTGCCACAGGTATCACAAGTAACACAGAAGATGGACTCCATCAAGAGTGGCCCTTATTTGTTCCCTTCTGATGTCAAGTTGCTCCTCCTTGAAGACTTCTTACATCAAGCTTCCCTTGGTGACGTCATGCTACCACAGACACATGAAGTGCAACTTGACATGCTCGAACCTTCCAAGCATAAAGTAGACACCATCAAATATCAAAGGTTCTCACATTGGATGCAAACTTGAGGACGAGTCCATTTCAACCACGGGTGAGTAATGCAGCACGAGCACGAGCGAAGCACGTGTGATCGAAGAAAGAAAGGGGAAACTTCCCCTTCCCAATTGCCGACGATAAGAAGGAAGCTTTCCTTCCCGATTTCCTTTCTTCTTCTTTATTTTCTTTCCTTTTATTATTTTGATTTCGGTTGTATAGATCCCCAAATCGGGGGTGTAATCGACACAAATTTATTGAATTGAATAAAATTGCAACTTCTCCAACTCTTTCTTCCCTTCTTTTCTCGGGTGGATTCCCGTTCTTCTCCTTCCCCAGTGGATTCTCATCTCTTTCTTCTCTTCCTTTGCTCATGGATCAAGAACCCTCTCCGACGATGGTAATCGACAGAGTTCTCCTTTCTTTTTCCCTCACCAATAGACAACGGTGCTCATCACACGGCATTCCCTTTGATTCACCAAAACCTCCAACCTCATCGAATGGTGTTACCCACTTCCCAGTTGCCCGTCAAGTGCTACTCCGCCCAGGCGTTCCAGTTGCAATGCTGCCCAATCACCAAGCACACCTGTGCTCGCCCAGCAACGTTCCTTGCTGCCAACCATCCAGGCTCACCTCTGCCCAAGCTCACTTCCCTTGTAGTCGGTCGTCTTCGTCAGCTAGCGTCGCTTCCCTCGCCCATTGCTGCCTCCACCCTCTGCCCTTTCCACCACCTCTTCTCTTCTACCTCTCTCTCCTTCCTTGTTTCTCTCTCCCTCCATTCTCTCCTTGTCACCCAATTCCCATGCCTTAACCAACGACCCCTGTTTCCCTTTTATTTTTCTTTACTTTTATTTATTTATTGAACCCCATTTAATGTCCCTTTTTTAAGCCATTGACCAACTCCATTCACCCATTTATTTATCCCTTTAATCCGAGCTTTGATCCATTAATTCCCTGCAAATCCCATTGAACTAATTCCATTAAATCTCATCTAATCCTATTTATTTTTCAATCAACCGAGTCACCCACATTCAACCCGATCCCGTTCCGTTCTTCATCAGGAGGTTTGGAATATTTAACTGTCCAACTCATCATGCATAAGCCTGGATTATATTGAACAAAATACCTATTTTAGTTTGCAACTGAGTAGCTGAGGAATTGTGCATCTTCAATTGGATATGACAATTAATACATGATGAGGCAAAATGGTAGTTACACCTAGTAGGATTTGGACATATTCTTGTATGTAATGTAACCATACAGAACGAATTGTTTTCTGTATGTCACAATTCCTTGTATCATTACTGTCAGTTGTGTATATAATTCTTACATCTAAAAAAATGTACTTTCTACTACAAGTTATCTATATAATGAATGAAGTAGTTGAGATGCCACTGCAACTCAACCTGATAAGACACAACCGTATATTGAATCTTATTTGACTCTATGAAACTCAAAGGTCAAAATGAGAACAAAACAACGAGAAAAT
Source organism: Chimonanthus salicifolius (assembly GCA_013350335.1). Classification (NCBI taxonomy): domain Eukaryota; kingdom Viridiplantae; phylum Streptophyta; class Magnoliopsida; order Laurales; family Calycanthaceae; genus Chimonanthus; species Chimonanthus salicifolius. The sequence goes on from CM023536.1 coordinate 55,617,563, forward strand.
AGACCAATTTGACTTAGTCACAACTCAGTCTAGACAGAGAGAAAATACTGCTGCATTTCTTTATTTGGAAATCTAGGTCACATATTGAACTACATCAATTTTGCCAAAACAACAAGGATTGACTCATAATTTATTCTCTTGTGCCTTCTCATTCTCAATTTCGATCTCTTTCCTAGAACTTTTCAGTGTTAACTAGGTTTTGAAGGGTTCATTGGTAGACATTATCAACAGTTGGGCCACATGTATTTCAAATCAGAGGATATTTTATGTGACAAGTAGTGCTGGCAGTTGGAGTCATGGCAGAAATGGAAACAAAATCATCATAGAATTTTCTATAAAAAGACAAGCACTGCCAAGTCAATGAGTTTGCAACAGGCGGATAAAATGGGTATCAGTGAAGTACGAATTCAATTAATTTCAAATTTCAAGTTTTACTATAGAGAGTAACCAGAGTAAAATATTATTTAAAAATAAATAAGGATTTTATAGCTTTCTAGTTCCAGAAGGTACTATTATCAAATTCAATGTGCTTAAAGCAAGTAATTCAATGTGCTTAAAGCAAGTAATGGTAACAAAAATATGCATTCTAAGATGGATGAGTAAAGTCACATTAAATGATAGAATTAGAAATGAATACATTTGATGATGATGATGATGATGATGATGATGATGATGAGGGCGGCGGCGGCGAGGGCGAGGGCGGCGGCGGCGGCGACAACGACGACGACGACGATGATGATGATGATGAACGTGCTTAGAGCAACTAAGGGTAACTTGGGAATGGCACCACTCGTCTTCTATAATGATAAAGGGAAATTGTGCCCATTCATTCTAGTTAGTGAACATAAAGGGTTCTATTAAATGGAATTGTCAGTGATCAGAGGTGCTTAGAAGAATTTTATCTACTCCTCTTTGAGAAGTTCAATCATAGAAAGGGACTCACCAAGTGCTATTTTGTGGGGTTCAAGATATGAGAGAAGTGAGTAATTTGAACAACTGGATGTCATATCTTTTCATCATGTTAAATGTCAAGAACAAGGGGAATGCTGATCCTATCAATGAATTGAAAAAATGGAGTAAAGAGGAGGGTTGTGCATTGGAATGCTTTCAAAAGAGACATTGCCCAACTGTCCAAGGCCATGTTGATTACAAACTCTATTGTATCTTTCTTTAAAGTTGTAATTAACATAATAATAACCTTTTAAAAAATATTGAACATAATAATTGCAATCATCACAAAGCCATCATCCCAATGTGTAGGCATATAATTAACATACCTTCCACAATGTATCTCTGACATTCCACATTTAAATAAAAACAACAACAATAATAATAGTAATCACTCTTAAAGTGCAAGGCTTATACTTGTATCTTCATTCTTCGCAATAAAATTTATGTACATATGAAAATGAACCCCTTGAAGAGTTAGAAGTATGAAATAGAACTTCTTTGTCAAATCCCAAAATAGGATCCATAAAATACTTTTATGGTGCAAATGAGACACTAGAATAAATATTTTCACACTGCAATTTTGATGGTATTTCAAATAAAATATTTTTTCAAAGGTAAAAATGAAAGAATAATCAAATAAAATATTGTTAAAATGATTTTTTTTGTGAAGATGTCTTCTACATTGTGGTGATCAAGGTCATGCTAAACACTAGACACCAACTGGAAGTCCCAAGGGCATAGCTCTGCCCCTAAGTTGGGTCCCAAGAGAGCAACACCCCTAGGGCATAGCATAACCTTTAGGGTATAATTTTGAAATTTGTAGAGTGTATAGAGTATGCCTTCAAGGGATTCCAAGGGTCACAGTTTCATTCTTTTGAGAAGCATTGGGGAGAAAAAGAAACCACTAAGTTTCATTAAAACCCTATTTTGGGATAAAATTAGTTGCTCCCGTATCACATGCATGCTTGCATATATGCATATATATATATATATATATATACATGCTTATGTACATATTCTTCTTTGGCTTCATTGTGGTTTCATTTCTCCAAAAAAATATTTAAACACTATAATATCGATGAATTCCATTATTTGGGTGTTCTTAAATGCCACACCATTTAACAGTATCAAACCAGTATCCATGTAGATAGATATATGACAAAGATCAGCAAGCATCAATAACATCTAGATTCCATAGTGACCCATATAAATTAAGACCATCAAGTTAAAAAGACTGAGAAGTCAAATAGGAGAAGGGAATTAGACCAGCTCACATAATGAAGATACCAGCAATATAAAAACAAAATTCTATAAATAAACAAGGCCATCTGAGTGATAGATGTACCTGGCTTGTGGCAGCGGTATAGATCTTCTCCTCAAATCTTACAGCAATTTTCCGGAGTTCAACCAATCCATCAGGACCAGAAATCGGCAAATGCCTCTTTAAAGTATCCATTCTATGCACATGAAACAGAAATGGTTACAGAGTTCTTGGCAATAAACTTAAATAAAAATACCAAAATTATTAGCAACAAACATAAGTAGAAAAGGAGAATCAAAAAACAGATAACCAGAGTAGGTACAAGTGACGAAGTTCTTAAAAAAGGGGAATGTAATCCAAAAACATGATCAGCATAACACAGTGGTTGGAGGAAAGCCCAAAAACCATGACAGAATGACAAAAAAGAAAATTCTAAAAATAGATACATAAATAATGAAAAAGCTAGTATTTACTAATGCATATGAATCCATAAGAATCACATACTTTGGACAGTTACCATCTTCAACTTATCTATACTATTTTCGTATTTTTCCTTTTTCTCAATTATGTTTATTTATAGGATCAGGATGTATAGGGTTAGTGGTTGTTTTTGCCCGTACGAATGCAGTTCTTATGTGCCTACTCGGTACATTCAAGAAAAAACTATCTTCTTTCTTTTTCCATGTGAACAAGTTCTTCTTCAACATGCACAAACAATGCATTAAGAACACAAACTTGCAATTTGGGCATGGTCGGGTGCAACAATGATACAACTTAGAAGTGCACTTCTGGTACCTTCTTCTTTTTAATACAATTATGGTTATTATTTCAAAAAAAAAATTATACAACTTAAAAATTATGAAATGTCATTGAGATATTTTGCACTGCCTTTCTACTCCGAATCACTAGCACGAATTTCAATTGTCTTGGTATTGATTTAGGGTTAGAGGATAAAAGGTCAACAGGTGGCATCTAAATGAAAGCAATTTTTTCCAAACCCATGATCATGGGAATCCATAAAAGAACATGAGGATAACCCACTCTGAAAAGAAATCTAAAGGCTTGAAATTTTGGCAACACAAGAATCAATTCATTAAATTCATCAAAAAACAATTAGAAACCAAATGCAAATCAATATAACACACAACATAACAGCTAAAGTGAGGGGAAAACACAAGAACTTTTTTTCTTGGAAAAGGAAAAAAGAGGGTGGATTTGGAGCATGCAGCTCATCCGTTCCTCGGAAAAGTCTAAACTAGCAAACTTTCAATTCGGGGCACCCATAGTACAGCAATTGATTCATTAAAACTCATAGAAAATAACTATAAACTAAACCCTAATCAACGTTAACATACGTTATAGCAGCCAAAAAATAAAAATAAGAAACACTGGTTTGTCTTTTAAGAGAGAGAAAAAAAAAGATGGGGTTTTGGAGATTGGAACTCACATCTTATTAACAATTCGGTGGCGAGCCTCGGGCATTAATTCGGTTCTCCAATCGGCACCATCCATATTAGGTTCCCCTTGATTAGACCTCCAATTGTTACCATCCATCACCAAATCCAAACGGATCTAGAGCTACAGATAATTCCAAGAAAGATAAATCACAAAAACAAGAAATCTAAAAGCAGAAAATTGGTGAAAGGAGGTACGCGATTATGATTTCGATTGCTGAAATCAATTGAAAGAAAAGGTTTTCGGGAAACAGATAATCCAAAGAAGGATCAATCACAAAAAGGGGAAATCTAAAAGCAGAAAATAGGTGAAAGGGGGTACACGATTCTGATTTCGATTGCGGAAATCAATGGAAATAAAGGGTTTTCGGAAAAGAAAAGGAATCAAGTAAAGGAAAGAAGGGGCAGAGTCGTTGAATCTAACGCGTTTGGAATCTGGATTCCTTCGGCAAGTAGGAGCTTGATGTCTCACGTAGTCGGTTTCTAAGGTTCCCGCCCCCGCCTTATAAACCAAAGCTTTTTTTTTTTTTAAGGAGAATCCCCTTCTCATGTTGAAGTGATCTGATATGCTCTTATATCAAATTGTTATATAGTCAATTTCACTTTAAAATAATTAGTTAATTTTTTATTTTAATTTATGTATGGAAAACTGTGGGATACTTAACGTAAAATTTTAATGGGTGAGTCCACTACCTTAGGACACACCGCACACTAAAGTTAGGTATTGAAAGTTCGAACCCGCAACTTCCCGTTTCATGAAATAAGAAGCAATCAGTTAACTAAAACAATTAGCTAATCTTAAAGTTTCCACCACCTCATACAACTCTTATGTCGGACTGCTCTAAGTTATATTTAACTTTCTTTGTTCACTTAATTTTCTCCAAAACACCGGTGGAGTGATTTTACTTTTCTCTTTAGGCCGGCTAAGGTCTTGTACGGACGAATGTAATAAACACAAAGTATTTTTTTATTTTACCGATGTGTCATATGATTATTTCATATTATATTTTTATTTTAATAAATTTAATTTTATATTTATTGAAACTTAAAAACAAAATTATATGGGAAAATATTAATTTAAAATTAAACTCCATAAACTTCCCATCAATTTAATATCAATTAAATTTATCACACCTTGCCTATCGAAAACAATATTACATTATACATGGTATAATACTCATTTAATAGATATTTTTCTATTAAGTTTTAGTTTACATATCTCATTAACATTAAGATATGTTTAGCCACCTATGTATCAATTAAATGGTAGCATAGAAATGCTTCTTAGATTTATACGATATTTATTACATGCACCAGTTTTATTTGAAAATTAAATTATTAAATTGAGAAAAAATAAAATAATTTCGTTAGATGCTTGGCTCTTTATCATGGAGTTATCATTTGGAAATGATTATACTTAGTCAATTTGAAGTAATTTTTTATCATTATTCATTCATTATATTAAAAAGTAATCTCTTTTTATTCAATCATTTGAATACAATTATAGGTGTGTCATAAAGGGGTCCATTAAGTAGGATTAAATTGAAATCTATTTGGCCATTTTTTATTTGTTTTTTGCTTATTTATAACACAAAACTATGTAACAAAAGAATCATAATACGAATTATCCCACAATTGAAAGGAAAGACCAGTTTTAAGATAATGTATTCTTATTGTTGCTTATGAAATTATGTGATGTAACTTGGATTTAAAAATTATATTTTTTATTATAATATAGATTTCGTGTCAAATCCAAGTATCCAACTAAGAGGAATTCGTCTATGGCTCTATGGCATTGGAGAAACTTTGGGAAAATTGAAAGGAAAATTCACCTAATTTGGTTTTTTCTCTAAGATTTTGTTAAGAAAAAAAAACTAAAATCTGCTGACCCACAAATTCGTTGAAATTCCAATAAACTTCAAGTATAGAAGAACCCAAAGTTCCAATGTTGAAGTGAAGGCAAATTAGTATCATCTTAAACTGAATTAAAAGCTTAGGTAGGCCCATTAAAAGTTTAGGTTCACTTAGATTGAAGCCCAACTCATGAGTTAAGTTATAAATTTGGCGTTTCCACATAAAAAATCTGAATCTGCCCTTATTTTAGGACCTAAATTTCAATGAAAATGTTATTTTTAATCATTACATTTAGATCCGTCGAAGCAATGATAAAATAATTTTTAATTTTAATACATTTTAATCAGATGGCTATCACTCAATTATCATATCATATATTAAAATATAAAATACTTCACAATTAGCTGCTTAATATGTGGGATCTATATTAGTATATTATTAGCTACATATCAAAATATGACTTCTATCATAGCAAGTCAAAGTAACACAATTTTTTTAACTTATCAAGGATCTATAGACCTCTTTTACCCTCAGCCTGATCTTCTTCTCAATTCTTCTATTACAAGAGACACTAAGATAGAGTCTCTTTCTAAGTAAAGCTATCTCAATCTGAGATTTTCTCTCCAGTGTAAGTATCTTAAAAGATAACTTCCTCATATATTCCTACTGAAATATGAGAAATTTTAGAATGAGTATACACATAATAGACGATGTACGAGTCGACTGGTACATCGACTTGTACTATTCACAGGCATATAGATGATGTACCAGGCGACTGGTATATCGACTGGCACAGGCTTTTCTTAGCTTCACACAGTCTTCAGTCGATGTATCAGTCGACTGATCATCTTTAGATGGACTTTTCTTTAATTTTCTCCATCGTCTTCGATACTGTATGCTTCAAGATCTACCTGGATCAGTAAATGCATTCAAAAGTGAGAAAAAGGAGGTAAAGAGGGGTATTATCTCATTACCCCCAGTTACCAAACTAGGGTAATGGGGTGTTACCCCCATCACCCCCCTTTATCTCAATCCAAATGCAGTATAAGTTAGGGGAACTCACATCTCTTTGGTCTCACACAAAGTGATCTGATTTGCTCTGATACTAAATTGTATTTAGTCAATTTTACTTTAAAATAAATAGTTGATTTTAAGGTTATTTTGGACAACTCTTGATGTGGACTGTTGTACGCATTACATTAGCTTCCTCTATCTCAGAGTGACCGACTCTCACTTAATTTTTTTCCTGAATGCTTCTCAAGTTATTTTACTTTTAAAGATGGCTAAGGTCTTGTATGGACGAATATTATATACAGAAAGTTTTTTTTTCTTTTACCGATGTATTATTTATTACTTCGTATTATATTTTTTATTTTTATAAATTAAAAATAAATTTATTGAAATTTAAAAACAAAATTATATAGAAAAATTTTAAGTTAGGATTAAACTCTATACACTTGCCATCAATTTAATATCAATTAAATTTATCACACCTTATCTATGGAAAAAAAATTACACCATACATGTATAATACTCATTTAATAGACATTTTTCTATTAAATTTTAGTTTAAATATTCCATTAACATAATTTAATCTAATTAGACCTACAACTCATATTGTATAATAAAAGCTGGTCTCCACATAAGTATGAAAGACTATATTAGGGATTAGGTTGAGTTTAAAGTTGATTGGTTAGGATTCTAAATTATTTAAATTAAATTAAACATTTTAATTAATATATCATGGCAGATTGTTTTTAAAAAGACAATTCTTTCACACAAAATTGAGGGGCAAAATGGTAATTTCACAAAAAAAATTTGAAATCAGGTGTCTTTTAAAAGAAAAGTCAGGGTGTCTAAATGGCTAGCCAAAAATACATATTGTATATGATCAGTCTTTGAGTTAAATCTGGTTTGAGTCTAAGTTTACGGGTTTAGTCGGCTTGGGTGGACTGACAAATTTAAATTTGGCGCTATTTTTTTATCCTAAGTTGAACTTTGGCTTTTGACTCCTTTGAGTCAGGCGCTACCCAAATTGTCCATTGGGTTAGTGTAAATTAGCCCAAGAGGTATTGGTTAGGAGAGAAAAAAAAAAGATCGGCTGAATATCAGCCAATTTCTTTCTTTTTTTTTTAAATAAAAAAAAGAAATATCGGTTATAGGCCTGGGCCGATATCTCGGCTGATATTTGCTCATATTAGACAAATATCAGCCGATATTTATATTTTTTAATTTTTTTTAAAAAAACAGCCTTTTTTATTTTTTAAAAATGATTTTTTTTTAAAAAAAAAGCCATCGAGATTTCAAAAAAAAAAATTGAAGAGAGAGAAAGAATTCGGTTGAAATCTCAGTCCGGCCGAATTTTCGACCCTTGCTTCTTGGTAAGCTAATGAATGTGTTAAAGTTAATGTTGTTAATGTTTGAGTTGAATATTTATGTTGGGTTCTTTACTACAGGTGAACATTGAATGAAATTTGGCAAAAAAGATTAGAAATTTTCTTAGGTTTAGAATTTTTTTTTTTTTAATTTACGCATAAGAAACCGCGGACCTTAAAATTCAAATTATGTTTGGCTTTGAAGTTGCTTATTCTATTACACAAATATTCTTCAGAAATCGGTTAATCCGATCTTGAGATTTTAAAGTAGTAAAATGAGGAATTTGGGTAGGCCCATGAAAAATTTAGGTTCACTTAGATTGAAGCCCAACTCATGAGTTAAGGCGTTAAGCTATAAATTTGGCGTGTCCACAAAAAAAAAATCTGAATACGCCCTTATTACAGGCCCTAAATTTCAATGAAATTTGTAATCATGTTATTAAGAATTTTCTGATCCATGGATCTGTTTGTAACATGAATTTGGGATCTCAATTTTCCTTGATGGTTGCGAATCAAAATTCATACTTTAGTGAGACCTGAAATGACTTGGCTGAGTTGACACAACTCAGCTAGATCTTGTGTTGAGTTACTGAGGTTTTTTTTTCATAGTTTAAAATAATAAATAATTAAATAAATGTTCAATTCATCCATAAATGACTAATAGTAAAATATTTTTTAAAACAAAGTTTTTATAGTAATTTAAAATTAGAATATCAGAATAAATGTTATTTTTAATCATTAGATTTAGATCCGTCGAAGCAATAATAAAATAATTTTTAATTTTAATTCAGAAAAAATAAAAAAATAAAAAAATACCGATATTTTAAAAAAATAAAAACAAAAGAGGAGAGAGAAATTTATTGGCCGAAATATTACTCGATATCTCGGGGTGGCCGAATTTTACACCTCAAGCCGTGACATTGATGAAGATGCAAAATTTCATTGACACCCCGAATTTTACACCTCTAGCCGTGACATTGATGAAAATGCAAAATTTCATTGACAATATGGCTGTGAATTGTGCTCTATCATGGTTAAGTACTCTAAATCAAATTTAAATCTTTATACATTTAATAAATGTCACTCATTTTGTAAGAGTCAGTGACTTCACAACAATGCCAAACGATTATCCCAATTTTTGCTCCACGAGTAAGTAAGAATTGTGGATAGGTGATGTCTGGAAAATCAGCCATTTATTAGTAGGACTGAACTTCCAATTCAAAAAAATAATCTAATAGGTAGAGTGATTCAGTTTTATATAAGGCGTATATTTTTTTTCCCTCACATCTGATGTGGGATTCTCTCGTTCGCATCCCAACAATTCCTCTCTCGAATGAGGCTCTTTGGCTTATAGAACGTCGCCAATCATCACTGTTCGCTAGGACATCCCTGAGTCCAAATGTTGTGGCGTGAAAATCTGGCTCTGACACCACTGATAGGACTGAACTTCTAGCTCAAAAACTAGCATGACAGGTGGCGTGACCTAGTCCCATTAGAATTACCTATTCCATCTTCTCTTAAATCGAATTATTTAGATATGGCTAACTTTATATAGCTCTTATTGATTTAATATGCCAATCACTAGTTCACTACTGGGTAAGATCATGGTCCCAAATTCTACCTATCAAGGTAGAGCCTATTTAATGCATTTTTAAATGATGTCTTATTGTATTTTTAAAATTTCATAGAGTCCTACTAAAGGTATTAGATAGTTTCCCTGACCAATATGATGTCTTTGGGACTATGGCTAAGATTAATATTGTTCTTTACATGATCTGATTTTAACCAAAAACTTTTTATATGATGTTTGTAGAAGTCGGTCAAGAAACTGTTTCTTAGGAGTTTTTTTGCTTTTGGCTCGGGTTTTCAAACGAGGCCATTTCTGGATCGATTTCTTCAAATAAAATATCAAAATTCAACTCTAAATTTTATGAACTTTGTGGCTGATTTTAAGTGAAAAGGGTATAGTTTTGGACTTAAAAATCGTACCCAAATAATTAAGAGAGAAGGCCATTTTTTCTAAATTCTTTGGGTACGATTTTTTAAATCCAAAAGTATACCGTTTTTACTTAAAATTAGTCCCGAAGTTCATAAAATTCAGAATAGATGAATATTGATACATTGTTTGTAGAAATCAGTCGAGAAACGACTTCGGTATACCGATCGGATTGGTTATGTGAGGGACACGGTGTGCCTCTCTGCATGTATATGTTCCGCAAATCGGTTCACGGGTACTTGATGAGCGGTACACCAATTTCTGTCAATCATTTTTTAAATTTTTGTACGGACCATGAATGGTAAAATAAGAATTTCACTCAATCCCATGTCTCCTAAAAGAAAAAACCCGTATTAGGATGGCCATCCATATTATAATATCCGACCTTGTGATAATGAATTAATCTAATCTAAAAAAAACTGTACTTCTCCAGTATAGAAAATTCCAGTTTTACCCTCTCTTTAATTATTTCATCATTTTTCATCCCTTTCGTTGCACTTTCCTTCTTTTCCTTTAGTGTTCAGTCTAGTAAAAATGCAGTGTTCAAATCACTACCCTTTTCCAATATTGGAGTGTGAACTGACAAATCTTCGTGGCCAGTTGGTGTGCCATTTTTGTAGTTCAGCTGTCATTTTTTCATGTTCCAAGTTTCGCGTTCATTCAAGCTTCAGCTTGTAGACACGTGTTGGAATATATTTAGAGTTTTAATATTAATAGAATTATAATGTTATTAGAATTCTTAGTTTGGGTTTACCTCTAATTAAGAGATATATTTGATTTATAATTAGTTAAGTGTTTAAGTCTGAGTTTGATAACACTAGTGTCGGCTAGAGGCTATATATACATGTAATAGTCAAGATATTCAATAATATACACAATTTATCTTTTCTACATTTTAATTTCTTTCTTTACTCTTGAACCAATGGCAAGCAAAAAAAAAAAAAAATTGCTTGTGTTTGATTACTGACTGGGTTTTGCTGTATGGTGAGTCAAAAGGTGTGCTAAAACACATCATGTTTTTGGCAACTGTTTAACAATCCAACCTATGCAAATATCACCACAATGACTTGTGGTCCACTGTTTAAAACTCGCTGTCTGTTTGTTCTCTGATTCAGCAACAACCTCTTGGTTGCAGCCTTTTTATCTCTTCTTCCACGAATCTTGAACTCTGCAATTGGACCCTGTTGATAACAAGGTAACATCGGTGTCAGCCACCAGGATTTTTCCCTCTAAATTCTCTCATGCCAACGCCACTTTGCTGCTGTTCTTGTGAAGCCATTGCTAATTTTTCTCTGTTTTCTTATTCTCTTCGTACGGTTAAAGCTTGGCCTCAAGTTATCAGCCAGCTCTCTTCCCTTGCAGATTTACTGTCCCAGCTCTGTTCTTATCTCTGTGTACAAAGACAGCAAATCACCTTCATTCTTTGCATCGCTGAACTGCAGGATCTTGCTCTAGCATTCTCTGTATTTGTTGTTCTATGTATTCACACAAATTTGAGACGTTATGTTGCTTGGAATAGACAAGCTACTTCAACTTCAAATTGAGACTTTTTGATGGCTATGGACCTTATTTTCCATTGTCAAATAGCCAATCTGACAACACACAAAATACACTTAAATAGACAAAATAAAAGAAAATAAAATACTAACAATTGTAATTTTGGATATGTAACATTTATGCACTTTATCACTTGCCAAATGCTGTAATTCTTTTTCTAATTTATTATTGCAAGGTATTCTTAACTCACAACTCTCAACTACTGATGCACACATTTGCTGGTGAAAAGCTGGCTCATTTCCTCTTGTGGAAGTTGTGATTGGATGGATTCCCCTCCCATTTCAGTCCTCGACAATCGAATTCAAGATTTTGTTTTGTTTCCTTAGCTGTAGAAAGTGCAGTACATCATTCAATACCCAATGGCTAAGGACAAGTGGTGTGGAATGGCCATATATGGCTGGCTATGTCACTAAATGTAGCCAGCCATATAATTAAATAATATTTTTTTGATGACGTGGCTGGCTATAATTTTTAGCCAGCTTCGTCACACGGTATAGTGTTAAGTAAAATGGCTACTTTTTAATATTTTATTATTATTTTTTTATGTACATTTTTTTAACAAATTTAAAAGAAAATAAATATAAAGACATTACATATTTTTTCACAAGTAATTAAATAAATTAACAAAACATATATATAATTTTTCATATTGTTTGCGATGAATAAAATATTATTTTTAATATTTTTGTTTCTCAATAGCTATAATTTTAATTTTTTGTACAGAATAATTTTAATTTTTTGTTTATCATATATTTTGTTTACAAATGTAAAGGAAAAAAAAATCAAAAGGTAAAGAGTTATTTTTTATTTTTTTATAAGAAATAAAATAATAAAGTAAAGAAAAAAATAATTATTTACCCTAATATACAAATTATACCAAAAAACAAAACAAAAAATCCAAAATAATCAAATAAATAAATAAAAAGAGAAAATAAAAAAAAATCAAAAACTATATACAAGTTATATATATACATACATACATATATATATATATATATATATATATATATATATATATATATATAATATAATATAAAAAAGAGGAGAAAGAGAATGGCTGGCTATACATTTGTTATATACAGCCAGCCATTTAACAACAAGGCATATGGGCCCCACCCGTAGCCACTCCCATACCGTCAATATTGGATGGCCATATAACTCGCCATATGGCCACCACACCACTTGCCCTAAGGCAAGAGTACAGGATCGATCCCTCCACATTGTGGGTCATGCTAGAGTTAGGGTTAGGGTTAGGATCCTACAAGCCATTTTGAATGGCTCTTGGATGGATAGAATGGAGCAGCAGTTCTACTACTACTAGACTATTGCATGTGAATATGTATGCAGACAAATGGGTAGCCCACATGCCTCTTAGATTCCTTTCCCCTTCCAAGTTGCAGCAATGACTTTCAGCCACATAACTTTCTTATCAGAAAACTTATTTCAAATTTTCAACCATCCCAACATTTCTTTTGGTGTTTGTTTAAATGTTAAAAATAGTGAAAATAGGATACAACAGATTAGATGAACTTAGGTCTAATTTAAGTCTAAATTTTTTTTCCTCTCTATTTCCTTCCATCGTTATCATTCATCAAACTATCATGGGAAAACTCAAGGAGACTTCTAATGATCAAGAGAATCGTTTGTTTTCCATCTTGATAAGGAAATTATGAAAGAAGTTATGTTTTTTAAGAGAATGGGTTCTCAACGAAGTACTTATTCACTTAAAATTAGTGACGGAGTTCATAAAATTCAAACTAGATGAATATTGATACATTCTTTGTAGAAATCGGTTGAGTAACGACCTCGGTATACTGATCGGATCGGTTATGGGAGGGACTCGGTATGCCTCTCTGTATGTATATGTTTGACAGATTGGTTCACAGATACTTGATGAGCAGTACATCGATTTCTGCCAATTATTTTTTTAATTTTCGTACAGACCAATGAAGGGTAAAATGAGAACTTCACTCCATCCTCTATCTCCTAAAAGAAAAAACCCGTATTAGGATGATCATCCATATTATAATATCCGACCTAATGAATTAATCTAATCTTAAAAAAAAAAAATTGTAGTTCTTTTTACAGTAATTTAGTATCAGACCTGCATCAAAAAAATTCTCCAATACAGAAAATACCAGTTTTACCCCCTCTTTAATTATTTCTTCATTTTTCACCCCTTTCGTTACATTTTCCTAATTTGACGTAGTGTTCAAATCACTACCCTTTTCCAATACTGGAGTGTGAACTGTGAAGTGATTTTTTTTTGGTACATCTTAGAAGTAATCCGACCATTTCGCTTTCATAGCCATGTGAATGGGTAGGAAACCCACTATTAAAGCACTTCAAAGCTAAGACGTGAAATCACCACAACCGCTAATATCTTAGCTTGATTTTTTGCTTCTGCAACTGATGGCATCGACCTCTAATGAAGAAGATGAAAAGTTCTTGCTTGCCGTGAATTTGGTCTGTGCATCTGTCTTACCCATGGTCCTCAGAGCAGCCTTGGAGATGGACGTGCTCGAAATCATAGCCAAGGCCGGTCCGGGGGCCTACCTCTCGCCGGCCGAGATCACTACTCACCTCCCCACAAACAACCCAGAAGCACCTGACATGATAGACAGGATTCTGCGCCTCCTGGCCACCTACTCCGTCGTCGCTTGCACTCAAATCACAGCCGACGATGGCCGCGTTCAGATACTCTATGGTTTGACACCCGCATGCAAATTTCTTGTTCAGAACCAAGACGGAGCCTCCATTGCCCCGTGGTTGCTTTTCCTCCAAGACAAGGTCATCATGGAAAGTTGGTATAACACAGTTTTCTCCTCCAAATCTACAGTCCTCCTTTCTTCTTTGTTTTCTTGGAATGAACAGTAAGAATATTATTCACTCAAAAGGAAAAAGCAAAGAAGGAAAAAAGGGGCCACAAGATATATCAAATAACAACACGCTAGGGCAAGGCAAAAGCAGAAAACAATCATCAAATAAACCCTGCAAGGAAGCAAGGAAAGAAAACGCCACCACAGAAAGACACTGCATGCACCATCATTTGTTGCTTAAATTCGGGTCCGGTTCGGCTGAGCTCTTTAAATTCCAGATACGACCTGATCTGACCCAAGAAGACCCGAATTTCCTAAATTATAACTTAAAATGAAACCCTCTCTCAAAGACACTGAAGTCTCCTTAATATACTATATTTAAATAGGTGTCTACCCATCATTTATTACTTGTGAATGAAAACATAAGCAATATAAGTCTATTGTATTTCATCATTTTAATCTATTTATATATAAAACGACAGTTAAGCTGTTGGGGTCAAACGATTTTTGACCGTTTACTCATTGGTCAGTAATAATTTACTTTTATGTTGGTTAATAAATAAGGCAAAATTAGTCCAAAAATAACTAAAAAATGGAAAAAGAGATTTTCATATGGGTTTTGCAAGTTAGAAAAATTTAGTTAAAAAATAATTTAAAAAATAGCCTAAAAATAAATAAATAAATATTTTAAGATTGGATCTGGAGAGTTGGAAAGATTTAATTCAACTTTATCATATTATTATCCACAAAATAGAGAAACTTTAGAAAAAAAAAACTGTATAAAAAATAGAAAAGAGATTTTATGATTAAAATTGGTGTATGATCAAAACCCTTTTTTATTAATATCTAAAATAAAAAATTTAAAAGAAATTTGTAAATTAAATAAATTATTCACTATAATTTTTTGACTAATTTTATTAGGATGAAGTGTGTGCCTTTTATTATTTGTATATTTTTCCTGCACTACCTATAAATTATTTGTATAGTGTTAGAGTCTCCTGACCATAATATTTGAATCATACGTTAATCATTTTATGTGCTTTATTAGTATCTGATATTGCTCCAAATAAGATTTAATGGTACCCAACTGCAACTAGTCTCCAACAATCTAAAGTGGGGTCTATTGCTGCCTTGGGCCGTCCTGTCCAAGAAATAGAGATTTTGTTTTTAAAAAGCTTATCTGATGAGCATATATATTCCCACTCTTATTTGTGGGAACTTTTGGAATCAAATTTCACTCAATATGTATGGATTAAGAGGCTTAAATATGCCTCAACGATTAATCAGGTGAGACGTCTGAATACCTTAATATATATATATATATATATATGAATGATTTTTTTTTAAAAAAATTTCTTGTATGCAAGGTATCACCTACAAGATGCTGTGCTTGGAGGAGGAATACCATTCGACAGAGCCAATGGAATGAACCTATTTGAGTACTCGGCCAAGGATTCCAGGGTCAATGAAGTGTTTAACAGAGGAATGAAGAGTCACTCTACCACAGTCATGATGAGGGTTTTAGAGACTTACAGAGGTTTTGAAGGAGTGAAGCAATTGGTGGATGTGGGAGGTGGTGTTGGAGCCTCACTTGACATGATTGTCTCTAAGTATCCACACATTAAGGGGATCAACTTCGATTTGCCTCATGTCCTAGCTGATGCCCCCTCTTATTCTTCTGGTACATATTCAATTTGGTGCATCAAAAATAAAAGTATTTTCTGAATTCATATCAATATCTTAGGGAATCATTGTTACTATTAAAATTATATATTTTATCTATCTGAAGTTGGCACTCTTAATTTATAAGACAAAATTTTATCATTATCAATCTACTATTTATTTGACTTCACTAACAACTTTTTTTATTGCAATACGTAGCATTTACTGACTAAAAATATTTAAATGTAATATTACCTTAGCACTGTGATGTTTATACCATGCTATCACTTCAATTATCGTGTTTATCTGATTAAAAAATGCATTGCGTTGGTACGCTCATATTGGTGCAATGCAACGTATTAGTCGATACACTTCTGTCTACAACACATCAATATTTCAGTCGACACATTGCTGCCTGAATTTTCCCACAACATTGAGGCCGATATGTAATGTATCGGTCACATTTTTTACACTTGTTACAAATTAAAGGTGGTATCTTTTTGAACTTTGGCTAACACTTGTTTATAATTAATTTTATCTCGGCCGCATGTTTTACACTCGTAACAAACTAAAAGTGGTATCTTTTTGAGCTTTAGCTAACACTGTCTGTGATTATTTTTATACGATTAAGTAGAGAAGAAGAATTTATAAAGTCAACTACGTATAGATAAAATAAATTTCTTGACGATATTATATTTATGAAAATATTTATTCATTTTAATTTTTTATAACTTAAATTTAAGAGTGAGTAAAGGAATTTTTTATTTGTTTTGGCAGGAGTGGTGCATACTGGAGGGGACATGTTTGTTAGTGTCCCAAGCGGGGATGCTATTTTCTTGAAGGTGAGTTAAAATCACAAATCTCCTTAGTTTTTGGTTGGCTAAAATGAGAAATAATACAACTTGAATGGGTACCCAAAGTCATTAATATTTGAATACATGCCTACATTTTTTGTTGATTTTTTTTTTTTGAAAAATACATAAAAATATATGAAAAAAGGAAAACATATTTAAGCATATTGTTTGTAAAATAGTCAATTTTTTTGGATATTAAACCGTTAGAGAGTCGGAAGTTTAATACGAATAAAGTATGTCTTACGAAGAACTCAAACAAACTTTATTGCTTATCAAATTTCAGTGCCATTTCTGATTAGTACTTTAAATATTTTCATTTTTACCTTATAGAAAATATATTTTCTCGTTAATATTGGGATTTTATCATTTTTTTGTTATTAAATGAAGAGTCTTTAATGTGATCGACATGGTTTTTATGTCGTTTGTATGATTTTTCTAATATTCTAACATTTTTATGAAATTTAGATTTTTTTTCACAATCTTGATGTGCTCTGGGGTAGTGGGCTCACCCGTGGGGGTTTTACGATGGGTACCCCACGGTTTTCCACACGTAAATTCAAAAAAATAAATAAATTATAAATTGTATTAGAAGATAAATGTCACTACGGGATATTAGAGAATATAAATTTCATTTTAGGTGTTTCCTTTAAAAAAAATAGATATTTTTCAAAATTTCAAGACATATTTTATTGTATTTTTCTTTAAGACCAAGGTGTCAAGACCTATTAGAGCACCTAAGTAATCCTTAGAGCACGTGCAAACCTTCTCATCCACATACACCCGGTAACAACACTTTGCATAGTGTGGGTTTTTCTTATGTTAATCCATTATGTTACTATTTCTGCCGTGTGCTAATCAGAAATGGTCCTGAAACTTGCAGGGGATACTTCACGATTGGAGCGACGAGAAATGCTTGAAACTTCTTAAGAACTGCTACCAAGCACTTGCAGACTCATGGAAAGGTGATCGTCGTCGAGTCGAATCGGCAGCCGTTCCCGGAAACGAAACATTGCTGCTAATTGTGTTTTCCAACTAGACATGATCATGCTGGCATTGACTCCAGGAGGAAGAGTAAGGACTGAGAAAGAATTTGAGACATTGGGCAAGGCTGCTGGGTTTGCCTGTTTCAAACCAGTTTGCAGTGCCTACTGCTATCGGGTCATGGAATTCCACAAAAATATGTGATTTCTACCTCCTTATAATAATGTTTGAGAGATTATTACTTCTGTTATTACAAAAATAAGGGGCCTTAAATAAGTATTTGAGAGCAATTGTTAGACTATTGCTTCTGGCCCAGTGATGCACTAGACCCACGGTTGGACCTAATTAAGCCATTTGGTTTGTAATAGACCGAACTCGACTTGTTTTCGGCTTATTATTAATTATTCCATCAGAAGTGCCATTATATTTTAATTTATTCTCTCATCTTCGAAATTTTCACAATATTTATCAGATTCCTCGTATACCAATATGCAGTTGACAATTGAATCTAATCTTTCCCTTCTTTTCGTTCTTGAATTAGTGCAAAAATAGTTGGGTGTCATATTAATGTGTTATTAAGGAATAGTGTTGAGTTTCTTCCTCTTTTGTCTTAGGAATAGTTCATCTCAGGTGTTATAAATTCGCCCGCCATTATGCAACACCAGATTTGGATAATATCATCATGGAAATTGATTGGTGCACCAACACTTTTACCTTTAGGGTAAAAATAAATAAATGAAATATCATTTTTATCCAAATAAATGGAAAGAGGGAAAGAAGAAGGATTAAATTTTTTAGACAAAATGGGTATTCCACGGTGCACCAATCACTTTCCTATCATCATATTTATCAATTCATCCATAATTTACTCATACCCTCTCTCTCCTACCATTTTCTTTTGAAACTCAAGCTTTTATGTAGGCCTGGGCCGGGCCAGAATTCTAATTTGGGCCTGGTATATGGGCCCAAAAATAAGCTGAAATGTCATCAAATTAGGTAACGTGACTGCAGCTACCAACTATGATTTAAACAGAGATTGCCGTGACATTGATGAAAATGCTAAATTTCATTGACAATATGGCTGTGAATTGTGCTCTATCATGGTTAAGTACTCTAAATCAAATTTAAACTTTTATACATTTAATAAATATCACTCATTTTGTAGAGTCAGTGACTTCACAACAATGCCAAACGATTATTCCAAGTTTTGCTGCACGAGTAAGTAAGAATGGCGGATAGGTGATGCGAGGAAAATCAGCCACAGTGATTTATTAATAAAATTGGACTTCTATTCCAAAAGACTAATCTGAGACTCAATTTCATATAAGTCAGATTTTCCTCCCTCACAACTAATGTGGACATATTCTCTTGTTCTCATCTCAACAATTTCCCTACTCGAACGAGGCTCTCTCGAGGATAGAACGTCACCAATCATCCCGTTTGACTAAAGGAATCCCTAAATCCATATGTTGTGGCTTTGAGAATCTGATTCTGATACCATTGATAGGTCCCATTAGAATTATCTATTCCATCTTGTCTTAAATCGAATTACTTAGATATGGCCAACTTTCTATAGCTCTAATTGATTTAATCTGCCAATCACTAGTTCACTTGTAACGACCCTACTCCAACTTTCCGGTATGATATTGTCCGCTTTGGGCCCACCATGCCCTCACGATTTTGCTTTGGGCCCTGGCCCACATGGCCAGGCCCAAAAGGCCTCACACATGGGAGAGGGAGCTTCCCTCATATTAACACCCAACCCACCCACCTTACTACCGATGTCTCACTATCGATGTTAGACTTTCTTTAAAGTGGGTGGGGTATTACATCACTACTCTGTAAGATCATGGTCCCAAATTCTACCTATCAAGGCACAATCTTTTTAATGCATTTTTTAATGAAGTCCTATTGTATTTTTAAAATTTTCAAACAGTCCTACTAATGGCATTAGATAGTTGATATGATTTTTTTGGAACTATGGCTAAGATTAATATTGTTCTTTACATGATCTGATTTTAACCAAAAACTTTTTTTGGAACTAAGTCTAAGGCACAATCCAGTGAGATGAAGATATGCTCTACTCAACAAAGTATTGTGTTATGGGTCAGGATTCCGTTGGGACATTGGCAACAATAATAAGCATCTAATAAGTTTGAAGCTCAGTTAGAATTAGTCTATATTGAGTGACTCTGAAGGTTTATTTGTTATTTTTTCATGAATGAAATTTTAAAAAGTGTGAAAAATGAGACATTTCTCTCATTCTTTCAATTTTACAAAATAAGAGTTTTTAATTAAAACACAATAAATGAGACAATTCCTCGTCTTTCTCTTCAAAAGAAGTTATTTTCTATTGGGTGATAAGAAAATTTAATGAGGAAAAGAAGGGGGTTTGTTTTAGTTGCTAAGATAACACATCATTAATTTTTAACGAAAGTAAAAATTTTAATACAAACAACAAAAATATGAATTAAACTTAAACATAATTTCTTTCACAGAATTTCATCCTTCTAGAAAATAAACAAACAACCTCTAAAGGGCCTATTATCATTTCCCATAAGAATATAAAAGATGAGACTCTTCTCTAATGCTTCTACGGAACAAGAGTTCATTGTAAAAAGATATACCTTTTCCTCAATCTTCCTAGGAATGTAACTTTAAGAAGTAGATTAGATAATTTATTCTCCTCGCTTAAGAAGATAACCTTTCAATGAGAATAATGGTTTGATACAAAAAAAAAATATTCAATTTTACTAGTCCGATCAGATTCCGAATTTTACAATATTCGTTGAATGATATAATCAAACTCAAATATAATTTTTTTTATATAAAATCGATTTCTCTAAAACAATTGGCGAACAGTTTCCCAGCATTAAATCGAACAGTTTCTCTAAAGCAGTTCTCTAAATCAAACTCAAATATAATTTTTTTATATAAAATCAAACAGTTTCTCTAAAGCAGTCCGGCCGTCCTGGATTCATCTTCTTCCTCTCGACATCTACTCTCAGCCGTCCATTGACGAAAGCCTGTAGGGGCAAACCAACGTAATGCTGCTGACGTTGCCTACATGATGCACCCTGTCTAAGCATTTTTTTAGAGCCACCCATCTCTGTTTGGACTAAGGAATTTGGAGGAATTAGGAGATCCAATCAAACTCCAACCACCTCCATCAATTAAGAAAGAAAAAAAAACAGTGACTGATATAAATATTTACAAATGTTTTGAACATGTCACTGAAAAATAATGATTTAAAAATATTTAATGAAGTTGAGTTTTGCTATAGGTAGTAATTTTTGTACCACCATTTTTTATCATGGTGCACCCCTTTTAAAATAAAATTCTAATTTTATCCTTACTTTTGAAAAAAAAAGGAAAGGAAAAGGGATAGAAGGAGGAAAGTAAGGACAAAATTATAATTTTCTTTTAAGGAGGTACACCATGAGAGAAAATGATGGTGCAAAAATCACGGTGAATTTTGCTATTTAAATGATTCGTAATCTTTTATTTTAGTTGTTCAATTCAAAATGTCATATTACATTTTTTTTTTTTTATCCCACGTGAGAATCTCTCTTTCTATTTTATTTATCTATTTTTGGATAAAGTTTACAATCATTTAATAAGCGAACGGCCAAAATTCATTTGACAGATGGATAAACTGGCCAAAAAGACCGTTGATGTGTCTGTCAATTAAACCTTGAGTGTTCACCCATTTAGCGATTGTAATTTGCATGTTTAGATAAAGTAATGACGAAATTTGTTCAACAAATAGCTAAATAATAGAAATGAGATTTTAAGTTGGGATTTGATGAGTTGGATATGGTTTAACTTTATCATATTACTATGAAAAAATATAGAAAATTTATATAAAAATTAACTAAAAATATAAAAAGAGATTTTCTAAGATTAATTTAGTAATTTTAAAGGACATGACCAAATTATTTTATATTTATTAGTATCTTAAAATATAAAATTCTATAGAAAACTTATAAATTATGATATAATCTCTTAATATAGAAAATTCTATTTTATTTTTAATATCCACTTTGATAAATTAAGATATAATCTCTTAATATATCAATTATTAAAAAAATATTTAAAAATTATTATTTATTTGATTTAAGCAAATAAATTTGATAGTTATAGAAAGTCTATTTTAACAATTTGTGAGACAAGTGGGATTAAATTATTTTAAAATTTAATATCAACAATTATTTATTTAATTTATAAAAATATATTTTGTTATCATATTTTATTTAATTCAAATTAAATTATGACTTGCATCATTGCAATTCACCTACCTTGGCTGTATGGCCTAAGACCAATGACCATAGTGTTTTGGCTTAGTCCTGGACTCCTTCGGAAAAGAATATTACAGCTGTCCGATTTCTTTTCCTTTTCCTTTTCCTTTCCTTGTCCTTGTAGCAGATTCCCTTCTCATTAGTTTATTATTACTTGCCGACATTCTAGAAATTGACACGTGTCTACTCATCAATCTTAGATTTTAACTTTGTGGGTGTTACTTTTAACCCAATTGAATGATAATAGATTTATTAAAATATTTATTTGAATATTATTGTATCAATTAAATTATATTTTAAAATCATATAATTTAAAGGTAAAATTCAATTAATAAAAATTTAAAGAAATATTTTATAAACTCATCATTATTTTAGTTGATGAAGTCCGTGTCTTTAATATATGAGGTAACATATGATTATTTAATTATTTGAAAAAAAAAAAGGATATAACTCACATTTAAAAAAGATATTTTTATATAAAAATATTCCAAAATTTGTGCATTTTCGTAAGTATGTCTTAAAAAAATTTATTGCATCAGGGTACCTCCTACCCCCAAACAGCTATTTTTTAAAAGAAAATTGCCCTCATACAATAGAGGATATCAGCCACTACTTCTAAATCAGAAGTACACATACATATAAATATCTTTGTACAAAAATCCCTTTAAAAATGTAAATAAATATTTACTAAATTAAATATTGATACGAGACGAGAATGAAATCTAAATTTAAAATATTGGTAAAATTGATTATTTATGACCCTCAATGCATAAAATTCAGCTTTATCAACCCATTTCGAGCCTTATTGAATAAAAATTATTAGATTTGAACTTGACATCTAATATTTATAATAATATCAATAGTAACCGATATCTTCCGAGATATTAATATTAAAATCTTAATACTATAAAAAATATTTAGAAAATTTAAATTTAACCTATATTTAAAAGTGAAGACAAAAACATCCCAATCTCCATGAGATCATTTAATTGGCATGAAACCTCCAATATGTCATGCAAAGCAAGTGAACTGTCGGCCGAGTAATTAGGGTCGGGTCGGTCCCATGTCTTTTATGTGAAAGAAATTTGACATCCGCCTATAAATAGGGTCTCACCCACACCAGAGTTGTATCCGCCCAAGGCCCAAGGATGGCCCATTCAATGGTCATAAGATCCAGCACAGAGCCCATTCTCACAGCCCATCTCAGTCGCACTGGCTGCGTTCCTGATCAATACATATGTCCCCCATCCGACCGTCCAAATCTTCACTGTGTCGAATCCGACGCCTCCATTCCTCTGATAGATTTCCATGGCTTTGACGGCCCGAATCGCTCTAAAATCGCCCATGAAATTGGGCTGGCCTGCCAAACTGATGGCTTCTTTCAGGTGCTTCTGCCTTTACCTAATATACTTTTAAATATCATAAAAGCTTTAATTTCTATATCATTCGGTGTTCTAAGTTATAACATAATTATCGGTGCAAAATTTCATTTCTAATTAAAACTTTTACTTAATATTTGAATTTGGACTCTCTTATTATGTACCCATAACATTTTTTTTTTTTCATGATTAGGATTGATTCTACAAGATAGAAGTTACAAGGATTTATGATAAATATTACATGCAGTATAATAAGCTCAAGTCCTAAATATCAATCATTTTATTAAAATAATTTTATATTTTGAAATTTGAAATTTTTATCCGTTGATAGATATGAAGAACCTAACTTTGTTAGATCTCCAACACCTCTTCATTTCTCATGAATTATTTTAATATCTTTAAATGTTCATTATCATAAAATTATTTATTTCTTTATTTAGACTTAACACCCATATTCAAATTTAACATATTGTTTTTATGGGATCATCTACTTTCCAGCTACCATGAATGGAATATGCAATTTTTAGTTGTAAAAAATGAACACAAATTAAAATAGAGTGGATTAGAGTTTTTTTTTTAAAAAAAAAAGATATAGAATCAATATTAATATTCAAAAATATGTTCCTATGTCATGTTCATTGGATGATCAAGGCAAGAATGATGACCCAATTCAGAACTAAGCAATTTGCTTCCTGCTGGTTTTGCAGGTCAAGAACCATGGGATACCTCAGTCTGTGGTGGACGACATGTTGAGTGTCGCCTGGGAGTTTTTCAAGCTGCCGGAAGCTGATCGGCTCAAGTGTTACTCCGACGATCCGTCGAAATCCACCCGACTGTCCACTAGTTTTAATGTCAAGAAGGAGAAGGTCTCCAATTGGAGAGACTACTTGAGGCTCCATTGTTATCCAGTTGAGGACTTTGTGCATGAATGGCCTTCTAATCCTCCTTCATTCAGGTCAATACAAGTTGAACAAAGAAATCATCTCTTTTACATTCTTTTACCTAACTAGTTTCATTTATTTATTATCAAGAAAAAGTAGAAGATTTCATGATTAATTGCATTGGTTTAATGTGGCAGAGAGATTGTCAGCAAATACAGTGGCCATGGTAGAAGCCTAGCACTGAAATTGCTTGAAGTCATATCAGAGAGCCTAGGGCTGGACAGACACCACATGGAAAAATCACTGGGCAAACAAGCACAGCATATGGCCATCAACTACTACCCTCCATGTCCTAAGCCGGAGCTCACATATGGGTTGCCGGGCCATACCGACCCAAATGCACTTACACTACTGCTTCAAGATCAGGTTTCAGGTTTGCAAGTCCTCCGAAATGGCAGATGGGTCGCAGTCCATCCGATCCCAAACACTCTTGTTGTCAACATCGGGGATCAGATACACGTAAGGAGACTTAACAAAGTTGTTTAGATATAAAATTACGGTCATCCTATGTGAGTAGTTCAACCGGCAGTCACTTTGGCTCAAGAGCCAAAGGTCTTAGGTTGAAATCCCGTAGTCATCCAATGCCCGTGGCTTGCAGGGGGTTGCGTGCATCTGGAGTTTTAACCAATGATCACGCACTAGGAGAGAAGTTGAAGTCCTGAGTTTCTTCGTCATCAAAAAAAAAAAAAAATTGCCTTCATTCTTGTCAATCTTGTTTTTGTTGTTGTGCAAACGAGAGTCCCATATTGGTTGTGAGGGAAAAAAATTAAAGACTTATAAAGGAGTGGGTCACTCCACCTATCATGCTAGTCTTTTTTGTTGGAAGCTCAGTCCTAACAGTGGTATAGAGCTAGGTTCTTAGGCCAACGCATTTGGACTCAGAGATCCCCTAGTCGAATCCTAACAATGATATTAGAGTCAGGTTCTCAGGCCCAGGGGTTTAAATATCGGCCGATACGTATCGTATCGGCCGATATATATCGGTTTTGGATATGTGAATATCGGCCGATATGTATCGTATCGGCCGATATTCACAATATCGGCCTTGATATCGGCCGTATTATATCGGCCCGATATCAAAATATCGGCCGATATCGGCCGATATTTAAAAAAATAAAGAAGAAAGAGAAAAATATCGGCCGATATATCGGCCGGTACCGATTTTTAAACCCCTGCTCAGGCCGACTCATTTGGGCTCAAAGATCCCTTATTTGAATCCTAACAGTGGTATCAGAGTCAGGTTCTCAGACCAACGCATTTGGGCTCAAAGATCCTCCAGTCAATTCCTAACAGTGGTATCAGAGCCAGGTTCCCAGACCAAAGCATGTGAGCTCAGAGATCTCCTACCCGAACGGGATGATTGACAACATTCATAAACTATGTTATTATACAATCTAACATATTATTTCTTACGATATTATTTTATTCTTTGACTGGTTTATGTGTGTAGGTACTAAGCAACGGGCGGTACAAGAGTGTGCTTCACAGAGCTGTGGTAAACAGCAATGAGGAGAGGATGTCGATCCCGACATTTCTACTGCCCTTCTCCAGAAGCAGTGATTGAACCAGCGAAGCAACTGATCAATGAGCAACACCCTGCACTCTATAGAAGCTTCACTTATGGAGAATACTATCACAAGTTTTGGGATCAAGGGCTTCACAATCAGAATTGCTTGGACATGTTTAGATGCTACTTGCTAGACACATCTCACCAAACCCCACTTTGATGATGTTTTAGATTTTACTTAGAAATCTTCATAAAGAGGTATGCTGTATTTGGATGAATCAATATATGAAATGGGTGAGTGAAATATAATTTCGTTGTTTGCATGTACTTTTAATCTAGTAATGTAGGCCTGAGAGTATTATTCCTTTACTTCGAGGGATACTATTACTCTTCTTATTATATTTCAGCGTTACCTTAGATAGGAAGGTTTGCACATATTCTATTGATTAGTCACGTATTCTAAATAACCATGACACCCTAATTAAAAAAAAAAAAAACACATCTTTGAATCTCTTCGTAAACTAGTCTCAAAATTGATACTACGGGTTGAAAAATATAACCTTGACAAAGTTGATGATGCACAAAAATGACTACAGAAATACTTAAAAAATCTCATGGGCATTTACAATAACCTAAAAAATGCATGAATAAAATATATAAAAAATGTGGGTGTTGAAAAATATGTGATCAAACAAAATATTGTCTCCTTCATAGAAATCATATTCTAGTACAATAATCATGTAATACAGATGATGATGCATGTCATCTTAGATCATACACATGATGTCATGCATATGATTTGCTATTGTCGCAATGACTCCGACGAATAATAATAGTTCCTAATTAGATAAAAACAATTCATATCTCCTGATAAACTTAATATGATAATACAGGGGATAAGTTTTGCTGAGTTAGCCACTCTGTCTTATATGATGTTCTACATTTTTAAAATATCTTTCATTTTTAATGTTAAAGGGCACAAATGATGATAAAGAAGGTGTTTTGTTGTGCTTGAATAATGGGTGTCTCAATAATTGTCGATACCATTCAAATGAAGTGAGTTTGTCGCAGAAGAAAGATCTAAAAGATCTTTTTTTTTTTTTTTTGGAATGATGGTCAGAACTCGTTTCACAAAACTGGAGTCTTGAGTTCGATTCTCATTTCATTTCAAAGGGTAACTCTCAGTAGAGCTATCCACAGTGTGTAGTATGTGTGGATAGTAAAACTTGCACATGTCTTGAAGGTTAATGAGATGATCTGAGAAACCTGAATATCTTGGTCATAAAAAAGAATGAATAACTTTTAAATCTAACACATTGTAATACCCCCACCCACCTCAAAGAAAGTCCCACCAGGGGTTGAAATATCGGCCGATACGTATCGTATCGGCCGATATATATCGTATCGGCCGATATATATCGGTTTTGGATATGTGAATATCGGCCGATATGTATCGTATCGGCCGATATTCACAATATCGGCCTTGATATCGGCCGTATTATATCGGCCCGATATCAAAATATCGGCCGTTATTTAAAAAAACAAGGAAGAAAGAGAAAAATATCGGCCGATAACGATATATCGGTCGACATATCGTATCGGCCGATACCGATTTTTAAACCCCGGAGTCCCACATCGGTTGTGAGGTGGGTGGGATGGGTGTTGATAAGAGAGAAGCCTCCATTCCCTAATGTGAGGCCTTTTGGGCATGTAAGCCAAGGCCCAAATTAAAATCGTGACGGCAGAGTAGGTCCAAAGTAAAATCGTGAGGGCAGAGTGGGCCCAAAGCAGATAATATCGCACTGAAAAGTTGAGATAGGGTCGTTACACACAGCCATGTGGAATCCACATAGGTCTCATGTATTAATATATATAGTGAAAAAGATATCTCTTTGAGTATAATACCTACCAAAAAGTATAATTTTTAAGAAATTCCTTCCTTTAATTAGGAAAGAATAAGAAATTACTAACATGAACAATAAATAATGCTTGATTCTCGTCCCATGACTTCCTTTTAAGAACCCAAAATGTCAGACCTTAAATGATTAAAACCCAAGAAAAAAGCCATTGTAGGCCATGTTGGAATGTTCTTATGTAAGAGTTCAAGCCAAAGTATAAAATCAGCTCGCATAATTGAGACTTAACTAAGGTTGAGTTAATTACAAATTTCGAAATAATAAGTAGCAGGAAACCTAATAAAAGAGAAGCAATAATTTTTTCAATAGAAATCACACTCACCTCAACTAATCTGTTAGATATAGAATTAAATAAACCAGCTAATGAATTTGATTTCATCTCATTCATTTTAAAATCAATTAAAAAACATGACAGTGTTGAAAAATATAAATAAAGTCAATTTATTTAAATAATAAAACAATGTCTCTACACTTTCACCTCATAAATCATAAAATGTCCAACATTGGAGCATGGAAATGGACAGGGACATCGGTATATTTTATGGAAGGAATACAAATCTTGTATTTTTATCCATTTGTCATCTTCTAAGTAGAAAAAAAAAATACACTTTGTCCGTATTTTAAAAATCATCGGTGTCCATATCGATCCCTTTAAAGCTTGAAATCTTGAATATAATAATTTTTTTGAAATAATTCCTAATGAAGATTGCAAGGCCCAAAATGGGAAGTTGGAATTAAGCTCAATCTCTTGGACCATACCATTTAAAGTGGCCCATAGGCAAATAAAAGCCCATGTTGGACTGTTGGAGGCTTATTTGAGAATTGAGATGAGGTGTGCAAGTTGGACAGGCTGAGTTCGGCTCTGAGTTAATTTGGGCCATAATTCATTTTTCAATTATGGGAACTAGGTCAAATTGGGCCCTAATTGGGGCCTAGTTATTTTAAATTAGGGCTCGGTACCAAAAAATAATTAGGGCTAGAATGGGCCTTCTTTTTATTTTTCCTGTCTGTTACCCTTTTGTAAATGATCATTTTAGATATGATATAAACTTTTCTGCACAGGTGATCAAATATGTAAACTCAAATTTCTATTTTCAGATGTGTCTATAGAGGAGTAGGTTCAGTGACTTTATATTAGGGCATAGGTTGAGTTTAGAGGTGACATGGAAGGATTTTAAATTATTTAAATTAATGGTTCTGATTTTTAATTAGATGTCTAGCGTATTTTTAAGTTGGATATGTAATTTAAAAATATATATTGCTTATGATGGGCCTGAGGTTTAATTTGGCTCGAACCTAAATTTAGGCTTTTGGATTGGATTGGGCCCTTAAAAGAAAGGCTTGAGAACAACCCAATTTTGACTTGGGCCTTATTCTAAAGCCCAAATTGAACTTGGGCTTGGTTAGTAGTCACTGGAGTTTAACTGTTTTCTCGGATGGAATGAGCTAGTGCAAGTTGGATCTAAGTATCTAACTGAAGTTGCAGCCTCATTTGATTTCTTTCTTCCATCCATTCACACCACAGACAGCAATATGGCTTCAGTGAAGTAGGATGATGATAATTTCTAACATCCCACTTGCACTCATACCCATATAGCCCGACTTAGAGCTCTTAGACACAGGAATCTAAATCTTGGCCGATAGCCGATATTTGCCCATATCAGGCCGATAACAGCCTTTTTATTTATTTATAAATAAATTATTAAAAAAAAAATCCACCGAGATTTCTAAAAAAATACAATTGAAGAGAGAGAAAGATTCGCCCGAGATCTCGGCCGATATGAAAATTCGGCCGAAATCTCGGTCCAACCTGAATTTTCGACTCCTCAGAGTCTCAGACCCGACCCACTCAGCTTAGGAAACCGGGATTTGACCCGTACCTAACCTTTTGGGCCACATGACTTAGCCCTGTTACCAACAATCAGACCAATTCAATACATAGCAAAAAACATAGTGAACCTTAGAATCCATTAGGCCCCTTGTGGATGAATCACCAGCACATAACTGACCTCCCCTATTAGACTGAAACGATAACTTAGACCCTGGAAACAGCTGTCCAGTTAGGAGTGCAACTTGGGCTAAGGTCAATTTGAGCTATAGGTAGGTTAATCCAACCAATTTAAAATATAGGTTCGGTTTAAGTTAAAAAAATTAACCTATTTTTACTTCGGCCATGGTAGGGCCATCATTTAATTCATTTTTTGACAATAAACTCGAAAATGAAGAATATCTTAGAAATCTCGACTTTTATTAAAAGTAAAAATAAAAAGTCTTGGAAAATTATAGAAATACGCTAAAAACATTGAATTCCACAAGTGGATATTATTTCATTAAATTATTTCACAAAAAATTCGAATTTTGAGATTATCTTAGAACTGAAATTCGAAGAAAATAATGAAAATAACTCAAAATGATAAAAATTGATGAATATAGCTCAAAATAACTTGAAAATTGAATAACTTGCTTTTAAACTCTTTTAAATTTGAAAATATTGGTGAAAATAACTAAAAAATTGGTCAAAACCAATATTTAAAAAAAAAAAAAATGCACCGGCCAAGATAAATTGGCATGTATCGGTATTTCACATCTTGTGAAAATGCAACGATACATATTGACATCAAAAAATATATTACATATGATTTGATACATTACGTATTGTCCGATAACTTCATCTATTAATCCAAATATCATAAAATATATGCCAATATCACCGATAATTCTAATGAGTTTAAATATAATGGCTAAGAAATTTTTATTTTAGAAGTGGTTGTTGTTGAAGATGATATATTTTTAATAATATTGCATACCTATGCTCAGTCAACTTATAAATTGGGTCAATTGGGTATGGGTCCATTCTAAATGGTTGGTTCTTATTAAGACTTATGCAAATTTTTCATTTCTATATTTATAGATAAGAATAGATTTTTCTTTTGAATTTACGTGTAGAAATTGTATAATAACAATAGATTTGTTCTTATTAGAAAGGCGATGTACCCAACCTTATATTAGTCTATAGCTGCCGTCAAATCACCAGTGGAAAAGTAAGGACAATGACTATAGTTTGCGAGAGAATCGTCAATTGATTTGATTAAAAAAAAATTATTTGAAGTTATAATTTTTAAAATTATCTCTTGAATCAATAAGATCATGATTTTAAAATTCATTACAAAAATTAAAAAGTAATTCCAAGATAACAAAAATTCGAAAATCAAATTCAACACGTCAGCCACAGTAAACTTTATGAATCACACTTTTAAATATAAACATTTTTTTATAAACTTATCATAAATAGATCTTGCTGCCAACATCTTGATAATGAATTATCAATTATTTGTTAATTTAAAACAAATAATGTAAATCTAAATGTAACTCCCAACCTACTTAAATTATTTTTAATTTAAACTTTGTTAGTAACCATAGAAATGGTCCATGCGAATTTACCACCACTCCCGTCGGCATGACCCGTTTACATCTCTAAACTCTAATCTAACGTAACTGGGTCTGGGTTACCGTGACTCGACTTAAATTTAGTAATATTAATTTATTGAATATTAATCTTATTAAAATAAGTTAGAGATTATCAACATTACAATATGAAAAATTCTCATTTAAGAATTATCTATATTTAATTTCAGCAAATAAAGTCTATAATTAAGAAAGAGCTCTATTTCAACTATTGTTTTCCTTAATTTAAATCCAATGACTATATATATTAAACAAAACCAATTTATTTCAAATCCTCTTATCAATTTGTCTTTGGGTCCCAACTCATCGCCCAATATTATTGTAGAGTCGATTTGAAAGGTATTTTTTAGCATCATCAAAGTCATAATTCATCTATTCATTTTAAATTTTACTTCCTTATCATAAATTATACAATGTATGATTTTATAGCCTATCGTGTCTTTCTTTATCATTTATTTATCATTTTACCCCTCCTCCTCATGTCTGTGATTTGCTCATCTGATCCGTTTGGATGAGGGGTAAAAAAATCTAGGGGTGCATCAAGGTGGGTCCATCTAAAAATTAATACCCCTTGCTTCCAAAGGGTATTGAAAAGTGAGAGGATCAGAGTAAAAAGTGGATATTGTACCCTTAACCGCTTGTTACCCAACAAAGCTAATAAGCTTGCACCCTCTCATCCAAACACAACCTCAGTCATATCCTAACTGTCTACTATTTTTTCTTCATTACATTAATAGTCTTATAACTTTAATAATTGTTTTTAACTCTATTTTTAAGATGATGCTTCTCATAAAATATCAAATTTGTTGAGTTTGAAAAATCATAAATTTTAAAGATATAAAGATCAACCATTACATGAGAATCAATTTTGAATATAAAAGTTAGATGATCTAAAATAAGGGTAATGATTTTTGTACTCCATTTTCTTTTATAGTGCATCCTTTTAAAAGGAATTTTAAAGGGGTGCACCATGAGTAGAGGTGAAACTTGGGTAAATCAATAGATTTGGGCTATACTTTTGTATATTTCACGGATCAAGTTGGAAAAAATAGACATGTATAAAATTTGGTATAGATTGAGTTGAGAAATTTAAAAACAACTAAACCTGACCTGACCCGACCCAAGTATACAAAGTTATAAAACAGTACGTCAGAAATTCGAGTCAGGATCAGTAACACGTGTTAGAAATTCGAATTGGATTAGATAGACTTCAATAAATTTTGACATAAATTAAATTAAATTTATTAAAATCTTATTGACAGAACTTCACTCGACTACAGAAGAAAATAAGAAAATAAGGATGTAAAAATCACTAACCTAAAATAAATTCAAAAAATTCCCCGACAGTCAAGTCTCTTAGCGTTCCAATGCCGCTAAAGTTGACAATGAGTTTGGCGAAAGGACAAGAAATATATACATCGTCAAAGGGAAAATAGGGCAGCACTGTTGAGTCAGGTTGACTCACTTGTTTGATTGGCAATTTGATATAGTGCACGAAGCCCAGCATTAAATGAAGGAAGGAGGTCGGTCAAGCTGATACGGCAAAAACCGACCAAGCCGAAAGTGGAAGTTGACTTGCTTTCCAAAAATGCAAAGGGTTGACTTGATAAATGAGCGGAGGGCTAAATTTTTTTTAAAAAAAAATTAAGAGTGAAAAACTGTAAAATATCTAGCGTAAAAATTCCCAAAGTGAATCTACTATTCTTAGAGCACACACTAAGATTAGGTCATATGAGATCAAACCTGCAACTTCCTACTTTCTAAGACTAGAGACAACCAATTGAATATGATTTTAAATATAAAAAATCAATTTCATCAGAAAATTAGGTCATTAATTTGATATAAATGATTAATATGAAGTTCTATCACTCATTTTAGCTTGATTGAATGAGAAAAAATATCTATAATATGCTTCACATCTTTTTTTTAAGACAAAAGTATTCATCGTTGGGTCTGGAGTTCAAGTCCAAAATATTAGCCTTGATAAGTGGAGTGACCCGAGCCCCTTATAACTCTCTATTTCTCTCATTTCTCAACTAATGTGGGATTCGTTTGTAGCCCCAACATTCATATGTCTAATTTGACTAATCTATGTGTAAACCTCTCAATTCACATACATTTGATACACTCAATCTGCACACATTAGATACAGAATAATAAAGAGTGACACTTTTTATATTGAGAAGGACTTGATTCCATTATATGTCATATCTAACTTATTTATATTCATCCCATCATTTTGATATTATATCTTAAAAATGAAAATGCCTTTTTTTACCATATAGCAATTTAGGCCTAATTTTTTTTTTAATCTCTGGTAGATCTGAAATGTGCATGTCATAAAAAACTCTTAGACTGAATTGGGTTCTTTAATTTGGTTAAATTTGTCAACTATATCGGCCTTCATTTTTCTTTATTTTCCTTCAAAGTCTTGTGCTAAGATGTGTGTCTATATTACCACATTGAAAGCTCTTGTAGTTATCTTATTTAGATACTATTTTATTTTATTTAAAATATAATACTTTAATATTTGTTTTATTACAATTGTCTCTCTCTTGATAATCTTTGTGGACCCAATTTAACCTTCAGAGGATAAAATTGCCACATATTGGCTACGATGGAGATAATGATGAATATATAAGGTAGATAAAGATAGAAGGTAGTGTCAAACAAGCAAGAGAATGCATGAAAGACAAAGAAGAGATGGCTACTAGAGTATTAGATTGACAAGTGCACTTCTAGGGCCGGCCATAAGATTTGTCTAGACGAAATTTTAAGATGGGCCTTTTATACATTTATAAAAATAAAATAATTTTTTTTTTTTTTATAAAAATATGAAACATTCAAATAAAATATCATAATCAAATCTATAACAAAGTATTATTTAAGATTTATTCTTCTTAGAATTTTGAGATGCAAAATTACTAATTAAATTACTATATTTAAGTTTTTTTAATATATTTTTTTAATAGATAAGATAGTTAATACATTCAATCTTTCTTTTAACAAATTTAATTTCCACTTATCTCATGAATATTGATTTTTTATTTTTTATTATCATTTTATTGTATTTAAAAAGAGTAGTTGACATGCTAAAGTATATAATGCATTTAAAACAACTTATAAAGTAAAATTATATTGAAAAAATTATCACTCAATTATAAACTATAAAACACAAAATAGTCATTCAAATGTAATCCACTTTCTTTCCATTCAACCATCTATATTACAATGAACAATAAGTTTCCTCGATTGGAGACTTCTTTAGGTCACACTTTTATTAAAATTTCTAAAAATTTTATAAGAATAATGATTAATTAAAATCTGACCTCTATATAATCATTTTAATATTGTAATAGAGTCAATTAATCATCCTAATTCTTAATTTTTAAAATAAAAATAAAAATAAAACTAAAGGATAAAAGAAATGCACCTGAATCGAACATGTGATCTATGGAATACAAGTCATACCAACTACCATCACGCCCCAAATCCATTTGCTAAAAAAGTAAATATTAAAATAACTTTCTAACGTAAAATAAGGTGCGTGAACTTAAAAAATTGAACTCGACTTGGGGGCCCTAGGCGATGGCCTAGTTCGCCTAAGGCCAGGGCCAGACTTGTTCACTTCTTATTATTATTTTTTAAATATTACAATTATAATTGCAATGGTAATATAGAGTTAAATATCGGATTATGAAAATAAATATATTTTTGTTATAGTCATCTTTAGGATAAGAATCCACTTCTATCTCTAGGATAAAGAAAAAAAGACATTGGCGACCACTTTTACAAATTGAGGTTATACAGTGATGAAATACATGTTTTTATATAAATTAAGTTAAAAATTAGATAAAACTTTTTGAAAACTAAAATATGAAGATAATAATAATAAATTATAAATATATTAAAATTGATCATTTTCATAATTTTATACTCATATACATAAATAAAAATACAAATCATCATTATATAACTACTCATGTTTGTACTCTCAATTAATAATAGTATGATTATCAAATATTAATTTAAGAGTGTTTGAATTTTACTCCAAAAAAATCAAATACAAATTGAATTAGATAAAAAGGTCAGAGAAATACCCAATAAATAAACTTGAATTCTCATTTTATTCAAAGTAAAAATTCAAAATACTTAGATACACTGGATCCATTATATTTTTTTCTCCAATTGTAATTATATAAATGAAAAATAAAATATATGAATTGAAAGTAGACTTCATGAACTACAACTGGACCAAAATTCACTCTAAAATTTAATTTATAACCACTTGATCTTAAGTGTCAAAATCACTAGACATCTTTGAATCGAAGTAGTGATAAATTGATCAATAAGATCAAATGGCTATATATCTCATGAAGTCTATTTTCTATTTATATGATTGGATTTTATTTGTATAAGTAAAAAGCCTTTCTAAAAAATGAAATTCTTAGAGTAGAGCATGGATAATAATTGGCCGATACATATTGTTTCGACCGTACAGTATACATATCACCAATTTTAAAAAAATTGGAAAACAGTATGGGCCAGGGTGATATCTCGGCCGATATCGGGTGCATATCGACCATAATCTGCTAATATTTGGGTTTATAATTTTTTAAAAAGAGTTTTTTTTTTAAAGGACCGTTATTTTCAAAAAAAAAAAAACACAAAAGGAGGAGAATAAATGATATTAGCCGATATTCAAGATTCGAAATACAACGGATATTTCTACCCAGGGGTCCAAAATACGCTTCAGCCGATATTTCGGCCGACATGCATATCGGTCAAAATATCGGCCAATATGTATGTCTACCGAAATATTGGCCAATAATTTTCTCTCTCATCCTATTTTTACAGCCGTGAAAAAACCGTGAAAAATTGTAAAAAAGGGTAAAAATGGCAATATCAGTTTTTTTTTTTAAAAAAAATCAAATAAATTTTAAATGCCGATTTTTATGCATATCGGCCGATATGATGACCGATGTTCGATCCAAATATTGGTCATATCAGTCGATAACCTTTTTTACTAATCGATACATATTGTATTAACCGATATCGTTCAACCCTGAAAAATCGATACATATCGGCCGATATGATATGTATCGAGAAATATTTCGACCCCTGCTTCTACCTTTAGAGTATAGCAAGTGGACGCGTAATCATGATCTCATTGTCACTGTTATGTCAAGATCAAAATTGATTCTTTTATCACACTTCTCTTTTACCATTGATAATACGAAGCTTTTAACGGAACTTGCTTTCAAGTTTCAATTATTGCTAATCCAAGAATAGTTTTTTTCCATGTACTTCCTCTTAATTGATAGAGACTTGAACTAGGGTGTTATTTAAATTTTAGTGTTTATAATAAAAAAATACTTCTTAGATAGTGAAAATTTTGATTTTGTTATTATAATAAATAAAAAGGTGATTGTCATGACAAGAAGGATTGTTCATGGAAATTTCTTGGATGGTTTTATTTAATCGGTTGATTAGTGGATCGATGTAAGATTTTCCACGCGCTTCCTTCATTTTCCTTGTTTTTGTTTGTTTGGATTCGTGACGTTGCACGGAAAGCATCGCGTGACGTCATCGATTACGCGTTGGAAGTTTCAACTGGCTCAGAATTCCACTGGACACCTCGTGAGCATGGGCCAAACAACCATGGGCCAACCAACCATTATCACATGCGAATATAATTATAGAATGAATGGAGAGAAATGAGCACATGCACAGTATTGATTGCAATATAATCAGAGAAGTACACGGCATGATTCATGATTGAACTCATTCTAGTGAAGATAGAATATCAAAGGAAATTGATTAAAACTTCTTTTAATATTTTTTTAATCAATCAATGACTTCAGATCGTGGGGATGTAGCTCAAATGGTAGAGCGCCCGCTTTGCATGCGGGAGGTACAGGGTTCGATCCCCTGCATCTCCATATTTTTGCTTTCCACAATATTTTTACTGTTGCAAAAAAAGAAAAAAGTAGTTGGGAAACTCAGGTCTGACCTATTAATTTTTTTATTTAATCAATAAATCATATTTTTTTTTCTAATTTCTTCAAGATTTAAAATTATATTTCTTTTTGAACTTCTTAAATTAAAAAAACATAGTAGGGTTAATTTAAACAATTTCGTCTAAATTTTCTTTTTTCCATCTAAATTTTCTTTTAATTCAAGAGGGGGTTAACCTGACTGTCAAGAAGCTTTCTTCATGAAAGGAGATATTGAGTTTGATTCATGCTCAACACCCCTCTGGGCCACTCTCTATAGTTATTGACTAGGTGTGTGGGATTCGGAGGATTGCACATGCCCCAAAACTAATCGGATTAAAATGTCTCTTGATCAAATATAAGTGAGACTCCTGAACACCTTAGTCATAAAGAAAATCATGTGCCAAATTTCTTCGCTAAGCTTGAAGTAAACAACCATTGGGAAGGTGTTTTTCTTATTTGAGTTTTTTTTTTTTCTTTTGTCTTCTCTTCATTTTTTTTTTCTCTTTTTCTCCGGTCTAATTCTTCTGGGCCTTTTCCTTCTATCTCTCTTATTGAATTTTTGTGATGACTGCTAAAAAAATATCTTTTTCTTCAATATGCAAAAGTTCAAAGATTAAAAAAATAATTTAAAATGGTGAAATTTTGTGAGCTTTAAAAATATAACTTGATCAATCCGATTAATATGATTTTTTATGGGCCATATATTAAAAAAATGACCAATCCAACAAATTTATCACGACTCCACTTAATTAGCCCCATACCTAAGTGTATAATACCACACCATGCTTGCATACCATTCTCCTATAAATGTCCATTGACAAAGTTACTTTAACGTTGTTAATTATTGGTTCAGTCTTTTAATTATTCAATCAAAACTAAGTCCCCTCTCTCTCTCTCTCTCTCTCTCTCTCTCTTTCATGCTTATTTGGAAGTTAAGCATTTCAATTATTTATTTAATCATTTGATGATGCATCTTACTAATATGACAAAGTCAATAATCATCTATGTCCTAAAAAAACTAAAACCAAAAGAGTAGACCTACGACGTACACTAACGAGACATGTCTTTCGATGGATCATAGTCTCACAAATTTAGATTCATTTCAAAGGTGATTACATAGATATAAAGTCTATAAAACCTCACCAAATCTCAGCCTTTAAATTTTGATGAGTATAAACCGTTGATTTTTAAAAGTTTAAAATTAAGAGATAAAGATCATTAGATGAAGATAAAATTCCATAAAAGAACTATCTATATACTCTTTTTTACGGCAGACTAAACAATGAGGGCCCTAAAATATATTTTAGGAGATGTCTTACTATTTATTATCGAAACACAACATGTCTCGGAAGATATTTTTTTTTTTTTTTAAAAACAAAGTCTTCTCTCCAAGTCTCCTCAGCTACTCGTAGTTATTGTGTACTTTAGTGTATTGTTCACATTTATTATTGGCAGCTAACCATGGTGCCCACATCTAGTCAGAAAAACCTGTGTTTCTGCCAAGAACAGTACGTCGATAACTTTTTAATGCCCCTCCATACTTTTTGACGTCACACAAATAATAGTCGAAAATAACCATCAAGCTAATTTTTCAGAATTAATTTTGATTTAAATTTAGACATGAAAATCTCATCAAATATTGGTTTTGTTGGTTTCTGATTAATAGTGGCGCAAACTAAAATCTCAACCAAAATTGTTCTATTTTGATTGAAAAAATTATTTTTTATTTAATTCTTTTACAAAAGGTCTTAAAGCTTTTCAGCACCTGAGCTGAAAGGACCAATATTTGAGCCAAATCTTTTCAACCCCTTATAAATGAAAATATATATTTTGTCAAAAAAAAAAATAAAACTAAATGAGAATCAAGGCCTTTATTACAAAATAATATTTTTTTTTCTTATTGAAAAAGATTCCTTTTGAAGGTTGAAAAGAGTTTATCAGAATAAACTTCTAATAAAGACGACCTAATTAGAAAAAGACTTGTTGTGTAGTTGAAAGATGCTCTATGAACATGAAGATTGATAAATTATTCTTCCTTGTTTCTATTGTATGTTGCTAAAAAAAATAAAAAGCACTGAGAATGAAGTGGGAACAAGGCCTTTTTTAATGTGGCATTTTGCTCTTTCCAAAGAGTCTTCTTTTTTTGATAGAGGGGATAGAAAATTTTATTGATGAGAAAAAGAAGGTTTTTTCGCTCGTCAAGACAATATTTTATTCATTTTCAATGAAAATAAAAATTTTGAGACAAATAATTCAAAAGTTGGATCTTCAAAACTTAACACGAGACCATATTTCATGACACTTATATAATTTGAATAGAATTCTAACTTATTTTTTTCATGAAATTATATTCTTCAAAGAAATAGACAAATGGCCTCTTAGTCTTGCAATTTTAGAGGGGCCGTTGATATACCTTTTCGCTATTTAGATGATGACGATAGGAGAACAAAACAAATTCAGTCTCCGAGTGCCAATTTTTATTCTCTTTTTTAAATCTTGATTTCTTATTAAAATTGTGCTAAGAAAAAGGACTTTAGGAACTTCATAAAATGATGAAATTGACATTTTTCATCAAGTTCAGGAATTCTAACAATTATATCGGTAGGGTAGAAACCAGGGGTGCAATAAACACCCCGGCCGATAATTCGTAGCGGCCGAATTATGGGCCGATATGATTCTCTCTCCTCTTTTTTTTTTTGTAAATATCGGTATTATTTTATTTATTTTTAATTAAAAAATATAAAAAAACCAAAAAGAAACTTTTTTTTTAAATGAAAACGTAATTATCAGCCGGTATTTCAACCCGGGCCCGTCACCGTTTTGAATTTTTTTTTTTTAAATACCGATATAAATCATCTCGACCGATATTGAGCTGATTTATATCGCTGATATATCAGGTCACATCGGTCGAGAAATGGGCTGTACGGCCGATACAATACGTATCGGCCGATATTATATGGCTGTTAAAAATCGATATATATATATATATATTGGCCGATACGTTTCGTATCAGTCGATATCTATACCCTGATGGTAACCATTTTGATAATTTAATCACTAAAATATTGCAAATATGACGTGAATGCTACGACGTATGCAATGAGGTTTAATATAGTCCCCTACTCACCTTCCCAGAAGCTCACACTTGTGTTGGTGCATTGTATCAATTCCCTTGACCTTCAAACATGGCCCAGACTCTCCTCTCCACTAGAATCCGATACCAAAACCTCCCGGAAAACTACATCAGACCCAAATCCGACAGGCCCCGACTCTCCGAAGTCGTGACCCAAGAAGTGCCATTGATTGACTTGAGTTCCTCCAACAGAGATCAAATCATTCGTGAAATTGGTGACGCTTGTCGCACTTTCGGATTCTTCAAGGTCGCACATCTTCTGCTTCTTTTACTTTTTTATCTTAGTTACAATTGCCGTCATCATCAAAGCTAAGTATCTCATTTAGACAGAATCGGAGTCAGCTTTCTAAAATCTATTTATGTATATCCTTATTTCATATTGGAGGTGAGACTAATCCCATGGATACACCATGGATATATAAAATCATCTGTAGACTTCGTCAAAACTAAATATCTCATTTAGGCAGAGTCAGAGTCAGCTTTCTAAAATCTATTTATGTATGTCCTTATTCCATATTGGAGGTGAAACTAATCCCATGGATACATAAAACCACCCGCAAACCTCGTCAAAGCTAAGCATCTCATTTAGGCAGAGTCGGAGTCGTCTTTCTAAACTCTATTTATGTATATCCTTATTCCATATTAGAGGTGAGACTAATCCCACAGGTACACAAAACTACCGACAAACCTTGTCAAAGCTAAGTATCTCATTTAGGTAGAGTCGGAGTCAGCTTTCTAAAATCTATTTATGTAAATCGTCATTCCATGTTGGAGGCGAGACTAATTCCTATGAATACACAAAACCACCCACAAATCTCGTGTATCAGGTAAGTCCTAGATGCGTCGAATCCAAAACCTCTAGTCTAATCTTAGAAATGTAAGTCCTAAAGGAGTCAAATCCAAAAGTCTAATCCTAGAAGCTTCAGGCAATATTTGTGATCACTTGTCTATTTGAAATGTCCCTTATGCATTTTTTTTCTTTGTTTCTTTCTTTAATTGTTTTGTTAAATTTCTCATTTATGCAAGTATGCTGTGTTAGTATGAACATTTAGTGTAACCACAGTTGTGCATGTGCATGTGCATGTGCACCAGGTAACAAATCATGGGATACCTGACGAATCAATGCAGAAGGTTTTTGCCATTGCAAGCGAATTCTTTCATCTGCCGGCGGAAGAGAAGATGAGATATTATACTAATGATCCGGCGAAAAAGATAAGGTTATCCACAAGTTCCAATGTAACAAAAGAGAAGGTCCATAACTGGAGGGATTATCTGCGACTCCATTGCCACCCATTGGAAGAATATGTGAATGACTGGCCTTCTACTCCCTCTTCTTTCAAGTAAAATTTTACTTCCTCTTCACCAATT
Organism: Chimonanthus salicifolius; assembly: GCA_013350335.1. NCBI lineage: Eukaryota > Viridiplantae > Streptophyta > Magnoliopsida > Laurales > Calycanthaceae > Chimonanthus > Chimonanthus salicifolius. The sequence continues at coordinate 55,659,333 of CM023536.1, forward strand.
GATTTTGCTTTTGCATCTCTCTTTTCTATATTAATTTGGAGCATGAGAGCTCCTCTGTGTTAGAAAACTATGATTTGATAATATTCTTAAGATAAAACTCACTCTCAAGAGTTAGCCGTTGGGCTCAAATTAATCGATATGGAACTTGACTCTATAACTGCACGTGAAAACTTTAGACCTGCCCTTATGTGCAGCTCGACCCTATAGATGCACTCGGAACCTATTCAGATACTATGTTAGAAAACTATGACTTGATAACATTCTTGAGACCTTTTTTTTTTTAAATGATGGTTATAAAATTTCATTCAAAGAATATGGAGCCCAAAAAATGTATAAGAAATCCACAGTCCGGGCCAGGCAAGCTCAAAAGTATAAAAAATACAAATTTTTTAGAGTGAGTTCTACGTCAAAAATATTATCAAATCATAGTTTTCTAACATGGTATTACTGCAGGTTCTGTATACAGCTATAAGGTCAAGCTACACATAAGGATAAGTATGAAATTTCCACGTGCAGTCGCAAAGCATAGCTTCACATTTACAATACCTTTTGGAATCATGAAAGTCATGGAGGAATAGAATAAATCATACGACAGTAATCTATTTGGAAATGCAAAATTACATAAAATGGGTTTCCATGTTTGGTGCTTCTACTTATCTACTATATTGTATGGAGTTCACCATCCCCTGAAAAGAACCAAATTCATGGGTGTAATTGATACAAAACCTCTAATTTATATTAATGATTTATACAAATTCATGGGGTACATATTTCCCCCACCTCAACAATAACCAAACAAGTCAGCATCCTCTACCTGTGCAGCACTGAGAATTTATGGTGTTTATTTATAATCACTTGCTATATAGACCAATTCAAAAATAAATTGATCATTTCAATGTGGTAAAAAGTTAAAAAAAAATTGTTCTAATGATCAATTCCCTCTTTTTTGGTTCGTGGCAAGATACGATATGTGGCACCATAATTTAATTTATCGTAGCATTAGACAATTCAATTGGTAAACAAAAGAGCATCTTATGTAAGATTTTGTAGGTTCCAAGTAGAATAGGGATTGATTTACTAGGGAGAGAAGATTGTAAGGTCTAAATTTTAAAAAGAAAGCAAATCCATATTGCAAATTTGAGAAGAGAGAAGATAGCATATGATCTAGGGTTTATTAAAAATATCATATCTAATTATTATATAACAACATGTTTTTGTCTCATGGATATGTATTAAATATTTTAATAAAAATTAAAAAAAAGAGTAGATGGATTCACAAATAAAACTATTACTAAGATATAGGGTTCTTCAAATGTAGGGGATTAGATTATGGGTCTACTTTAGACGTATCAAGATTATAGATTAATTTAAAATAAATATGTTTATGGATATTTTCTAATTTGTGCATTTAATTGAAGTATACATATCTATGTTATTGTGATTCAATTAGTCAATGATTGATCTTAGTAGGGTTAACTCATGGCATAATTACTTGAATGATATGATATATACATCAATTTCAACCGTTGGATAATTATGACTTTAAAATTAATTTTCTATATATGATGATATTTATTATATTGTTATTTTTTAATATCCATTGTGGAATATTAATTACAATACCTGACAAGTCCAAGGGTTGGCGTGTTGGTCAGGAACCTCAAAAAGTAAAAATTCAGAGTTCAAATTTCATCTCATTTCAAATGACTACTTCCTATAATTTTACCTACTGTGTGTTGGTAGGAAAGCCTTTCACATATCCCAAAAACTAGTCGAGCACTTTATATTAGATTTATTCTTAAACTTTTTTTTTCTTTATAATAGAATATTTCAGCATTATAAGTATTTTAATATTTCATTTTAGAGAAGAGGGCATAGAATTTTTTTAACAATAATGTTAATTTATAATTGTCATCATCATCATCAACCTGCATTCCATCTATTTGAGTTAATTTTATGAGTTCTTTTTCTCCAATTAATCCATATATCTCATGGGTCATCTAGGTGATTAGATTTTCTACCATTTAGGCTCATATATCACTGATTCCATGCAATATTTGTTCGTTTCACTTATTTAATTTCAATAAATTTGTATTTAGAAAAAAAAATTCTACCACATATATTACTAAATTATAAGTGCTAGATGGTAATTAAGTCGTAAGAAATAGAACAGGACGAAGAGCATAATAATCCACAATATGATTAAAAATAGTTGATTTCCCCACGCTTTGGTAAGGAAGCGTTGGAGTGAGATTTTAGATACGAAACTCTCACATCTATAATCCATATAAGGTGAGTTTACATTTTCAGTGTGAGTTCAATTTCCCCACCTCAACTCACTCTAATCAAAACACAACCCATAAGTACTAAATGGGTTTTGAAAACTAAAAGAAAAGCAAATGAATCTTTCAATAAATTCAAGGCTAGATTGATCATAGTCATCAATTCACTCCGTTTTATTCAAAAATGGACCAAAATGTTTCATTTCTATTCCCCCCTAATTTAGTTTTTCTATCTAAATTTCTTTTCTCATGTATAACTCTAAAAAAATTCTAGTTTGTCATTAACAGTTTTTCTGAAATGGAACATCAAAACATCAAAACAGAGGCAAACTAAAACGGCTGTCGAAATGAAATTGACAACTATGAAATTGATAGGGAAAGGATTTACAAAAGTTCAAGGTGCATATTGTGAGAAAACTCTCTCCAGTAGTTAGATTTCCTTGGATTTGTATTCTTCTATCAATCATTGCTAATATAAACTTAAATTGCAGTACATGGATGGAAAGGTTACTTTCTTAAGTGGAGATTAGATGAGCAAAGTTTATAAATCCAACAAATCCATTTAATGGTTGTAATAGATGTCTAGACAATAGTACAAAAAGTTTCATGAGTTCCAAAGATCACTGCAATTATATAAAGCAGCGTAATTATCATTTTGTTATTCTATCTTTATACATAGATGATATTTTGTTTGCTTGCAGTATGAATTGTTTATAAGTTGAAAAAAATGGGGTTAAAAAAATTTTGAATTAAAAAACTTGAGCGAGGTTGATTTCATATTATACATTAAAATCATGAAGAATAGAAATAAGAGGTTTTTAAGAATGTTTCTATCTTCCTACATTGATAAAATTCTAGAACATTTTAATCAAAGTGGCTCAACTCCAACGGGTCATTATCTGTACTTTATTATCTAGTGTGTATGGAATTGGAAGGTCTTCACATGCGCCAAATATTAGTCAAGTAAAGTTCCCTTCAAGTGAGACGACCGGACACCTTGGTCATTAAAAAAAGTGGTTCTACACCTGTTGAGACTCCCATTCATCTAGTTGCAAATCAAGTAACAAAGCCCAAAGACTAATGTTGAGGTAATACAAATATGTCAGCATTCCCTATGTAAGTGTTATAGGAAGCGTCATCTATGCTATGCTATGCTATGTTGTGGAATCATCTTGATATCTATAATACAATAGGTTTTGTTAGTCGTTTTTAGAACAATATGAACAAAATCATGTTAACATTCTTGAAGTAAAACTCACTTTCAAAAGTAGGCGATATGAGACTTTTTGTTTAAGTGTATTCTCCATTGTCTAAAAAGTGAAATACACCTTACACTTTGCTTTGAGGGTGGTGATCTTCGAGTGCAGTAGGCGTATTCCAACTTAACATGGTCAGGTGATTTAGATAATAGTAAGTCTAAAGATACAAAGTTCCATGGGAGAGCAAAGCATATAGAGAGACAATATCATTGGTTTTGAAAACAAGTTAAGGCAAAAGGAATTGTGCTTTCTGATGTTCCAGTAGCAAAAGTATAAGCTAATCATATGCCTAAACCATTTTCACAAAAAAAAAAAATTGCAATTCATGTTAGAAATATGGGTTTGAGCTTAAGAACCTGAAATTGTTTTATTATTTTTCTTCTGTGGGAGCTCAATAGTTTTTTTTTATGATACTTCAACTTGAAAGCTTGTTATCTATTCATTTTGATGATAGTTTACTATAATTTCATGTTTAATGATTGATACTTGATTGATCATTCTTTGTTACATGCATACATTGTTCTTACAGGGAAGTTGTTGGCAACTACTGTAGAGATGTTAGAGAACTGGGATTGAAATTACTTGCAGCCATCTCAGAGAGCTTGGTCTTGGAAAGCGATTACATTGAAAAGGTTCTAGGTGACCAAGGCCTACACATGGCCATGAATTACTATCCACCGTGTCCAGAGCCAGATATGACTTATGGATTACCTGCCCATACTGACCCAAATGCACTCACCATCCTCCTTCCAGATCAACATGTACCTGGCCTGCAAGTGCTCAAAGATGGCAAATGGATAGCTATCGATCCACACCCGAATGCTCTCTTCGTCAACATAGGAGACCAAATACAGGTATAATTCAATCAGTAAAACTATACATTGGTCTTAGAGATTGGTGGGGGGTGGGTGGGTTGGTTGGTGGGTTTGTTTTGACAATTGAAGAATTGTGACTACAATACAGGCATTGAGCAATGGAAGGTACAAAAGTATATGGCATCGGGCTATCGTCAACTCCGACCAAGAGCGGCTTTCAATTGCATCGTTCCTCTGTCCAGCCAATGATGCGGTTATTGCCCCAGCAAAGAAACTCATCAATGATGAATCTCCAGCTGTATACAGGGATTTCACCTATGATGAGTATTACAAGAAGTTTTGGAGCGGGAACTTGGATGATAAGCAGTGCTTGGAGCTGTTCAAGTCAGACTTGGCAAAATTTGACCGACCCGATTACCCAAATCTAACCCAAGCATTTTAAATGGGTATAGGTTTAAAATTCTGTGATCCGAACCCGAAATAAACCTAAACCGACTAACCCATTTAAGAAACAAATAAGTTGTGTCGGGTTGTTAAAGCCCACATAAAACCCGACCCAAAATTGTCCGACCCAACTCGTTGCCAGGTCTACCTTGAGCCAAACTCTGTTTCTTTCATCCAGACTTCTTCACCTTTGTCGCTTTCTGCATGCCTAAAACCACCCAGACATGATCTCCCTGGCCTCATGAACCCCACCAGTTTGTTCTCTCCATCTATGAACCCAATCTAAGCCATCTCAATTTCAGGTTTAATGGAAGCATAGTTGGAAAAAAAGTCTTATTCTCTACTTTTGCCTGTATACGTCCACTTAGTTATTGCCATTATCCAACCTTCTGATCATTTTACTAAATAAATTCAAACTCAAGTAGCAGACTTATATGAGTTTGAGGGGAGTGTTAGGATATATCTTAAGATCTATTAAGATTGATATAATGAGATTATACTTATCTTTTATTTAATCAATTATAAGTAATGTTTTTCTTTTCTTTTTGTGTTATTCAAATATTGTTTGCAGGTTGAATTTAAAAAGATTATTGTTAAAGGTACAAGTAAAAAACTTCTGTTTTTCATTTTTATGATCCTGTTGAAATATTGTCTGTAGGTTAAATTTATCACTCATAAATATTTTAATGCTCTTCTAGATATTTGAGTTTTTTAAATGTTTCCATATATAAAGGTTTAGTTATTGAATATTTGCTTACAATTTTCTTAAAGATCTATTTGTATTTTATTATTCAATCTTTTTATTTTTTAATATGAGCTAAAAGCCTAAATGGATAATCCGAAATTCAACCCAAACTAACTAACCCAAAACAATGGATTGAGGATTATTAACCCAAACCCAAATAAGATTCAACTTGAAACCAACTTGACCCGACCCGACCCATTGCCAGGTCTAGTTCAAGTAGGATTGAGAGTGAACCGGGTTGAACTGGGCAAAAGCATCTACAGGTCCAACCCATTTATTCCCCGCACCTAACAGAGCCCAAAACCAACTAACACACAAGAGCATGGACTAGGAACAACCCTTTAGTACAACCTTTCTAGCAACAATGAACTAAGTCAAAAGCATTAGAACTTGGTTTCAACCGTTGCAATGTGAAGAAAGTACAATTGAAATGTTACAATAAGAAACAAATAAAATAAAATAAAATCACACAACATAAAAGGTGAGACAAATTTAACTTGGTTTGGCATTTGATGCCTAGGTCCCCAGGCGAAAGGGATGATAGATTGACTAATGAGAAAAGAGAAAAAGGGTGAGAGAATTACAATGTGCTTAGCAAAAATCCAAAGGCCCACTCTCTTAATCCCAGAAACAAAAAAACCCTCAGAATTACAAAAGAGAACTTTCACAAATCTCTCTTAAAAACCCTCTCAAAAGAGACTCAAAGGAAGAACTCCAAATTGTTGTATGTTACAACTGAGGGCCTAAGTTTCCTTATATAGACTTTGGGTCTCCAAAATTAGGGGCTTCAAATAATAATATTTTAATCAAAAGAGACAGTGGAGAGAAGGAAAACAAGCCACGATCGTGGTCGACTTTGTAAAACCCAAGCGCCAATTTCGCTGGCTTTTCGAAATTAATAGGTTAGTAACCTGTTGTCCATGCTAGCAACATGTTGGCTTTCCTTTTTAACAATCTCTACCTTGTCGGAGTTCCATCTATCCTTTTGATACTCATCAACCCTTCTCCATACACCCAACGGGTGCCTAATATTTCCGTTGAACATTTATCAAGTCCAAGCAATGCTTGAACTTCTCAACAAAACTGACTTTGTCAACTTTTTTACAACATCGTCTTTGGTGTGAATCTTATTCAAAGAGATACCACCATCTGAAATAACTTTTTTTTTGTATGTAGTAAAATTGAACATTGATATGTTTGGTTCTTGCACAGTACCCTAATTCTTCACCAAGTATATTGAACTTCGACTATCGCTGAAAACACAAAATATATCTTTTGTTAAACCAAGCTCACCAACCAAACCTTTTAACCAAATGACTTCTTTAATTGCTTCTGTGGCTGCTATATACTCTGCCTCTCTAGTGGACAGAGATTGTCGATTGTAGCATTGACTTCCAACATATAATACCACGTACAAGCGTGAAGACATAGCCTGTTGTTTATCTTCTTTTGTCGAGATCACCTGCATAGTTGGAATCAATGTAACCTAGAACACTGCCTTTCTTACTACTATTCCTATTACACCTTAGCACATCATCATGTGTACCATTCAAGTAGTGCAAAATCCACTTAACAGCTTGTGAATGGGCTTTTCCTGGATTTGCCATATGTCTACCAACAATACTCACTGCATGTAAGATATCTAGCCTGGTACACACCATAGCATAAATAATACCAATTCCTTTGTAACAAATATCACTTGCCAAAACTTCTATTTCTTTCAATCTCTATACCTGAGATTTTTCTTCACAGCATCTAATTCCTTCATCTCAAACTCAATATTGAGTTGAGTTTTTTTTTTTTTTTTTTGTTTTTTTTCAAATGGTTATCATAGTAATAAAAGTAAGCACTAGAAGTACATTGAGTTAAGCTTTTAACTTATTGATTTCAGACATGTTCTTTGCAGCGATTAACATGTCATCAACATATACCACCAAATAAATGAAAAAATAATTTGGAAGTTTCTTAAAGTAAATACACCAGTCGAATCAATGTTTGTTATAAACTTGTCGAAATGCTTATACCACTCCCTAAGAGACTGCTTGAAACCATAAAGAGACTTTTTCAACTTGCATACATGATCTTCTTTACCTTTCTCTTTGAAACCTTTCGGCTAGTGCATATAAATATCCTCTTCTAAGTTGCCATGTAAAAATGCCGTCTTGCCATCAAGTTGTTCTAACTCAAGGTCATATAATGCAACTATGGCCAACAAAGTACGAATTAAAAAGTGTCTTCCAAATGGTTAGAAGATTTCATTAAAGTCAATAGTCTCTTATTGTGCATAACTCTTTGCCATCAATCTAGTTTTATATATCACATCACTTGAACCAGAAGATGCTTCTCTCTTTCTAAAGACCCATTCGGAGCCAATGGCTTTCTTCCCCTTCAACAATTTCATTAGATCCCATGTTTGATTTCACTACATAACATGTGCTAGTGGATGAGATTGACTTGTCCCACTATATGATAGCAAGGTTTTAGGATGAGCTACTATAAGAGCCCATTGGATGAATCATTAAAATTAAGAAAAAGAAAAGATAAAGTGCAAGAGACTTAACTGTAATAAGATCAAGGTCAAGTGTTGTATATCTACTATTTATTGGAAAATGTTCAATATTTTAAAACTTCAAATTTCACCAATGAATGGTGGATCTACATGACCTAAATTATTAAAGTCAAGTCCTACATATCCACTATTCATTGTTGAAGTTTGAAATTTTAAAATATTGAGTTTTTTGAAGGTCAAATCCTGCATTTTCCTATGCATTGGATTGGTGAAATTTGAATTCTTATTGAGCATTTTCTATTGGATTGTAGATATGCATGACATGATCTTATTATAATTAAGTCTCCCACACCTGATCATTTCTCTAAGAAAAAAAAATGAAATGTTTGGTTGAATGACTATTTTCTTTGTCTATTTAAATTTTAAATGTAGATAGAATGACTAAAAAACAAAAGGGAGTTAGTTTTGGCATATAACTCTTTTTTCCTAACTCCAATGGAGCTAATCTACCTCACCCACCCACTACCACATGTTACATAGTTGCAACTAAGTCACGAGTGCTTATAACCTAGGCTGCTGACATTTAATTCTACTCCCCTTAATTTGACAAAGCAAATCTTGAGAATCAGCTGTTTGGCCCTTTCAAATAATTTTTCAATGAGGACAGATAGCATATTTGTATATGTACAGGCCACCAGAAGACATAACATGGGTTGTGATCTAGTCATCCACAAAATTAACCTTAAGGATCCTTTCTAGCCACCTGACATACTTGATGATCTATTCATGAAATAAAAGTCTTAAATTAGATAGCTAAAAATGATATTAAAGTTACTTTTGTAGATGCGTAATTCACAACTTCATTGTATCCGGTGAGGCCAACATACCCCACTATTTTACCATAAGTCTTTTGTTATAGGGTCATTTAAATGGACAAAGCTATTTCCCGGGTCAGCAAATGGTTTCCCATTATCATAAAAAATATGCCACAACCCCACCCATCCAACTGGCCTTTATTGCAAACTTGAGATCCAGCTGGCTAGCCCATTTAGTCATAGGTAGGACTTTCGGAAGAAGGATCAGGAGTTGAACCGCTGAAGCTTCGGGAGAAAGGGAAGGTACCTGGGCGGGTGAACATCGATGACTAGGAAAATTGATCAGATCTGACCATGGCTGGGAAGAAACATGAACAATCTGATCGGCAAGGCATGTATAGGGCATTGGATGAAACCCTTTCCTTCCTTTCTTAGATAGGGATCCGATGGCCGGTGACATGACATGTCTATTTCGTTTATCGGGGGGCTTCCGGTGAGGTCCATTGTAGGAATCTTTCTGGTTCCCACTCCCTCCTTCCTGGCCCTCTTGTTTGCTATGAGTTCATAGTGATCTCACTGATCCATTCCATGTTGCTCGCTCTAAACTATCCTAAGTATTAGTAGGCTGGAGCTATGAATATTAGCACTTATGTGTACTAAGTAGCGGTCACTTCGAGATATTTGCAAGTACAACATATGCATGTGTACTAGGTGTGAAGAGGCAAGAATTAAAGTAAGCTTCAATCCCACACCCAGGTCTAAATTCTCATCCAAATCCGGCCCATAACCAATTCCAGTCCATCATGATCTGGGTAGCCTGGCACACTTGCAACCACAGTTCAAAATTTGTGCTTCAACTGCTCCAGTAACCATTCATAAAAATATGCATTTACTATTGGTTTCTTCTTCCTTCCTTTTCCCTTTCTCATGTGCAAGTGATGGAACTTAAATGAGGAATCGACCTTAGTTTCCTTGTTTTCGACATACGTTATCATCGATTAAGTTGGGGATGGTATGATTTTCCCAAATTGGTTGAAGAGACATCATTTAAACTCACATCAGAAACTAGAAAAATGTAGGCATAGACACTCCAAAGTGAATAGCTAAAGCAGAAACTTGACCAAGCCTAGCCCAATTCTAATCAAGCTTGGCTGATCTAATGCTTGTCAACCCTACAGAACAAAAAGTGAAGGAAATTAACTATTGAACCACTTTTATTGAATCTTTTTTTTTTTTTCGAACTGGGCCATAAATTGAAGCGCCAGACAACTATACAACGGGCTAAAGTGCGCTGAGCTTGGGCTGGACATAAGCTCATTAATAGGCAAATGCGTACAACATTCATTTATTAAATGATTCCAAACTCCAGACAAAAGTTCAGTTGTTTGGATCGACTTTGGGATTGAGCTTTGAATTAGGTGAAATTTGTCCAGTGGTCCACACTTTGTTTGGATCCTTTGGATAATGGAAATCGAAAGGTCATCCTCAGATTGCTAGTTTAATTCCTCCTACTCGTGGAAAAACTCGGTTCATTTTCCATCTCGCACATACTGCTCATAAAACTTTTTTTTTTTTTACCATTTCTCGATTTGTGCGTGTCATTGAGCTTCTTACTATAACTCAAGTGAACTATTTCATGTAAAATCAAAGAAGCAGTTGTTGATGTGAGAGTCTAAAAATAATTTTGAAAATGTTTAATACTAAATTTTGACATGGATCAATGATTATAACTATGTTGCAATATATGTTTGCATTAATTTCATGCAAGAAAAGATGAGAGAGAGAGGGGGAAGTATAACCGAAGGGGTCGTTTGGCAGAAATCATTTTCAAGGAAATCAAGTGAGGAAGGGTTTTATTTTCGGAAAATGGAGAAAAGAACCTGTTTGGCTTGAAAATACCTGATGCGTGTGGATTTCCTGTCGGTTCTCTGTCGAGCCATATTTCCTAAAAATCTTCTTCTTTCGATTTCCTGTATAGGTCAGATCTGAAATTAGGGGAAAATGGGGAATCCTTGAATTTCTACACGACGGAGAAAATTGAAAAGCATCGTTATTTTCGTCTTATTTTTTCTAACTCTTCTGCATCGTCGATTTTGAGGTGGAAAAGGAGGGTGACAACATGGATCTTGTGCCATAATCTATTAAACTTTCAAAATTCAGTTCTAAATAATTATTTTTAGCATTAGATTAATGTGGTTGAGTGAAAAAAAAAAAAGAAGGAAAGGTTACGCGCGTAAGTATACCTGTGCCATCAAAATAGGATCGAGCTACGGTCGAATCGCCCGCCTCTTCTACGATCCGGTTATGATAAAAATCTCGTATAAAATCGTATTAAACCGCGATTCACCACAAAACTTAAGATTCAAACTAATGGGCCAGCTCCACAGGGCCAGCCATAATTTTCCAGGTCTCACAACGCCAAGATAGCTATTTCTACTCTTCGACCTTCTCAGTTTTTATCCTTTTATAGCTATATCCTATCCGAGACTTTTTGAAAGTATTTGATGTGAGACTTTCTCCCAACACCAGGTCGAATTATCGGCCGTAATATCAGTTCATAAATTTTTCTCTCCTATAATATTTATATTTAATTATATTTTTCTCTTATCCAATATTCAAAACTGTAAAAAACAGTAAAAAACTGTCAAAATGACAATATTGGTTTGTATTTTTTTTAAAAAAAATCAAATAAATTTTAAATACCTATTTTTCTGTATATCTGCCAATATAGTGACCGAATATCGGTTATATCCGCCGATAACCTTTTTGATTGGCCGATACGTATCGGCCGATATAATTCGGCCCTAGAAAACAGATAGATATCCGCCGATACGATATGTATTGGCCGATATTTCGACGCCTGCTCCTCAGTATTTTTAAAATCAAACCGACTCGTCCATAAATAAATAAAGATATCTAAATTTATTTAAATATAATGAATAAAGATATCTAAATGAAACTTATTTTTTAATTAATATATAAATAATCTTTACTTCGATTTTATCAGTGAACCACATAGAATATTGCTTCTAATCACAATCAAAATTGAGCAAAGAGACCTCATTAGAAATTACATTTTTGAATGGTAAAATACAATTAAGTTGTGTCCAACTTTCCATCGTAAAAAGAGCCAATTAAAGCACTTTTAGTTTTATAAAAAAAAATACTATTTCTACTTTTTAGTTAAATAAAAAAATATAGAAAAAAAAAAGACACAAAGAGCTCGCTCTTTTGCATAAATAAGAGAACATCTCAATTCCTAATATATTTATTGATTTTTTACTATAGCAAATTAATAAAATTGAAAATTAAAATAGATGAATGGCTCATATGGCCAAACTCCACACGGAACCACCTCACCGACATCCATTTTTTTGACTATTTCCTTGTCACATTATATGGATGAACTACATTTACTTTCCATTAATCAAATACTCTGATGATCAATATAGCTTTTAAATTATCTTTGCAAATGGATTTTTATGAAATTGTAATTTTTTCAACTAAGTCATCTTTTTAGTTTTTTTTTTTTTTTAATTTATCAATTGTTAAGAGTTTTTTTTTTCAAAATTCAAACTTTTTCTATCAAGACTCTCTAATGAGATATGTGGGAGTATAGAGAATATGGGTTCAAGTCCTACAAGTATAAAATACTAGACAATCGACTCGTAAAAATAATTTGTTAATTTAAATATAAGCAAATTCGAGATTGAAAAATAAATTGTTTAAATAATCTCTATTAGAAAATATGTTATCAAATATATTTTTTTAATTTATATAGTAGAATGTGATATAAAGAGGAACATATAAATAAATTGCATATGAAATTTAATCTCTATTTTAATGTTTTTTTAAATATTATACTTTATATTTATATAATATTGTTCCAGTCACTGCCATTAACAGATTAGAAAAGTGAGAATGAGAGGAAAGCAGGAAAACATCCTCTTCAATGATTTAAAATATTTTATCTTCTAATATATTATATAAAATAGAACATTAACTACACTCGACCTTATTAACTTTTGTCCTTATCATATATTTCCTCGTTTTGCATGTTCGGCTCTTGTGACCGTTTGACGTCTTCTTCTTCATTACATCACATGTCTTCGTGCTCTCCTCTTCCGCTTCTTCTGACCACTTCTCTCTCTCTTCTGCTTCTGCTTTTCTTCTTCTGACCACTTCTCTCTCTCTCTCTCTCTAAAATTCTAATTTTTTGATATTGTGGTGAGAGGTGAGGCTTACTTTCTTTCTTCTACTGTAAATCCGGTCTCATTGTATTTCAATTTTCGAGAGATAGGAAATTGCAGAGCTCTTGTAAATTTGCAACTTCTTTTTCTTGAGAACTCCGAGTTGGGTTTTTTTCAAGGAGTTAGAGAAATCTGCAAGCGGATTCGTGGCAGGTCTGGTGGAGCTTCGAGCGGGTATGACATCTCCTCTCTCTCTTTTGGAAAACCGCAAGGGGTTCTGTCGTTTTGATTGGGATTCTTTATTTATTTTTTAATTTTTCGAGGTTTGGTGCGTCACCCTCACCCAGAATCTGTCCGATGTAAGTAGGAAAAAACCTTAAGTTTAGATAGCATTAGTCCAACTCTGGCTGGACTGAGTTTTGAAATATGTAAAACAGTGTGCTTTTCTGAGTTCTCTTCAAAAGTTCAAGAGAACTCTCTAAGGTGCCGCTCAATTGAATCGAATATTGAGTTGAGTGCCAGTTTCGAGTTTTCATATCTGTTGTATTGCGTTTCCAAATCCATAATATATGTATATATATATTGTCTTTGGTTTGTGCTCTCTAGTTGCTTCTCTTCTTGTATATTAGGGATGATTTGAATTCCCAGAATGGACTGATCTCTCTTTGGTTGTATTGGTTCTTTTCTGTTTAGTTTGGAATACTTTTATTATATCCATTTTGGCATTTTATGATTACTATCTGATTGCATTCCTCTTTATTATGTGACTGAGTGTGGGGAATTTTGGGTTAATGTCAACTTACTATAACTATAAAAAAGAAATAAAAAGGAAAAAGAACGAGTATATGCAAGATAGGAACAGCTATGCCTTAGACAGTGTGTATGTGATGCAGCACGTGAGAGAAAATCACCCAAACCCAATCCCGAACGGCTCGGATGCATGAATGGAAGGAGGATTAGCAGAAATAGAAACTTCCTCTTGATTTTCGTTTTCCTTTTTTTTTTGTTCTAAAAATCCCCAATGTAGGTTGTAACAGGGTATCTGGCATACTGTTTTGAAAACCCAGATAAGGCTCCTCTCCTCTTCTTCCTCTTCCCTTCTTTTATTCTTCTTCTTCTTTCCCTTCTTCTTCCCTTTTCCTTTCTTCTCTCTGCTCACAAACAGCCAACGCAGCACCTGCAAGTTCCGTCCGTGCCAGCCTGCACAGCACCACCACCCCATTCTTGTTCTGCTGACCCTGCCTGCAACGCCACCGACGACCCTCTCCAGTGCCATCAGACACCCAGTTTCCCGTCCTCCTCCTTTTCTCCCTTTTCCCTAGTCCTCTCTCCCTCCCTGTTCTGCTGCCTAACGTCTGGTTCAGATCCCCAGCCACCAGACCAACGCCAGAGTTCTCCAGTTTGGTGCTGCCGATAGTCCAACAGTCCCTGCACCTCGTCAGCACCTCCAGTTCGCCCGACGCCTACTGCTGTCTCGCCCAGGTCCTGACAACCAGACCGCACTAGGTAGTTTTTCCCATTTGTTTCTTATTACAATCTGGCTCACTTCATAATTGGATATATGCTTAGTTTTTACATTTCAAGATTTAAGGATCCAATTTCTAATAGCTACCGAAGAGAGGCATGCTTGCTTCTATTAGTGCAGTTCTGACGCAGCGGGAAGGGTCGGATGTGGTTAATTTGGGACGGGTTCAATTTAAATGGGTGAAACTGGAAATTAAATGTGTCAATGGGTAAATATAGAATGGATTTAATGGAAATATTTGGGTTAAATGGGCAATAAATGATGGGTTGAAAGATTAACTAAAGGGGAATGGAAGGGACGTTGGTTCAATGAGATCTGGGTTTAGAAGAGGTTTTGGAGATGGTGGACTGAACTGTGCTTCGGCTGAGAAGCAGAGGTGTGGAAGGTGGAGAGAAGATGGGTGATGGAAGAAGATGAGGTGGACTGAAAATAGAAGGGGAACGAACCTGGCTGCAAGGGATGGGTTGAGGAATGGGTGGATCTGGCCAGGCAGCAGGGCAGAGGCGGCAACAGATGGCTCTGCGATATGGGAACTCTCAGGCAGCATGAATGCTGCTGTAAGAAACTCTGGCAGCACCCAGGGAATCACCGTTCCTGGTGGTAGCAGAGGAAGCTGAGAAAGGAAATAGAAGAAAGGGGAGAGAAGAAAGAGAAGAGAAGGGTTGTCGGGATCCACCGACGGGAGAGGAGAAGGACGGGCGCACCCGCAGAGAGGAAGGAGATAAAATCTCAAAGTAATTTCATTATCAATAATCTGTCCATTACAATGGTAGAGAGGGGTTTTTATAAAAACCCAAAACTAAAAATAGCAATAAAAATAAAAAACGAAAATAAAAGAAATAGTATCCTAAAAGAAGTAGAAATAGTATTCTAAAAGAAATAGAATTCTAAACAAATCTAATCTTACAAATAAAGCAATGGAAATAAATAAAAATATAAATTTCCCAGATTTCTTCGATTCTTGGTCGGGTTTTCAATTCGGGCGAGATTTTAATTTTCAGGTCGATACCCGTGCTACATCAAGTTCACACAGAAAATTGGCTTGGTTTACATGCCAGTATCAGTGTACATGGGTAATGTCTTTGAACTATTTTATTAAGAATGAGGGTTATTGAAGTATTAAAAGTGAATCAGCCTACTGTCACTTATGGATGAGTTTCAGAAATGCTATGGACTAGCATTACAGTTGTTAAATATGCAAACAAAGTTGAATAAGTGTGTAGAGCAATGAACATTGCTGACCGAAGCGATTTGTGAACCCAAGGGTTCAAGGAATGGTGCAAACCCAAGTTATCGCCAACAAGATTCAATTGGGCTTCAAGATTTCTTCGATCCCATACTATTGTGTTGCTATTCAGACCCCAACAAATTATTGCAAGTCCAGTGTCTAAATGAGGTACTAAAAGGTCTTCTTGCCCTTATAAATGGCCGTGATAATATTCCATTTCCCATAATTGATAACTTTTATAATGAGTTGTAACAATGTTTTTCTACAACAACTGAAAAAAGTAATGTCACAGCACCAGTTCTCATAAGAAACTTCATCTCCAATGGATTTAGACTGTTAATGGTCTTTTAGGCAGAAAAAAACCTTAGAACATAACATAGCAGTGAAAATTAGGCCTTCTCCTGCACACCCACAATCCCCATGTACTGGTTAAGTTCTAGATATGATCTTGAGCGAGTTACACCCACAATTGTATTGAAACTGATTTTTCATACCCTTTGCCATTGATTTTTGTGGCCTAAAATTTGTAGTTATGATCTACTGATGAAGCTGATTATTGGGCCTTCACTAATCTTTCCTTCCCCTTCATCCCCCCCTCTTCTCCCCCACTGCTGTGTACCCTTTTCTCTTCCTCTCCTCCTGTCCCCTTGATCAGTTATGACCTTATTTGAGGTTCACAGTCTGCAAATTAAAAGTTCAGAACAGAAACTTGATCTACAGCCTACTTGTCACCGGATTTCTCTACCATGCAATACTGTTTTACCCTAAAAGCCGATGACATTACACATGTACTCATTTGTGGTGATTTTTATGTCAATCATTTATTACGAATTAGAGTTCAACTCCTGTTGTTTGTGTTTTAAGTCTTCAGGTTCACTCACTTTGTTTTATGACGCATCTTGGATCCCCATAGAGCACTAGTTGATGATAGTTGTCGGTTGTCCAGTCTAAAATGAGTGTATCAATGCAACAGTGTAATGGCGAATTCATCGTATTGTCCTCACTTAGTAGACAAATCTAATTGCACCCTGTCTTATCTGAAATTAGTCCAGCATTGTAAAAGTACAGGGGTGATTATTGTATTTCCGCTCGTAGCAGACAAAGCTAATTGCACCAATTTGGACTCGTCTTGTCCAAATGATAGAATCATCCAAGCCTTTATAAATGTCTAATCTCATACAATCACTTGGCCTTGAATGCCAATCTCATCTGTCACTCTGATTAAACTTCTATAAAAATCATTTGAAGCAATCAAATGGTTCTGCCCCCAGAGCTATATCCAGGAAAATATCATCTGTTTCCCACCTCCAATTATGACATGTCCTGTCATGGTTTACTGCACATGACATCTATCATCTCCTTCGGAGTTTGGCAGTCCAGTAGTCTCATCCTCATTTGGTTTCCCACATATCATTATGAAAATGGCAAGGAAAAAAAGGGGAATGATAAACATGTTGGATGCTCAAGTCTCCAGAACATGCAGCAGAGATGCATGACACCAACTCATGGCTTCATGGCCCACAAGGCATTTTTCAACCCTCTCACAATAAAAATCAAATGTATTGCCTGACACGGTTGATGACCATCTTGTACTTATCCCAAACTCCCTCAATGAAAACTGTGTGACTGATGTCCCAGAGAAGATAAATTAAGTTATTTGATTGACCAATTATGGGGCTTGTAAACTACCATGCTGCGGATTCCTGGTTACTGGAGCTTTTTAAGCTGGATTTGATTTCACAAAAATGACTTGGAACTGTTTTTAAACAATTATCAAAAGTCATTCATTAGAAGTATGCAATGTGATGTAACTTCCCATATCTCTTTTTCCCATTTTTCGGTGATAGTAGAAGGCTACTTCTCTTATCTCCCCCACAGTCTAACGTAATCTCTACTTGCCTTGCCTTCCCTTGAAGCTACTTAATGGGATTTGGTTGAATCACCTTCTATGATAGGCTTACCCCAAAACTTGTTTTCAAAATCTTCATCATCATCATAGGACAGAATCCCATCTATTTGGGGTCAAATTTATGAGTTCTTCTCTAATTGACCCTATCATAAACTACACTATCAACCACTTTACAATCTAACAAGATTGGAGAACTATGGTCATATTGAGAACTTGCATTTCATGTATCATATCCTTGCATGCACACTGACGAACTCTAGATTTGTTAATGAAATGGTTTGAATAAGTAAAAGAATCGAAAAGGCTTGCCCTTTACGTATTATTCTCAAGATTACATGTAAAAGTGTTTTCTTGCCATGGCACGAGGAGTGATAATTACATAATTTTTTTCATTAAATTAATTCATCTTGTTTTCTGTAACCCTAAGAAATTTTATTCTCTCCAATGATGTGGCTTGTAAGAGATTTAAGAACAGCTTTCAACCCTCCTATGATATCCAAAGATGGCATGGATATGGCAGGGGTATGCCATGGCTCTGTCTAGAACGTAGAATTTACACAAAAACAAAGCGTCTCACACAACTCAACATGGAAATGTTGTCTAATATGAAGTGTTTGGTATTATTCCGCCATAATTTCTGGCTGCCCAATCCTGAAATTATCTAGAGATGATTTGATTGTGAGTTATGCCAAGACCTCTTGCCATGTAACCTATTTCTTACTCTGCTTTAACTCATTTAAGGAATCTAGATCCTAGTTTGAGTTTTTTAATCTATGGTTTAGAGATTTCAGAATTTGATTGATGTAACTATACCCATTTGGATATGCCACATTGTTTTGTCTTGTATTGTCAACAATAGCACTATCTACATGGCCATAGACTTAGTTCTGCAGTTTTCTGTGAACAGGTAGACCATGATTCTGTTCGAGTTGGTCTACCCTTTTCTGTGAAATGTTATGAACCCACATTCAAATTTTCTTTGAGGTGGATCACTCATTTTAGACGAGATATACCAGCACAATGTCTGGCAAAGTGCATCTAATTCATCTGTAAGATTGAGCATATTATGATATGTGCATGTGGTATATTGGTTGTTTCTCTGTAACTTTGGCAAATGACCTGATAATTATTATTAGAGAGTTGGAGTCGTTTGATTTCCTCTGCACCTTAGTCTTATGTCTTTTGAAATGTATATTCATTCATCAAGAGACGTCTTAGGTGTAATTGCTGATATCAATTAGAAACTCAGAATTTTTCTTGCGGAATATCTGTGCTGCTTTTGGAAATAAAAATCTATTGATTTTAATGAGACTATATTTATGTCATCAATCCATTGCTCTCTATCATTCTTGGGAATGCTTGGGACTTTGCTCTGCTGGACATCACCATATAGCTTCAAGAGGTCATGGCTTCAGTTCTAGCCAACTAGTTTAATCCAATATATTGATCTTCTCACTTTTTCTCTCCCCCATGATAGATGGTAAATATCTAACTGCTCACTAATTGCAATATTGACATTGATTGATGATTTTCATGCTATTGTCTTCAAACTTTCAGATGGATGCACAAAATCCACTACCGGGGCAGATTATTGAAATTCACAGGGATGTGCCCATGGGGGCAACGGGACTCGGTAAGAACAAGATTTGCGAAGGAGCACCTTGTGGATTCTCTAACTCAGGATCAACCTCTAAGGATGCAGAAGAGAGATTGGCATCGACGCGGAAACTACTAATGGCAGTTGTTCTCTGCATCATCTTCATGAGCATTGAAGTTGTTGGTGGCATCAAAGCAAACAGT
Source organism: Chimonanthus salicifolius (assembly GCA_013350335.1). NCBI lineage: Eukaryota > Viridiplantae > Streptophyta > Magnoliopsida > Laurales > Calycanthaceae > Chimonanthus > Chimonanthus salicifolius. Next base: position 55,678,854 of record CM023536.1, read on the forward strand.
CTTGCAATATTGACTGACGCTGCCCATCTGCTCTCAGATGTTGCAGCCTTCGCCATTTCTTTGTTCTCATTGTGGGCCTCGGGGTGGGAAGCAAATCCACGCCAGTCATATGGTTTTTTCCGGATTGAAATCCTTGGTGCTCTAGTGTCCATTCAGCTAATATGGCTCTTAGCCGGGATTCTTGTTTATGAAGCAATTGTTAGAATCATCCATGATACCGGTGAGGTCCAAGGCTTTCTAATGTTTGTTGTTTCAGCTATTGGTTTGGTAATTAACGTTGTCATGGCAATCTTGTTGGGCCATGATCATGGCCACAGCCATGATCATGGTGGGCATGACCATGGCCACAGTGATCATCATGATCGCAATGACCAAGCTCATTTTGAGGACAGCCACGGACATTGCACAAGTATTGCGGCTCATCACCATCACTCAGATCCATCAAAGCGAAATAATGATAGCAGTCATGTTCATGTCCATGTGGATGATGATGGTGATCAGCATGCACCCATGCTTAAGCCTTCTGAAGATTGCTACCCATCGAATGATGATTCACATGGCATGAAAAGGAAGAAGCAATGGAACATCAATGTGCAAGGGGCCTATCTGCATGTGCTCGGAGACTCCATCCAGAGCATAGGTGTTATGATTGGAGGCGCAATCATATGGTACAAGCCTGAGTGGAAGATCATCGATCTGATATGCACACTTCTCTTCTCCATCATCGTGCTGGCAACAACTTTCAAGATGCTGCGCAACATTCTGGATGTACTAATGGAGAGCACGCCGAGGGAGATTGATGTAACAAGGCTGGAGAAAGGCCTGTGTGAAATTTATGGGGTGGTGGCTGTCCATGAGCTGCACATCTGGGCCATCACTTTAGGGAAGGTCCTCATGGCATGCCATGTCACAATAACACCGGAGGTAGACGCCGATCTGGTGTTGGACAAGGTGGTGGGGTATATTAGGAGGGAGTATAACATCAGCCATGTAACGATACAGATTGAGAGGCAGTAAGTCTCGATTAAAGCAAATCGTTACAGATTGGACAAGGTGGTGAATATACTATAGTTTTTACATGTATTCTCAAGCTCTTATTCATCATAAGAGTCTGTTTTCCAGTTACTATTCCAACTTCTGCACTTGCTTCACTTAGCAAGTAGCTGCTTGGTATCAGTTCTATCTTGTGAAAGGCTTTGTTTTTCCTTGATAAAAAGGTAAAAAGAAAAAAGAAAGGGTCTGTTTGAATGTGCCCCAAATCCCTGAAATGGAACAATTGATCATTCAATTTAGCATTTGGGTTCAATGGGGAAATCCAGAACTGGATCATGTTTTTTTTTAGCTTTAAAACATTATATACATTGCAAGTCATGTCATCACTTTTTTTTTTTAAATGCTAAGTAGAAGCAAAATATACAGCGTCTTCAAGGCTTTACAAGAAAAACTGAATCACATCCTCTGCTAAATTTTCTTAGGAAAAGCATGTCAGACCCATGACTTGTATTTGGTTACTGGACAAATGGTTGAGCATTTGCACAAGTTAGTAAAAAGACTAGTAATGCCTTTTATTTTTTTTAGCGGTGAATAAAAGTTTTATTAATAGAACGAAAGGATACAAGAGAAAAAGAAAGGAAAAAAACAACACGAAAAAGGTCTAAAAGAATTAGACCACTAAAACAACTACAATCCATCACCCAAAACCCATGAATTCCAAGAGAATAATACAAAATCTAAATTTGACGAAGACTATCCTCCTGATAAATCAAATGTGCCTTGTATAGATCCGTCAACGCCTAGTTATTGCTAAATACTCAAATTTGATAAAATCATCTTGGCCTTTGAGACTTTGAGTTGTCCACTCAGACCCATGATGGATCATAAGTAATAAAATACTTATTATTGGCAGGGTTGGAAATTTTTTATTCATGCATAGCATGGTCTGAACTATGGACATAAAAAATATGAAAACTATTTGACAATTGTATACAAATTGACTTATTTAGGTTTATGAGATGTTCACCCGCGTTGGGTCACTCGATATTACTGTGTGCACCTAGGCATAGAGTTCATCAAATAGACTGGTGATGATTGAGTTAGAATGGTCTTTACTTCAATATGTTCTCCACCAAAATCACCATTATCTTTACAATTTAAGGCAAATTATGATCGATCAATGATTCAGAGAATCTCTCAAGTTCAAAACAATTAATGGGAATATAATATATACATGGAAGGTCTATATCTTAATAGAGGAGGTCAATCAATGGATATATTCATTGCAGAGTCAATTACGGTAGTAATGACATACCATTACTGAGCTATTAAGAATGGAAAACTCTTTATTGAACATAATTGTCATAATTGAGTTCTTGTGATTTGATTATGAATTTGATTATATACTATGTTTAAGAGGATTAATTTCTTTTGTTTATGTTCATCAATCTTTTTTTTTTTTATTTTGTGTAATCATTGGACCCGACCGTAGTAGTGCATGTCGTGTAGTTCATAATTGAATACTGAGTACTCATGACTGGATTATGCCACCTTAGAGTGATTCCTTTAGAGTTGAAAATCTAAAACTCTATATCAATGTGAAAATTAAATTTATAATTGCAAAGAAAAATAAAATGCCCTGATTAGCGAGACGTTTCAAGCAAGATTATTTAACAATATTTTTTATTAAATGAACCATGAGCTCTACACAGTTTGGTTTATTGGATACATGATTTTTTATATAGATATAGAGTATTTAAAGTTTGACCACTAATTGATGATTGTTCAAGTCATCAAATCTTGGCATTTTAAATTTTGATAAATATAAGTCATTAATTTTTAAAAGCTTCAAATCAAGAGATATAATGATCAAATGCGATGAAACATTATATAGACTTTAATTGTGTGATTCTCTTTACACATGCCAGTGGGATTAGCCTCACCTCCAATATAAGGTGAGGATACCCATATTATCCCAAAAATGCAATAATAATGTATTCGACAAATCATGTGGTCTAATAATGAATCATTCTAATTAATTGATAGTCGATAATATTAGTTAAGAATTTTACGAAATATTTCTGTAAAAGGTTTTATTCATTTCTAATCTATATCAAGTAGACCTTGTTATCGTGAGAATTCTTAATTCATGAATAGTAGGAAGAGAGACTTAGGCCACCATATTTGGATTTAAAGCTGGTGTTAAAAGATTATAAATTGATTTATTATACTCTTAACTATAAACTTAAAAATAATTATATTTTGACAACATTTCGAATAATTCCTCAACCTCCAACTCCACCGGAGAAAACAAACATAGTACTCAACTCAGATGATCTTCGCTACTACTTGCACATGATCAAGAGAAGGGAAAGAAAATCAAATCAAAGAAAGAACTCCAACCCACACACTTCAAAAATCTTTACAAAGCCTTAACATACACAGAAGCAAAAAAGAAGAAGAGTAGGAGATTGAGAAATGAGTCTTTCTTCTTCCTATCCTACTTCAGTTGCCGTCGACGAAACTGAAAATCTCATAAACCGCCGCGGCTATCTCGTCGGCCGACCCAAGTTTACACCCTTCTTCAATCTACACCAATGAAAGGGGAGTCAGAAACTAAAATTTGGGCTCGTTTGAGGGCTAGAGTATACCAACCCAGCAACGTTTCTCACTGTTGTAGCTGCAGGCAGTTCTGTAGGTGGATTGTTTTTTGAAAACTTCTAATGTAACATTCATTTGGTATCACCAAGTTAAAACAAAGATGATTAATATGTTCATACAAACAATTAAGATCATTAGATACCTCTAATTAGATTCATTGTCACAAATCTCGTTCTCGGAATATTAACGGCAATTGTTAATAGTGGGATATTTTCAAATTCTCGAGTTTTTATGGGGAATTTAAATGGGAAAATCTCACGAAAAATATATTATTTAAAAATAATAAAAATAAATATAAAAAATAAATAATGTGGCCGGAGTTTGAAAACATAGATGATATTTCATAAATAAAAAATGTATATCTGGCCAAAGCATTTTTAACGGGAATTTAACGATAAAATCTCGCGATTTTAACTGAAATTTACCGCTTCTCGCAATAAAAATGTGTTTTTAACAGGAATTTACCGTTAAAAATGACAAACGTGTTAAACTCAGATTTTTAATGCGCAAAAGTTATTTTGTTGATATTTTCGTGGTAAAAAATGAAAATATCGGAAATATTTGTTACATTGATTAGATTAAGACGGTCTTAAGTCTTAACTTAATTACATCAAGTTAGCATTTCACTTTACATCATCATCATTATAATCATAAATTAAAATCTTATCTATTTAGAGTTGGCTTTATGAATTTTATTCCTCTATTTGATTCTATCATATAGTATATTGTCAATGTAACATCTCCTCAATCTTTTTTACGATGATTTTCTTTAGAAGTTATTTGTCCATTATTCTTGAGAAAAAATATTTTTAAATGTAATCCCCGTTATCCAACATGCACCATGAACTCCTGGCGTCATGTCAGACTGTCGTGGCATCAAAAATCTTATTTTTATAAAATAAATTAAGATATTTGCTTATCCACAAATAAAATCAGTTACTTTTCTTATTAAAATTTTCTCTCCTCCTTATAAAAAACAGATAAATTAAAATAAGGGAAAAATGTCACGTGACTTTTGAATTTTGACTAAAGCTCTTATTTCATTGAAGAAATGAAAAGACTTGTTTTTTTTTTAATTTTCTTTATCTTTATTTTTTATTTGTTAGAAAATGACAAACATCCCTTTAAAATGGTTTTAAGTTGTAGAAAGAATGTGTATTCATGTGGCTAACTGATCAATGTTCCATCCTAGTGGGTCCACCTATAAGGGTGGCCAATCAAAATTTTCATTTTTGGAATGACACGTGTGCAACGGGCAATTGGGTCACTGGATTTTGACTTTCTAATCACAATTCCAATGCAATAAATCTTCTGTAGCTAATAAATATTACCTTGAGACAGAAGGAATAGAGAACTGAGTGTCGTGATGATGTCACATTAAGGTGTAAGATGGCCAAGTAGAGATCTTCCAAAGCAGCAATGGCCTTGAGAAGCAGTCCTGGCCTTCTTGGGCAAAGGATTTTGAGATTTACGTGCGTTTGGATGATTGTAACTTCGATCTTGGCCTCCACGGATTTGTTCCCGGTGCTGCAATCTCTCCGGCCACCTTCCACATGCCCGTCTATAAGATACTTGAAATAGGATTGCTGGGATGAGTTGGCTGTGTGTTGGAGCATCGTGAAGAAGCCAATGAAAGGGCTTGAAGAGGCTGAGCTGCAGCATTCTTCCCCTTTTTGCAGCTGCTTCTGTGCTTGTAGTGATAGTAAGAGCTGTTCTAGCTCCTTTACAAAATCAATGGCGCCTCCTATTATGGTAGCTTGGTCACCCTGAGAAAGAAAAAAAAAAAAGGGAAAGGAATATGTGCGGATTAGTGCTCGAATCATAGGAATTTATGGGTATATTTGTGTTGGGAGTGGACTTCCAGCTCCAAAAAGACTAGTCTTTTGGGCTGGAAGTCTAGTCTTAACAATGGTATTAGAGTTAGGTTCTCAGGCCAAAGTATGTGGACTCAAGGATCTCCTAATTAAATGGGATGATTGACGATGTTCTATCCCCACCGGAGAACCTCGTTCAAGAGGGAGATTGTTGGGGTGCGAATGAGAGACCGACATTTGATTGTGAGAGAAGAAAAGATTAGCCTAATAGGTAGTAGGACTAGTCTTTTGGGCCGCCTAGTCCTAACCATTTGGATTAAAGCCAGTGAAATCTATACAGTTAACAATAAATATAAATTTCAGATTACACATTTTAGATTTTAAGATTATTGAAGGTCCAACTACATGTCAAATTGGGACCCTTTAGTTTAGGATGTTTACTCTTTGAACGAAGGAAGCAGGCACGAGAGAGCGGAGAGATATCAGATGGTTATTCATCTGCTTCCGGCGGTTGCGTTCCACCGCAATGTGGGTCAGACGTTGGCTCTCAACATCTTCACTCTTTTTCAAAGGTCTTGTTCTCTTCCTTTTTGCCGATTAGACAGCGGTTTCCCAAACTGGGGGTTTGTCTGATTGGAAATTTGGCTGCGAGGGAAGTAGGAATCTTTGGAGTTGTTAAACAAGTTGGGTTTTACCTCTACATTGCAGTAGTCTTTGGTATCTGATCTGACTGGAGAATGTGATTCCGTGGCATGGGTAACGCAGCTTTCAATCTCTAATGGAAGGATTTTGGATTCTAATTTGGAGCATTGAGTGTTGGTATTGGGTTTTCCGAGCTGCTGCAATCTCAAAAGCAGCTGGAAATTGGATCCTGTTACTGGTGAGATGGAAGGTAAATCGCCTCCTAGCAATTGGAGGATCGGCATTTTGTCTTGAAAGCTGGGATTCGAGAATGACTCTGCAAGGCTCAAGCCTTCTGAACAGAGAAACGGACCCAGAACAAAATTCAGAGCATTTTCCCTCTCCGAGCAATCCACTTTCAGATGCTCTCCGAAGAACTGCAAATCCAAAAACAAGAACACAAAATAATGAGAAAAGAAGAAATGGGTTTTCTCCCAGGGACTAAACACTTCAAATTCGACCACCCATGTCAAAGAAAGGAGACAGAGTGGAGGAAGAAGCAACTGGGTTTGTCTCTTTTCCATGAATTCCAACCAACAGAAGAAGAAATAGGAAAAAGAATGTAAGTAGGATAAGAATGTAATCAAATCAAGCAAAGCAGAGGCTTTGACTTGCACAACACTGACATTATTAAATGCAACTACAGAAATTGAAAACAAAAAGCATTATTTAAGCTCCTCACTTACAGAGGGACTAATGGGTCTTGGCAGCCGATCCATAGCTGGTTTAGATACAACTGAGTACTGCAATGAAATCTTGCCTACTTCTCCCCTCTCAAATCTCAACAGCAGGAGATTGAGAAATCAGCAGAGCATTACATGCCGAGAGGTCCAAGCAGACCTCATCACATACCTTCCATTTCTAAACGGATATATTAAATGCTATATGAATGTGAAGAGAGAGAGAATGGTAATAGAAAGGAGTAAAAGAAGAGAAGATGGTGGTCAGTAAAAGGAGGTAGAATTCAGCCCATGAATGCATTAAACCAGAAGAAATATGAAAAATATGTTTTCTCTCTCATAATCTAAAATATTTCACTCAAATCAATCATAATTTAAATTAATCTCGTCACAATCTAAATTATATCTTAACATATTTAAAAAATTAGATCAGGATATTTAAAAAAGTGCTCGAGAGCAATGATTCAGAGAGAGAGATTTGAGAACGACACTTAAGGAGCAAAGGATACTGTGAGGGCCTGCATTTGTTGTAACTCAACCCTTTGGCACACGGCATCTATAGTATTTTACCTGTTAAAATCGACTTCTTATCATATACAATCATTGTATTTCATTTTTTACCTTTTGTAAGTTTTTAAATTTTATTTAATAATTAAGTCACTCCTAAATCATTATACGTGACAGGAATCTGATTAGTAGCATCACAAATTGTTTAGTGTGCTGTGCAATTAACTCCACATAAATCACAAGATCAAGCAATTATACATAAAAAACAAACAAGAACAATAAAATAACATACGTCTACATGATGTGCATCAAGATTTTTCAGAATACAAGGATTACTCAACCCTTTCCCTTCCCTCTTCTTCAGAGTCTCTCTTGCTCATCTTTACTTCACACCCAGAGAAATTACAGAGCGAAAGAAAACTCTAGAGAAAGAGACATTATATACTAGGGCTTAAGTTACAAAGACTAGACCTGATGGGCCTGCCAGGAAATACAGCCTAGGTGTAAAGGACTTTGACCCAAATCCAACATAATGTTAATCTAATTTTGTGATAAAAATACTTTTCATAACAAAGGACATGAGATTTATTCTTCTATACACTTGTTATTAAGTAAACATTAAAAATATAAACCAATGTCTCTTATTATCAATTGTTCTTATCATTTTACTTCTCAATATGCAATTTTTGTTAGTTTATATGCCAATAGAATTCTAACTTCCTTGTCATCCTCTTCATTGATTGCATCTGTGTACCCAAGGAGTGTATTTGTGTGGACTGATCCTACATGGAGAATCATATATTACAAGATAAATGGTATGAATCTATTATATTCTTACTTCAATATAATATATACATGAGATTTTTTCCCTTTTAAATAGTACACCATTGGATTTGTTGCGAATAATACTTGCATATTGTATTTCAAATTTTCAATATGAAGTCTTTATGAGAAGCTTTAGAATTAGAGGATTTCCCCATCTGTTGGGGTTGATTCATGTTAGAACAAATGAATTATTGTCTAATCTACATTTATAATTGAGATAAATTATTTTTATGAATAGTTGAAGAAAGAATAAGAGAACTTTTTCATCTATACAAAAATTCTATTTATATTTTAAAAAAAGTTGTTAACTCATCAAACAATAAAAAATACTACTCAAATCAATTAGCAACCATCTTCTTGAAATTCTAAAGATAACTAGTGGCTTGCAACCATTTTTTTTATGATCAAGGTGGTCAGGTCTCTTAGAGGACCCGTCTCTTAGAGCACTGGATTGATCCTCAAAATATGTGTAAGCCTTTATATCCACACATACTTTTTTATTTATTGTACCAAGAAAATCCCAATGCTTCACACTAGATGATTCTAATTCTAAAAGAAAATATGAGAATGTGACTTCTCCCTCTAAGATAATGCAAATGTAGGGCGGTATGATAGAGTGAATGTTTTTTTATGACCAAAATGTTTAGGTCTTTTACTGCAATTGACTAATGCTCATAAACATGTACGTCTTTCTACTCATATACAGTGGATAACTCTACAAGTGAACTTTTGGGATAGAGTGAAAATTGAACTCAAGACTTCCACTTCTCGAAGTGAGTTTTCGGCTATCACTCCCATCCCTTTAAGTTATAATAAAGTGAATACTGGTATAAATCATATAAAAAAATCATATTCAATATTTTCCTGTTTATTCTTTCTATTAAAAAGACTTAAAATGTATATGTTTTTCTTTTAAATTTTATGAACATAATAACGATTTTTTATGTCGATATTTAAAAGATATATACTTTCTTTTTTCTCTCCCTAATTCAAACATATTGAAAATATATATACTCTAGTTTTCTCTCTCTTTTACCTCCTGTGGGCGATTGGAGGTTGAAAGTGTAGACCCAAATCAAGGATCAACCCAACTTAGTTACCAAGATATTTATACTCATTTCTACAGGGGCAGCGATTCTTATACGGAAGTTTTGTATAATCAGACACGGATTTTAGTGTATTATCAATTTTACCCTTCGCATGAACAATAGTCGAAATTTACTGTTCATATGAAAGGTAAAATTAACAATACACTAAAACCCATGTCTGATTATACAAACATCTCGTAGAAGTATCACTACCTTTTCTAGAGATTGAAACTTTGTTTCTAAGATGCTTGTGTGAATTTTTCCGCTTTCTCTCTGACATTCCCTCTGAAGAGGAGCATTTTCAAGTCGATAGTGATACAACACCAAAGTTGGCGCTTTCTTTATTTTGAAAAGAAGGAAATTCAAGTCACCTGTCCTCAACTGCTGCTTGTCTTGCCAAATGCTGCACTTCTTTTTCTAATTTATTATTGCAAGGTATTCTTAACTCAACTCTCAACTACTGATGCACACATTTGCTGGTGAAAAGCTGGCTCATTTCCTCTTGTGGAAGCTGTGATTGGATGGATTCCTCTCCCATTTCAGTCCTCGACAATCGAATTCAAGATTTTGTTTTGTTTCAATACCCAATGGCTAAGGCAAGAATACAGGATCGATCCCTCCACATTGTGGGCCATGGCTAAAATAACCCATGCTAGAGTTAGGGCTAGGGTTAGGGTTAGGATCCTAGAAGCCATTTTGTATGGCTCTAGGAAGGATAGAATGGAGCAGCAGTTCTACTACTACTAGACTATTGCATGTGAATATGTATGCAGACAAATGGGTAGCCCACATGCCTCTTAGATTCCTTTCCCCTTCCAAGTTGCAACAATGACTTTTAGCCCCATTACTTTCTTATCAGAAAACACTTTTCTCAAATTTTCACTCATCCCAACATTTCTTTTGGTGTTTGTTTAAATGTTAAAATTAGTGAAAATATGATACAACAATTAGATGAACTTAGGTCTAATTTTAAGTCTAAATTTGTTTTTTCCTCTCTAATGGGAAAACTCAAGATACTTCTAATGAGCAAGAGAATTGTGTGTTTTCCATTTTAATAGGAAAATTATGAAAGAAGTCATGTTTTTTATTCTCTACGAAATACTTATTGACGCAAGAATCATAACTATTGATTTTGTACAGAGAAAAGTATCTACACTTTGCATTCATCCACATTCAAACACCTTATTGCGCTCATTTGAGACAAATATGTTAACCATTCACCTATTTGATTAAGCCATTATATGATACCATCCTTTTTAAAAAATCATTCAACAAGTTGTCTCATACTATACAAATAATTTTCACAGAACAATTTCTCATTAAGGGTTCGTTCAAAGATTTCTCCATGGAAATGGGCTGAATTCAATCTCTTTTTCACTTTTAAACATCTATGGTGCAAACACTTGACCTTTCAAAAAAATGTTTATGAAAATAGACATAACACAAATGCTCTTGAAAAATTAAAATAAAATGCATTCTGAGTACACTTGATTCAATAATGGTGAATCTTGGACCTATTCTAGATTTATTGGCAATCTTCCTAATTCTATATGGTTTCTAGGAAATTCTCATTGACCTAGATTAGTAGATTCTCTCCAACCAGAGATATTCTTGGGTTAACACTAGATTAGTATATTCTCTCCAACCAGAGATATTTTCTCTCTCTCATGAAATTCTTATTTTTTATATTATAAGATTAGGGAATTGGATTTTAAGATAGTCACTATAACTACTACAGCAGGTCAATGTGTCTCTTTATCAAACATTTTGGAAAGGGATTAGTGGAAACCTTTCACATGTGAAGTTAAGAGAGTGATTTTTTCTTCTAAGAGTTCATTGTGGACATATTATAATCATCTCATACTTTCTTTTCTTTTGAACAATAAAATTATCTTTTCCCTCATTGACGTGGGTGGCCATTTAGACCAATGTTATCAGAATCGGACCGTGTACCGAACCGTCTTCGAGGAGGTCAGGGTACAACCGGGTTCGACCGCGGTAAAAGCCGGTAAAAGCCGGTCAAGTATTAAAATAATATAAATATTATATATAATATTAAGTAAGACATATTTTACCAATAATATTAATATAAATATTAAAAATAACATTCAAACTCTGAGTAATATACCAAAACGGTTAAATATATGGGATAGAAATAGTAATAAATTTTTATATTTCAAATATACACATTTTTTTAAGGAGAAAATTTAAAAAAAAAATTAAAAAAAAATAAAAAAAATTCAAAAACCATGAACCGCGGTTCACGGTTCACGGTTTTGGTGTCAAAACCTCATAAAGTCGCGGTTTTGACCGGTTTTATGCGGTTTTGACTGCCAGTCGGTTTTTTCGCCGGACCGAACCGCGGACCACACGGTCGTGGCTGAACTGCCGGTTCAGCCACGGTTCGGTCCGGTTCTAATAACACTGATTTAGACATCCGACTTTTCTACTAGGAAATACCCTTTTTTCGAAATTTAGGGTGAAATTATCATTTTGTCTTTTCGATTTTGAAAAATCTTTCATTATCCAAATGCACATCGAAAGGGCAAAATGGTAATTTTACTCTAAATTTCGAAAAAGGGTGTCTCCTAAGAAAAAAGTTTGGTGCCTAAATGGCTACCCATAGACGTAAGCATCCATATTACACCATGTTAAATTTTATCTCATCTTGTGTAATATGTACATAATTTGAATTTATTTTTATTACAATATTTTATATTATTCTTCCTTCACATGATAACTAAAGCGAGGCCAAGGAGCTCCCATGGTAGGAGGTGCTAGATTCAAGCTCTCACTGTCTCACCTGATGTGCTTTAAGGGCAGTGGCTATCATCCGTGGGGATTTTACACTGAATTTCCTGCGGTTTTCCACGTGTTAATTTAAAAAACATCCGTGGGGATTTTACACTGAATTTCCTGCGGTTTTCCACGTGTTAATTTAAAAAAAAAAAAAAAGAGCAAATTTTATCTTTTAAGTTTTTACTGTATGTATATTGTAATTATCTCATTTTTCTTTCTTATTTATAATAAAGACATCAATCCCAATTTATGTTAAATTCTATCTTTCTTTTCCCAGTAGAACCACAAATCATCTATAATAAACTTTTTTTTTCCTTAAATCAATAGTTATCCTGTTCTAGCCTGGTGAAGTTTTGGCATAAACATAACACAGTGTGAAACCCAGGGGTACAAAAGTCGCCTTTACCGAGATATCGGTAATCTCGGATCTCGGCCGATATCTCTCTCTCCTAAATTTTTTTGGACAGATATAAGCCGTATTAATGTGTATTGGCTGATATCTCGCTAGTAAAGCTGATACGCACAGTATCAGTCGAGATTTATATCCTAGTGAAACCTCCATGTCACCTTTATTCTCATCATTGCTGTTGGGCCCAAGTAGTGAGGTAGGCCCCATGAAGAAGCCCTTAACTTTTCCTATCGGGGACTTGGTGGCATTACCAAGATGCTGATTGCACTATATAGATCTGGCCCAAGGCTGTCCTTTTTTGGCCCAGACTTGGGTTTGTCCTGGATAAATTAAAGCTTTTGGGATGGTTCTGGATCCAAATTCTAGTATGGGCCATTCATATGGGCCACTTATCTAGCTCCGGCTCCGCCAAATTGCCAACAGGGAACCGAGATCGTCAACTTTGGGCTGCAGCACCCATTTTAAAGGCCCCACATCTTAAACATCTGGTATTAAAAATTCTGCCGATGCCGCATTGATTCCGTTAATACTTTTCTCTTTTCTCTCATTCTTTTATATTTTCCCTTTCAAAAAGTTCTGAAAAAACTACATAATTCTTTTTTTAAAAAGTCTGGGCTTCATAGATATGTAAATTTATTATTAAGTAGCAGTCATTTACATGTTCAAAATTGTTTATAAGTTACGAAATTAAGAATTTCAAATGTTTTTAAAAAATAATAGAAAATCCGTGAAATAAATTTTCACTACTAGTAGGTCTCACAAGGAACTCGAGCTTCAATGTATAACTGTCGAAAAAGATCCGAAAATCGTGTTTTTTTAGGTTAAAATTCAAAGAACAAAGTTGGGAAGAAAATATGAAAGAGAGATTGAGACACAAAGTGCGGCTGACTAATGGACTTTATAGGGCATGATAGGGTTTGTGTAGAGTATCCCTTATATAAAAAATAGTTTTTGATGATTGTGAGTCCCAAAACAGTCGGAAAAAAAAATATTAAAAAAAAAGAATGCAATTGGATCAGTCATGTGCACTACACGAACCGGCCCAAAACCCAAAAAATCAAGCCCATGCATGGGGAATTCCACACTTGAACACGATCGTACCCCGTCTTGCCGTGACCCAGTGGGCGATAATTTTTTTTTTTTTTTTTGAATGATAGGTAAATAATGGGCCATACGTGTCGGTCTTTAAAAATGGTTAGAGCCAATATGCACCATATTGGCCTTCTTTCTTTTTTTACCTAAGACGGTAAGGCCTGTACTACTCAGAAAAATCAAAAACTAAAGCCACCCATTTTGAAGCCACTCCAACAGTCATCTATCCAAGTAAATACAGGGCCCTTGTCAATACCCTTTAACAACTTTGTCCCTTCAAAGGACGAACTTGAAACTATCCAAAAGAACAAATGTATTAATGAAAATTCTCTCTCTGCAGCATAGAGCTAGAATCTTTAAGGCCAAGGATCTGTTTGGATTGGCTGAAAGTGAGGTCTGAAATGCTTTCACCAGTGAAACCTATTTTCACTCGCCTGGTGAAACCTACAGCTTCAATTTCGTCCAGCTAGCTTGTCTACCCCAAAGCCCAACAGCTTGGACCACTCCAATTCAACAGTAGACCCACTAAGCCATTTGGCCATTTCTATGAGTATGACTATAATGTGTATTTTGCAGTATTTTTTAAATATGTTTCTTCAACGTGTTTTCAAAAGTTTATCTCCTTTCAATTATTATTATTATTGCAGTAATAATAAAACACAATTCTTTATTGTATTTTATCTTATTTTAACATATTTAAACCAGAATATATGTTTGGAATAAATATTCAAACGATATATGATTGAAAATAAGATTTTTATATTTGAGCGTTTCTTAAAAAATCATAATTTGATAACATTTTTGAAATAGAACTCACTCTCGAAAGCTAGATATTGAGAAAATAATGGTGCCTCAAGTGTTATATGGAATCATTGATTTTTCAAATTAACCGATGTGAGATTTTTGTCACTTCACACTCGCCCTCACATGCAGTTGCGCTCTACAGTTGCACGTGAAAACATCATGTTCGCCCTCACGTGTAGCTGGACTTTATGGATGCACGCAGAATCTACATTGATATCATGTAAAAAAAACTATTACTTGATAATATTTTTTTAAAGTAGAACACATTCTCGAAAGATAGCTATTGAGAGAAGGGAATCTCAAGTATTATATAAAGTCATTGATTTATCAAATTAATCAATGTGGGACTTTTATCACTTCACATAATTTTTTTGGGCCAATTTCTATATGTTATATGTGATCTTAGAAGTCCATTTCAGAGGTTCTATCATTAATGGGTCCAAGACCAAGAATCGCTCAATGTTTGGGGCTTTGGGCCTTGGCTGCTTTCTTCCTCATTGCCATTCTTTTCTCAATCGAATGGGCCCTAAGTTTTACTAATCCAAATCATTCAATCAAATAACACTTTTATGGGGCTACAAAATATGATAAGTAGAATATTTGTGGAACTCAGCAAACTCTTCAATCAAACGCTAAATTTATTTTCAATAGTTACATAGATCGATTCTATTCATCTATAATCATCAAAATAGATACAAGTACAATCAGTTAGTGTGACACATGAGTCACTAACTTAAATCAAATGACTAAGAAATCAACTTAATAATTTCCAATAAATATCTAATCTACTTAAAAATTTGTGTCGTTGCTCATTCGTAGTTTTACCCAATACTCTCATAGTCGGAAAAAAAAATATGAAATTTTGGCTTTCTTTGTCAAAAAAAAAATCTGCTTATATAACTACATTTGCCTGCCAAATATAAGTTGCGATTTTACGATAATTAGGACATATTTCCTGTTTTCCTCAATGTTATTAGAACCGGACCGTCTAACGAACCATCTTCAAAGAGGTTCGGGTTCAACCAGGTTCGACCGCAGTCAAAGCCGGTAAAAGCCGGTCAAGTATTAAAATAATATAAATACTATATATAATATTAAGTAAGATATATTTTATTAATAACATTAATATAAATATTAAAAATAACATTCAAACTCAGAATAATATACCAAAACGGTGAAATATATGGGATAGAAATAGTAATAAACATTTATATTTCAAATATAGACATTTTTTAAGGGGAAAATTTAAAAAAAAATTAAAATAAAAAATAAAATAAATTCAAATTTCTGAACCGAGGTTCGCGGTTCACGGTTTTTGTCTCAAAACCGCATAAAACCGCGAGTCAAACCGATTTTATGCAGTTTTGACCTAAAATCGATTTTTTACAAGGACCGAACGACAGACCCCGCAAAGAGGATAAGAATAAAAGGAGTTTGAACCGAATGACGCAGATTCAGGAGCATGATAATCTTGTAAACTCAATGCAGCCGATGAATATGCAAGGTTCGTTGACCTCGATGCAGCCCGCTGCTGTGACGAACTTGCAGCATGGATCTATGCCTTTATCAACTCATTGGGGGGTTCCATCTTCACAGCCGAACATGATGAATGCTCCTTTACAATCTGCAAACTTTCCTTTCCTTGGAACATCTCCTGTTGCTCCTTCACCCATACCGGGGGATTTAGAGAAACAGACCTCCGCTGTTTCATCAATTTCAAATGCTGGAAGTATTGGGCATCAACAAACAACACATGGACTAACACATGCTCAGTCTCTCGCAATTAGGGCACCTGGGATCTCAGCTTCCCCTCTGCTTGGAGAGTTTTCTAGCTTGGATGGAAATCAGGGTAGTGCGACCACAACTACTAAATTCGTTAGTTTTCTAGTTGGCATTACTATTATGCTTTGGGTCCTTCTTTTTTAATATGTTTTGTGTGATAAAGTGTTTATCTTGGACCTAGTCTAGATAAAGTGTTTTGTGTGACTACACTTGATTCAATAATGGTGAATCTTGGACCTATTCTAGATTCATTGCCAGTCTTGCTAATTCCATATGGGTTCTAAGAAATTCTCATTTCATAAAGTTGTCTTGATAATTGTTATTTGATTTGTTCTAACTGATCCCAAACTGTAAACTAGTTTATCCGAACAATTCATCATTTGATTCATCGAATAATTCAATGTCGATTTAGTTTAGCTCGTGAATTAGTTTAATTTTAGTTCGACCTTATTTTGAATTTTCTAACTCTAATTTTATTTATCTTAAAAAGATGAATAACCTTTGGGCCAACCTAATATCTTTATGGCTAGGGATTGAATTTTGTAAGGTCATTATTATCCAATACTTGGGAGGAGTACTGAATCTTGTTTATAAGACTCGAAATTCGACTCATTCCGATTGAGCTACTTTGGTGACTACCGAATCATGTCTTTATGTGAATTTAAGTCAAGAATAATGACCTCACATCATAATCGAATCGAATTTTATTTATATTCAATTCATCGAACACATAGTATATCATCAGGTGTTCTTATAATAATTTTTTTTTTTTTTAAATTTCATCATGGTTGTATTTGTTTCTCTCACAAGAAACTTCACATAAATATTTTGACAAATCAAATAATCTTAACATAATATACTATTCAGACTTGAGACTGTTATGTACTTTCAAAAATTCATTTCATTATGTGATACTTGATAATGAATTTCTAACATCATACTTAATCATAAAGTATATATCTTCCCTCTAAATTTTAAATACTTGAAAGTCTCCTGCTTCCTTGTTATCAACAAATGCTCGACACGTGTCATAAAGACATGCTCTTAATGTGGAAAATTAAAACCAGTAATTTCTCTCTGGAAAATCAAAACCAGTTTTTTCTCTTTGGAAAATTAAAATCAGTTTGAGATTTGTGAGGCTTTCCGTACCATTTTGAACAATTTGTGTCTTTGTTATTGAGGAATTTCCACCCAAATCCGTAGAACCATTCAAAGTTCAGATTCAAAGTTCAGATTCAAGATCTTGTGGATTTATCATAGAGGGTTGAATTAAGTTAATAATTGGGTATGAATCAAATAATGAACTAAATTAATTAATTTTTAAATTCATAACTAAATTGTCAATCCATAAAGAAAATTACAATAGTTTCCGCCTTGAATATGATAGTGATTTGCTCGATTTGCCAGACGCCTCAAGCATCCCTCCCCAGAGCCACAGCGATAAGATGTTGTCGCTGCCAAGCCGTCACACAATTCTCGACACGATGCCCCTCCCTTCCCTCTTCTCTGCCAAAACACACAATCTTATTCTCTCTACAAACTCGCCCCTAGCGATCCACCGCTTCCGATTCACCATTTCAAGAAGGCCGTAATCTGTGGCTTCTCACACAGCAATTACCCCCGCGAGCTCAGGCTCAGGGGCTGTAATCACGCCAGGAGCATGAAAGTCGTTCTCGTCAATAGCTTCCACTTCCCTGAATCTTGCATAAACATGCTCACCAAATGCTCGACACGTGTCATAAAGACATGCTCTTAATGTGGAAAATTAAAACCAGTAATTTCTCTCTGGAAAATCAAAACCAGTAATTTCTCTCTGGAAAATCAAAACCAGTTTTTTCTCTTTGAAAAATTAAAACCAGTTTGAGATTTGTGAGGTTTTCCGTACCATTTTGAACAATTTGTGTCTTTGTTATTGAGGAATTTCCACCCAAATCCGTAGAACCATTCAAAGTTCAGATTCAAAGTTCAGATTCAAGATCTTGTGGATTTATCATAGAGGATTGAATTAAGTTAATAATTGGGTATGAATCAAATAATGAACTAAATTAATTAATTTTTAAATTCATAACTAAATTGTCAATCCATAAAGAAAATTACAATAGTTTCCGCCTTGAATATGATAGTGATTTGCTCGATTTACCAGACGCCTCAAGCATCCCTCCCCAGAGCCACAGCGATAAGATGTTGTCGCTGCCAAGCCGTCACACAATTCTCGACACGATGCCCCTCCCTTCCCTCTTCTCTGCCAAAACACACAATCTTATTCTCTCTACAAACTCGCCCCTAGCGTTCCACTGCTTCCGATTCACCATTTCAAGAAGGCCGTAATCTGCGGCTTCTCACACAGCAATTACCCCCGCGAGCTCAGGCTCAGGGGCTGTAATCACGCCAGGAGCATGAAAGTCGTTCTCGTCAATAGCTTCCACTTCCCTGAATCTTGCATAAACATGCTCACCAAATGCTCGACACGTGTCATAAAGACATGCTCTTAATGTGGAAAATTAAAACCAGTAATTTCTCTCTGGAAAATCAAAACCAGTAATTTCTCTCTGGAAAATCAAAACCAGTTTTTTCTCTTTGAAAAATTAAAACCAGTTTGAGATTTGTGAGGTTTTCCGTACCATTTTGAACAATTTGTGTCTTTGTTATTGAGGAATTTCCACCCAAATCCGTAGAACCATTCAAAGTTCAGATTCAAAGTTCAGATTCAAGATCTTGTGGATTTATCATAGAGGATTGAATTAAGTTAATAATTGGGTATGAATCAAATAATGAACTAAATTAATTAATTTTTAAATTCATAACTAAATTGTCAATCCATAAAGAAAATTACAATAGTTTCCGCCTTGAATATGATAGTGATTTGCTCGATTTACCAGACGCCTCAAGCATCCCTCCCCAGAGCCACAACGATAAGATGTTGTCGCTGCCAAGCCGTCACACAATTCTCGACACGATGCCCCTCCCTTCCCTCTTCTCTGCCAAAACACACAATCTTATTCTCTCTACAAACTCGCCCCTAGCGTTCCACCGCTTCCGATTCACCATTTCAAGAAGGCCGTAATCTGCAGCTTCTCACACAGTAATTACCCCCGCGAGCTCAGGCTCAGGGGCTGTAATCACGCCAGGAGCATGAAAGTCGTTCTCGTCAATAGCTTCCACTTCCCTGAATCTTGCATAAACATGCTCACCAAATGCTCGACACGTGTCATAAAGACATGCTCTTAATGTGGAAAATTAAAACCAGTAATTTCTCTCTGGAAAATCAAAACCAGTAATTTCTCTCTAGAAAATCAAAACCAGTTTTTTCTCTTTGAAAAATTAAAACCAGTTTGAGATTTGTGAGGTTTTCCGTACCATTTTGAACAATTTGTGTCTTTGTTATTGAGGAATTTCCACCCAAATTCGTAGAACCATTCAAAGTTCAGATTCAAAGTTCAGATTCAAGATCTTGTGGATTTATCATAGAGGATTGAATTAAGTTAATAATTGGGTATGAATCAAATAATGAACTAAATTAATTAATTTTTAAATTCATAACTAAATTGTCAATCCATAAAGAAAATTATAACAGTTTCTGCCTTGAATATGATAGTGATTTGCTCGATTTGCCAGACGCCTCAAGCATCCCTCCCTAGAGCCACAGCGATAAGATGTTGTCGCTGCCAAGCCGTCACACAATTCTCGACACGATGCCCCTCCCTTCCCTCTTCTCTACCAAAACACACAATCTTATTCTCTCTACAAACTCGCCCCTAGCAGTCCTCCGCTTCAGATTCACCATTTCAAGAAGGCCGTAATTTGCGGCTTCTCACACAGCAATTACCCCCGCGAGCTCAGGTTCAGGGGTTGTAATCACGCCAGGAGCATGAAAGTCGTCCTCGTCAATAGCTTCCACTTCCCCGAATCTTGCATAAACATGCTCACCAAATGCTCGACACGTGTCATAAAGACATGCTCTTAATGTGGAAAATTAAAACCAGTAATTTCTCTCTGGAAAATTAAAACCAGTAATTTCTCTCTGGAAAATCAAAACCAGTTTTTTCTTTTTGAAAAATTAAAACCAGTTTGAGATTTGTGAGGTTTTCCGTACCATTTTGAACAATTTGTGTCTTTGTTATTGAGGAATTTCCACCCAAATCCGTAGAACCATTCAAAGTTCAGATTCAAAGTTCAGATTCAAGATCTTGTGGATTTATCATAGAGGATTGAATTAAGTTAATAATTGGGTATGAATCAAATAATGAACTAAATTAATTAATTTTTAAATTCATAACTAAATTGTCAATCCATAAAGAAAATTATAACAGTTTCTGCCTTGAATATGATAGTGATTTGCTCGATTTGCCAGACGCCTCAAGCATCCCTCCCTAGAGCCACAGCGATAAGATGTTGTCGCTGCCAAGCCGTCACACAATTCTCGACACGATGCCCCTCCCTTCCCTCTTCTCTACCAAAACACACAATCTTATTCTCTCTACAAACTCGCCCCTAGCAGTCCTCCGCTTCAGATTCACCATTTCAAGAAGGCCGTAATTTGCGGCTTCTCACACAGCAATTACCCCCGCGAGCTCAGGTTCAGGGGTTGTAATCACGCCAGGAGCATGAAAGTCGTCCTCGTCAATAGCTTCCACTTCCCCGAATCTTGCATAAACATGCTCACCAAATGCTCGACACGTGTCATAAAGACATGCTCTTAATGTGGAAAATTAAAACCAGTAATTTCTCTCTGGAAAATTAAAACCAGTAATTTCTCTCTGGAAAATCAAAACCAGTTTTTTCTTTTTGAAAAATTAAAACCAGTTTGAGATTTGTGAGGTTTTCCGTACCATTTTGAACAATTTGTGTCTTTGTTATTGAGGAATTTCCACCCAAATCCGTAGAACCATTCAAAGTTCAGATTCAAAGTTCAGATTCAAGATCTTGTGGATTTATCATAGAGGATTGAATTAAGTTAATAATTGGGTATGAATCAAATAATGAACTAAATTAATTAATTTTTAAATTCATAACTAAATTGTCAATCCATAAAGAAAATTATAACAGTTTCCGCTTTGAATATGATAGTGATTTGCTCGATTTCCCAGACGCCTCAAGCATCCCTCCCCAGAGCCACAGCGATAAGATGTTGTCGCTGCCAAGCCGTCACACAATTCTCGACACGATGCCCCTCCCTTCCCTCTTCTCTGCCAAAACACACAATCTTATTCTCTCTACAAACTCGCCCCTAGCGATCCACCGCTTCCGATTCACCATTTCAAGAAGGCCGTAATCTGTGGCTTCTCACACAGCAATTACCCCCGCGAGCTCAGGCTCAGGGGCTGTAATCACGCCAGGAGCATGAAAGTCGTTCTCGTCAATAGCTTCCACTTCCCTGAATCTTGCATAAACATGCTCACCAAATGCTCGACACGTGTCATAAAGACATGCTCTTAATGTGGAAAATTAAAACCAGTAATTTCTCTCTGGAAAATCAAAACCAGTAATTTCTCTCTGGAAAATCAAAACCAGTTTTTTCTCTTTGAAAAATTAAAACCAGTTTGAGATTTGTGAGGTTTTCCGTACCATTTTGAACAATTTGTGTCTTTGTTATTGAGGAATTTCCACCCAAATCCGTAGAACCATTCAAAGTTCAGATTCAAAGTTCAGATTCAAGATCTTGTGGATTTATCATAGAGGATTGAATTAAGTTAATAATTGGGTATGAATCAAATAATGAACTAAATTAATTAATTTTTAAATTCATAACTAAATTGTCAATCCATAAAGAAAATTACAATAGTTTCCGCCTTGAATATGATAGTGATTTGCTCGATTTACCAGACGCCTCGAGCATCCCTCCCCAGAGCCACAGCGATAAGATGTTGTCGCTGCCAAGCCGTCACACAATTCTCGACACGATGCCCCTCCCTTCCCTCTTCTCTGCCAAAACACACAATCTTATTCTCTCTACAAACTCGCCCCTAGCGTTCCACCGCTTCCGATTCACCATTTCAAGAAGGCCGTAATCTGCGGCTTCTCACACAGCAATTACCCCCGCGAGCTCAGGCTCAGGGGCTGTAATCACGCCAGGAGCATGAAAGTCGTTCTCGTCAATAGCTTCCACTTCCCTGAATCTTGCATAAACATGCTCACCAAATGCTCGACACGTGTCATAAAGACATGCTCTTAATGTGGAAAATTAAAACCAGTAATTTCTCTCTGGAAAATCAAAACCAGTAATTTCTCTCTGGAAAATCAAAACCAGTTTTCTCTTTTTGAAAAATTAAAACCAGTTTGAGATTTGTGAGGTTTTCCGTACCATTTTGAACAATTTGTGTCTTTGTTATTGAGGAATTTCAACCCAAATCCGTAGAACCATTCAAAGTTCAGATTCAAAGTTCAGATTCAAGATCTTGTGGATTTATCATAGAGGATTGAATTAAGTTAATAATTGGGTATGAATCAAATAATGAACTAAATTAATTAATTTTTAAATTCATAACTAAATTGTCAATCCATAAAGAAAATTATAACAGTTTCTGCCTTGAATATGATAGTGATTTGCTCGATTTGCCAGACTCCTCAAGCATCCCTCCCTAGAGCCACAGCGATAAGATGTTGTCGCTGCCAAGCCGTCACACAATTCTCGACACGATGCCCCTCCCTTCCCTCTTCTCTACCAAAACACACAATCTTATTCTCTCTACAAACTCGCCCCTAGCAGTCCTCCGCTTCAGATTCACCATTTCAAGAAGGCCGTAATTTGCGGCTTCTCACACAGCAATTACCCCCGCGAGCTCAGGTTCAGGGGCTGTAATCACGCCAGGAGCATGAAAGTCGTCCTCGTCAATAGCTTCCACTTCCCCGAATCTTGCATAAACATGCTCACCAAATGCTCGACACGTGTCATAAAGACATGCTCTTAATGTGGAAAATTAAAACCAGTAATTTCTCTCTGGAAAATTAAAACTAGTAATTTCTCTCTGGAAAATCAAAACCAGTTTTTTCTCTTTGAAAAATTAAAACCAGTTTGAGATTTGTGAGGCTTTCCGTGCCATTTTGAACAATTTGTGTCTTTGTTATTGAGGAATTTCCACCCAAATCCGTAGAACCATTCAAAGTTCAGATTCAAAGTTCAGATTCAAGATCTTGTGGATTTATCATAGAGGATTGAATTAAGTTAATAATTGGGTATGAATCAAATAATGAACTAAATTAATTAATTTTTAAATTCATAACTAAATTGTCAATCCATAAAGAAAATTATAACAGTTTCCGCCTTGAATATGATAGTGATTTGCTCGATTTCCCAGACGCCTCAAGCATCCCTCCCCAGAGCCACAGCGATAAGATGTTGTCGCTGCCAAGCCGTCACACAATTCTCGACACGATGCCCCTCCCTTCCCTCTTCTCTGCCAAAACACACAATCTTATTCTCTCTACAAACTCGCCCCTAGCGATCCACCGCTTCCGATTCACCATTTCAAGAAGGCCGTAATCTGTGGCTTCTCACAAAGCAATTACCCCCGCGAGCTCAGGCTCAGGGGCTGTAATCACGCCAGGAGCATGAAAGTCGTTCTCGTCAATAGCTTCCACTTCCCTGAATCTTGCATAAACATGCTCACCAAATGCTCGACACGTGTCATAAAGACATGCTCTTAATGTGGAAAATCAAAACCAGTAATTTCTCTCTGGAAAATCAAAACCAGTTTTTTCTCTTTGAAAAATTAAAACCAGTTTGAGATTTGTGAGGTTTTCCGTACCATTTTGAACAATTTGTGTCTTTGTTATTGAGGAATTTCCACCCAAATCCGTAGAACCATTCAAAGTTCAGATTCAAAGTTCAGATTCAAGATCTTGTGGATTTATCATAGAGGATTGAATTAAGTTAATAATTGGGTATGAATCAAATAATGAACTAAATTAATTAATTTTTAAATTCATAACTAAATTGTCAATCCATAAAGAAAATTATAACAGTTTCCGCCTTGAATATGATAGTGATTTGCTCGATTTACCAGACGCCTCAAGCATCCCTCCCCAGAGCCACAGCGATAAGATGTTGTCGCTGCCAAGCCGTCACACAATTCTCGACACGATGCCCCTCCCTTCCCTCTTCTCTGCCAAAACACACAATCTTATTCTCTCTACAAACTCGCCCCTAGCGTTCCACCGCTTCCGATTCACCATTTCAAGAAGGCCGTAATCTGCGGCTTCTCACACAGCAATTACCCCCGCGAGCTCAGGCTCAGGGGCTGTAATCATGCCAGGAGCATGAAAGTCGTTCTCGTCAATAGCTTCCACTTCCCTGAATCTTGCATAAACATGCTCACCAAATGCTCGACACGTGTCATAAAGACATGCTCTTAATGTGGAAAATTAAAACCAGTAATTTCTCTCTGGAAAATCAAAACCAGTAATTTCTCTCTGGAAAATCAAAACCAGTTTTTTCTCTTTGAAAAATTAAAACCAGTTTGAGATTTGTGAGGTTTTCCGTACCATTTTGAACAATTTGTGTCTTTGTTATTGAGGAATTTCCACCCAAATCCGTAGAACCATTCAAAGTTCAGATTCAAAGTTCAGATTCAAGATCTTGTGGATTTATCATAGAGGATTGAATTAAGTTAATAATTGGGTATGAATCAAATAATGAACTAAATTAATTAATTTTTAAATTCATAACTAAATTGTCAATCCATAAAGAAAATTATAACAGTTTCTGCCTTGAATATGATAGTGATTTGCTCGATTTGCCAGACTCCTCAAGCATCCCTCCCTAGAGCCACAGCGATAAGATGTTGTCGCTGCCAAGCCGTCACACAATTCTCGACACGATGCCCCTCCCTTCCCTCTTCTCTACCAAAACACACAATCTTATTCTCTCTACAAACTCGCCCCTAGCAGTCCTCCGCTTCAGATTCACCATTTCAAGAAGGCCGTAATTTGCGGCTTCTCACACAGCAATTACCCCCGCGAGCTCAGGTTCAGGGGCTGTAATCACGCCAGGAGCATGAAAGTCGTCCTCGTCAATAGCTTCCACTTCCCCGAATCTTGCATAAACATGCTCACCAAATGCTCGACACGTGTCATAAAGACATGCTCTTAATGTGGAAAATTAAAACCAGTAATTTCTCTCTGGAAAATTAAAACTAGTAATTTCTCTCTGGAAAATCAAAACCAGTTTTTTCTCTTTGAAAAATTAAAACCAGTTTGAGATTTGTGAGGTTTTCCGTGCCATTTTGAACAATTTGTGTCTTTGTTATTGAGGAATTTCCACCCAAATCCGTAGAACCATTCAAAGTTCAGATTCAAAGTTCAGATTCAAGATCTTGTGGATTTATCATAGAGGATTGAATTAAGTTAATAATTGGGTATGAATCAAATAATGAACTAAATTAATTAATTTTTAAATTCATAACTAAATTGTCAATCCATAAAGAAAATTATAACAGTTTCCGCCTTGAATATGATAGTGATTTGCTCGATTTCCCAGACGCCTCAAGCATCCCTCCCCAGAGCCACAGCGATAAGATGTTGTCGCTGCCAAGCCGTCACACAATTCTCGACACGATGCCCCTCCCTTCCCTCTTCTCTGCCAAAACACACAATCTTATTCTCTCTACAAACTCGCCCCTAGCGATCCACCGCTTCCGATTCACCATTTCAAGAAGGCCGTAATCTGTGGCTTCTCACAAAGCAATTACCCCCGCGAGCTCAGTCTCAGGGGCTGTAATCACGCCAGGAGCATGAAAGTCGTTCTCGTCAATAGCTTCCACTTCCCTGAATCTTGCATAAACATGCTCACCAAATGCTCGACACGTGTCATAAAGACATGCTCTTAATGTGGAAAATCAAAACCAGTAATTTCTCTCTGGAAAATCAAAACCAGTTTTTTCTCTTTGAAAAATTAAAACCAGTTTGAGATTTGTGAGGTTTTCCGTACCATTTTGAACAATTTGTGTCTTTGTTATTGAGGAATTTCCACCCAAATCCGTAGAACCATTCAAAGTTCAGATTCAAAGTTCAGATTCAAGATCTTGTGGATTTATCATAGAGGATTGAATTAAGTTAATAATTGGGTATGAATCAAATAATGAACTAAATTAATTAATTTTTAAATTCATAACTAAATTGTCAATCCATAAAGAAAATTATAACAGTTTCTGCCTTGAATATGATAGTGATTTGCTCGATTTGCCAGACGCCTCAAGCATCCCTCCCCAGAGCCACAGCGATAAGATGTTGTCGCTGCCAAGCCGTCACACAATTCTCGACACGATGCCCCTCCCTTCCCTCTTCTCTACCAAAACACACAATCTTATTCTCTCTACAAACTCGCCCCTAGCAGTCCTCCGCTTCAGATTCACCATTTCAAGAAGGCCGTAATTTGCGGCTTCTCACACAGCAATTACCCCCGCGAGCTCAGGTTCAGGGGCTGTAATCACGCCAGGAGCATGAAAGTCGTCCTCGTCAATAGCTTCCACTTCCCCGAATCTTGCATAAACATGCTCACCAAATGCTCGACACGTGTCATAAAGACATGCTCTTAATGTGGAAAATTAAAACCAGTAATTTCTCTCTGGAAAATCAAAACCAGTTTTTTCTATTTGAAAAATTAAAACCAGTTTGAGATTTGTGAGGTTTTCCGTACCATTTTGAACAATTTGTGTCTTTGTTATTGAGGAATTTCAACCCAAATCCGTAGAACCATTCAAAGTTCAGATTCAAAGTTCAGATTCAAGATCTTTTGGATTTATCATAGAGGATTGAATTAAGTTAATAATTGGGTATGAATCAAATAATGAACTAAATTAATTAATTTTTAAATTCATAACTAAATTGTCAATCCATAAAGAAAATTATAACAGTTTCCGCCTTGAATATGATAGTGATTTGCTCGATTTGCCAGACGCCTCAAGCATCCCTCCCCAGAGCCACAGCGATAAGATGTTGTCGCTGCCAAGCCGTCACACAATTCTCGACACGATGCCCCTCCCTTCCCTCTTCTCTACCAAAACACACAATCTTATTCTCTCTACAAACTTGCCCCTAGCGGTCCTCCGCTTCCGATTCACTATTTCAAGAAGGCCGTAATCTGTGGCTTCTCACACAGCAATTACCCCCGCGAGCTCAGGTTCAGGGGCTGTAATCACGCCAGGAGCATGAAAGTCGTCCTCGTCAATAGCTTCCACTTCCCCGAATCTTGCATAAACATGCTCACCGGTATGATTCCCCTTTCTTTTTCTTTGATGTTGTTTTTGTTTTTTTTTTCATTTTCTTTTTGAATTGATTAGATTCGGAATCAACAAGATCATTGTGGCGATGATAATGGTGATGTTAATTGATGCAAAAAAATAGTTCGTATATTAATAGATAAAAAGATCAGAGGTGCAAATGTAGAGAAGAAAGAAAGAAAGAAAAAAACGCCCACATGGTAGGCAAACTGATGCATAGGATTGGATCGATCGGATTTAAAGGAATTAATTAGTGGAATTGGCAGGGAAATAAAACATCAAAGCTCGGGTTAAAGGATAATCGGGTCTTTGACGAAAGTTAATGTGAGATAGGAAATAGTGGGCCAAACGTCATTAGTGGGTCATGGTGGGATATGGTTGGGTTTGGTTAAAGGGGAGTAGAAGGACTCAAGGGGTCAACATGGCTGGGTTGTTTGGGAGCAGGGTCAAACAGTCAAAGGCCTGAATGGTGGTAAATGGCAAAGGGGTCAAAAGGGCAGGGAAATGTGTACTTGGTTCGTTGGCAATGGGGACGGTAGAGGCAGAGTGGAGAGAGACGACGCTGACAGCGAGGGATGCAGCAGTGGTAGACAACCAATGGCGGCTCTGCAACGGGACGCTTGGGCGTTGTACAGTAGGCGCGAGGAATGGAATCAGCGAGCACCATCGCTGATCGAGGACGTTTCCTCGGGAACAGAGAAAATAGAGAAATAAGAGGAAGAGAGGAGAAATAAGAAACAGAGGAGAAGAAGAGGGAGTAGATCTGAGAAACCGTCTCAGAAGAAGAAAGAAGAGAAATAGAAGAACAGAGAAGTCGAAGAAGAGAAGCGAGAAGAAGAAGAGGAGGTGAGAATTTAATTTGGGAGTTCACTCGAAGAAGAGAGGAAGAGATATCATGGAAAATCCCAAATTTAATTTTTCATGTGTTCTTTCATTACAATCAGCTCTCTTAAAAAAGAAGGAAAGTAAAAGCAAAAAGAGTATAATCTTTGTCGTCTCTTCGGTGGTCTTCTGCATTCACGCGTTGGGGCTTGTGTGCTGCATCACAAAGAGACTACAACATCTCAAATCAGTATGAGCTTAGGTAAGTGTTGAGGCCCACAATAAATTAACTTCGGCCCAAAACTAATATTTGGAATTTTTGAAGCTAATGAATCACTCAAACAATAATGACGAAATTATCGGAGAATAATATCGGAAATCAAGCCACACAAAACGCATCCATATAAATTCGATATATAAATTTATGTATCATTTCAAATTTCAAACCTTATTATTTTTTGAAATTTTGTGTCTATAGTATCCATATTCCTCGTTTCTTTGACGAGAACTAGATTGTAAGTTGAGATGTTATTTAGGTTGCTCTTAAAATCTTAAATTGACATCAGGCATGTAAGATAATGGGGGATTGACAGAAATAAAGAGTCATGCTAATTTTATTGCCCATACCCTGCGCCTTTTTTCTCGGGAGTTCTTTGGGCATGTACTTCTTCTTGTTATTCATAAAATAGGACAAGGTGTGACTTATGTACACTTGGAAAAACTCTATTTTCAAATTTTAAGGTGAAATTATCATTCTGTCCCCATATTTTCACTCATTCGAACGAACTGTCACTTCATTTTGGCATTCGTTCGAACGAATGCCCCACGTATAAATTTAATTCGTTCGAACGAAAATGAATGGGGTGATGTTCACCCGTTCGTTCGAAGAACCAATTGTTCATTCGAACCACTATGCACAATATTGATTATTTAAATAATAAATTTTTCTTTAAAACTTTAAAATTATTTTTTAAGCACGGTGTATTTTCAAAATTTCTCAAATTGAATATCCGGATTAATTACGATAACCTGATAAAAATACTTTAAGACTTCAAGGTCTTTTGACATTCTCAAATACTTAAAATACAGTGTTTTATAAATAAGGGTATCCCTCGACTGTGCCGAAAACACATTTGGGAGTGTCAAAAGACCTTAAAGTCTTAAAGTATTTTTGTCAGGTTATCGTAATTAGTCTGAATATTTAATTTGAGAAATTTTGAAAATACACCGTGTTTAAAAAATAACTTTAAAGTTTTAAAGGAGATTTTATTATCTAACTAATATTTTATGTGTTACTGTAGCATATGGAAGATAGACCGTTATTTTTTAACCACTATGTATTTTCAAAATTTCTCAAATTGAATATCCGGACTAATTACGATAACCTGATAAAAATACTTTAAAACTTCAAAGTACACTCCCAAATGTGTTTTCAGCACAGCCTATGAATATCCTTATTTGTAAAACACTGTATTTTAAGTATTTGGGAGTGTCAAAAGACCTTGAAGTCTTAAAGTATTTTTATCAGGCTATTTTAATTAGTCTGGATATTCAATTTGAGAAATTTTGAAAATACACAGTGCTTAAAAAATAACTTTAAAGTTTTAAAGAAAATTTTATTATTTAAATAATCAATATTATGGACAGTTGTTTAATGCATGTTACTATTCACCTCATTCGGTCGAATGAATTAAATTTATAAATGGGGCATTCGTTCTAACGAATGATTCATTCGAATGAATGCTAAAATAAACTAACAGTTCGTTCGAATGAGTGAAAATACGGAGGCAGAATGGTAATTTCATCCTAAAAGCTGAAAACAGGTGTGTAGAGACAGTTTTTCCAGATGTCTATAAGTCGTGCCATAGGACAAACATGCAATAGATTTTAAAACCTTATTTTTATTTTACTATGGGCATTAATTAATACTTTTTTGATCCATATATATAGTTGGAAATTTAGATGCTATTTGCGTTGGCTTTCTAAAATCTATTATTAATGTCAGACATCTATATAATTTGAGAGTTGAGATTAATAGAAATTGAGATGCTAGTTTTGTTGCGGATGCCCTGCCATTTTTTTTCTAGGAAGTTTTGTGGTGTTCACTTCTTTTCATATACAATAGGAAAACCTGCAAGTGAGACTTTTCTTTTCATTTTTAATTTTTTTTACTATGGGCATTATTTTGGATATGGGTATTTTAAAGCACATTCCTTTTTGACTTTTTAGTTTGATCAGTGAAATTTGTTTTGTTGCTTGATTGAGAAATCTCATTTATGTTTAGTCTTAGTTTTATTTCTTCATCTCTAAACTCATCCTTTTCTGGAAGTTGGTTTGTAGATAAAGAAACTAATCCATACAGTATTCCAACTAAGTACAACATTTGGATGGCTTTGCATTGGCTTGTGCTTGATTGTCGGCCAGGAAATTCATTAGTGTTTCACTACTCTGGCCATGGAATCAATGACACTCTTTGTACAATGAACTTCCAAGCACTTACTGATCGTGAGATCAATGCAACCTTTGTCAGACCTCTTCCTCGGGGAGTTAAGTTTCATGCTTTCATAGATGTTTGCCACAATGGTACTATTCTAGAATTGCCATTTCTCTACAGAATGAACAGGTCAGTTATTACTATCACTTATTGTTTATTTGTTTCGAAAAAGGAAGTTTCTTCGTAGGCTTGTTTAAGACATCACTGGACTTGGAAATATTGCAAATATGTGCAGCTTTCTTCTCTCTTTTAAT
Source organism: Chimonanthus salicifolius (assembly GCA_013350335.1). NCBI lineage: Eukaryota > Viridiplantae > Streptophyta > Magnoliopsida > Laurales > Calycanthaceae > Chimonanthus > Chimonanthus salicifolius. Next base: position 55,709,775 of record CM023536.1, read on the forward strand.
GGTTTTTACGTGCATTTTGGTTTGCTAGTGTGGATATGTTGAACAGGCGTGGTACCACAATGTGTCTGTCATGTCATATCCCTGTGGCTCTTTGAACTTCATAAAACTTATCAATGGCAAGAAAAACATAAATACTTGAGAGGTCCACTAGGATTATGGGCACACAACTACTTCAAAAGACATTGGAAACTAATCAGCACTTGACTTATCAATTCAGTCTCTATCCAAATACAATGCTGAGATTCCAAAGAGTGATCTATGTCTGACTGTCCAATCAATCAAATCAACGTTGGTTGTACTAAAATCTTAGTACTTGGAGGATCGTTTGCCTTAAAACATGCTTCTCCCTCCCTCTCTCCGGCAAACTTATAAAGCGATGGTTGAATTCTTAAGTAGGCCCCACGACTAATCATCCATGAGGAATTTAAAGGATTGATGAGATACCCAGTTCTTTCCTTTGGGATCACTCTTCATTTTTAATTTTTTTAAGTGTTCTTTTTTCTTTTTACCTTGTTGAATCATATGGGCCCTTGTCCTTTCTCACTTTCTTTGACCTGATGGTCATACATGATTACATATTGGTCACAAATTCGTACATTACACACATAAACATCCAATGCTTTATGATTCTTCTCATTCACCTCTGTATTTTGTACTTTCATGGTTCTGCCGGTCAACTTGACTTGTGTTTTTTTTAATATATTGGCTGTAATCTATTCATTCTGATGGATTTGAAGATCAGTAGAATGTTTGTGAAGAGAAGGAGCTGCAATTGCATTACTTTCTTGTGATCAACCTTTGGCAATCCAAGCCACCAATCAACCTCTTCCACCAAGAATTGGCATGTGTCTGAATTTTAGCTCATTTGAAGTAATATTCTCTGCTATGTCAAATCCCCTTGTGTTCATAATGACAATCTTTTGGGCACTTATATCAGTAGCATCATCCAATATTTGCCAATTTTGGCCCCACCACCATCCATGTGGAGAACTTGCCATCTTAAGGACCCGTAATTAATGTGGCCCCAAGCATTGCTCCTTATCATTTGCAGTTTGCTCTTGTTACCATATCTATGAATGATTAAATAGTAGATGTTCTTGAATACCTTTAGTTTTTAGAAGATTTTGTGGTTATTTATATTTTAACTATGGATGTAGGAGTGGGCAGTATGGCTGGGAGAATCATCAATCTCGAACAGATGTATGGAGAGGAACAAGTGGTGGGGAGGCCATTGTTTTCAGTGTTTGTCATAACTCGGTAAAGTCTCCTACTTGAGCATCCTCCATCTTATTGTTGCATAGTAGAGCATCTAGTCTTTAATAGCAAAAACTCTCATCATTAATATGCAAATCTTAATTCAAGCTGCATCAGTTGAAATCAGGAAGAAGTACACTCAAAAAGGAATCAGCTTTGAAAGGAATTTCAGTGTATGCCTAGCAAGGCAAGATGGTCAAGATAGTAGGGAATGGTCATGCACAAATCAATTTCCAGTTTGTTTCATATGGGACTTGGAAACTCCACAGACATTGGTTTGGGATGGAAAGGGCTGTAATGCAAATTGTGTAACATTTGCCTCAAACATACAACATAATGATTGGTTTGCCCTTATGCTAAACACGTCTGAATGCAAGCTCTTTTATATAGAGAGAGTATCTTTTTACTGTGTTTTTTTTTTTTTGTAAATGCGAACTATACCATTTAACTCTGTAAAATTAATCATGAAGCCAATACCCACATGATAGTTATTTAAATTGGGTTTCATATTTTAACTAAACCAAGAAATTAGTGTGACATTAGTATCGCATAGTCAATTTAAGCTAATGCTTGTATTAATAAGTCAATTTAAGCTAATGCTTTCCCCTCATATGAGCAGGCCCGGTCAAGGGAAACTTCATTCGGTACAATAACTTCTTGCTTCATCCAAGCCATTCAAGGTGGGAATAGAAATACATATGGGAGCCTATTGGATTCCATGACATCTGCCATCCGCAATATTTACGCTAAACCGAGAGGGGTAATTTCATTTTGTCAGAACAGATCACACTAATAAAACATTGGTACATCGGTGAAGAAGACATGCACATATTGATGCTTGCTGCCCCCCTCCCTCCTATTCCCCCACCACACCCAAGAGAAAAAGAAAGGAGGGGAGGAAAAGAAAAAAAAAAAAAAAGGAAGATTGCTTCCATGCATAAAATTTGTTAAGTACGAAAGGCTTGAATTCTAGAACAGGTTTGCCTGCCGTAAGCAGTGGCAAAAATTGCAATTGACGGTGGCTGAGCATGCATTGGTAGTTTGGCATGTCCCATATTCACATGTGTGTTCCTATTTAAAAATGTTTTGAAGTGAAATATGACTGCATACAATGAATAGTTGATTGGTCCTGAATAGATGAGATTCTGCCTTATTATGATGATGATAGTTCAGAAGATGCAGCATCCAAGAGTATTAACACTGATCCTATGGCTTTTTCTGTGGATGTAGGAGCCCCAATTGGCTGCATTTGAACCATTTGATGTTTTTTCGAAGCCCTTCATTATGTGACTTATACTCATTGCCAAGTGCGCCTCATGACTTCTTCTCTCGAAGAATTCAGGAATATCTTTACGACGAACATCTTACTTGCCAGGAAAGAATGCTTCTTGCATAGGTTCTTCTATTGTATCGAGATTTTGGACTTTTTTGGTTGGTGTATTGAGAGTACTGGGAAGTTTGCATTTCTTTTTTACTTTGCTTTGTGTTTCTTCTGCATTTGTATTTGCATTTTCTTTTAGTATAGTAACCATTTGGAAAAAAAAAAATCTTGTACTCATTGTTTGTAGATTTCTTACACTCTGCTCAACTTTAGAAGTAATATCGTCTTGTTTGATCAGCATTTCTCGATTGGACTCATCTGTGTCTTTAGATATTTTATTTTATTTATCTGTTATCATATTGCTGCAATCCATTTATTCAACATATGTGTAGTACTTTGTGGAATCTCATTGTACAGTGAGGTATCCGCTTGATCTCCAAGTCGTGCCCTAATTTCTATGAAACCCATCTAGGTTTCATTTCTACCCACTATATTGCATAAGCCTGGGTTTCCTTTCTACTGCGTGTATTTGGGGAAGGATTCACCAATTAAGATGATGATAGATTTATTAGAAAGATCTGTGTTTAGATGCGTAGATCAATTAAGTTTTATTTTTGTTTTAATTTAATCACTTTAACATAAGTTTTAATTTTTAACTTTTTGTAACAATTTGGGACAATTTGATGATTAATACATCCAAAATAATTTTTTGTACTAAATTTAAATATAGACCAAGAATCTGCCGTTGGAAGATTGATTGATCATTTTGTCATCGTTTTTTTTTATTAATATGCTTCGACAACTCACAGGGTGGATGGATGAGCTTGTAATGGAAAATTCCAGTTATTCTCAAATCTGCTTCAAAGAGATTTGATCCTATCATAAACTATGCCATCAATTAACCGATGCGAGACTTTTGTCACTTCACACCCGCAGTCACATGCAGTTGTGCTCTACGGCTGCACTTGCAAACATCATGTTCGCCCTCTACATTGATATCATGCAAAAAAAACTATTACTTGATAATATTTTTTTAAAGTAGAACTCACTCTCGAAAGATAGCCATTGAGAGAATGGTATCTTAAGTATTATATAAAGTCATTGATTTCTCTAATCAATCAATGTGGGACTTTTATCACTTCACATAATTTTTTTTGGCCAATTTCTATATGTTATATGTGATCTTAGAAGTCCATTTAAGAGGTTCTATCATTAATGGGTCCAAGACCAAGAATCGCTCAATGTTTGGGGCTTTGGGCCTTGGCTGCTTTCTTCCTCATTACCATTCTTTTCTCAATCGAATGGGCCTAAGTTTTACTAATCCAAATCATTCAATCAAATAACACTTTTATGGGGCTACAAAATATGATAAGTAGAATATTTGTGAACTCAGCAAACTCTTCAATCAAACGCTAAATTTATTTTCAATAGTTACATAGATCGATTCTATTCATCTATAATCATCAAAATAGATACAAGTACAATCAGTTAGTGTGACACATGAGTCACTAACTTAAATCAAATGACTAAGAAATCAACTTAATAATTTCCAATAAATATCTAATCTACTCTTCATTTAATGATACACAACAATCTACTTAAAAATTTATGTGGACGTTGCGCATTCAGAGTACTACCCAATACTCTCATGGTCGGAAAAAAAAAAGAAGAAATTTTCACTTTCTTTGTCAAAAAAAAAAAAAAAATTGGCTGATACAGTCGAGATTTGTAAAAAAAAAAAAGAGAGAAAAAAATATAGTCAATTGCTACTACTCCATCATTAAGTTAAAAAATAAATGAGCTTTAATTAAAAGCTCGAGCTTGGTCTATTGGAAAAAAATCATTGTCTAAGCCTGTTTATTTAAGTCGGCACTAGGCTCAGACTTTAACTTAGAGCTTGACAAACCGTATTTAACTGTGTTTGGACTTAAAATAAACGGGTTTATAAATCAAGCCTTGCCCGTCGAAAGAAAATCTTTGGCCAAGCTTGTTAATTTAGATCAGGCCTGAGCTCAGACTTCTACTTAAAGCCCGTCGAGCTTAGACTTAACTGCGCTTGGGCTTGAAAGCCCCAGCCTGCCCTGTCGAAGAAAAATATTTATCCAAGCTCGTTTATTTAAGTTCAGCTCAAACAAATAAATACTCCTTAATTTTTTTTTTTTCATTTTTCAAAAAAAAAAGTCATAAAATAAGAAAAAAATCATCATTGGATAATAATTGATTCAGGTCATTCACATGAGAAACGGATATCTTTACCGCAACTTATCTCAATCAACAATCGCTTTGGCTCAGGAATGAGAGATCCAAAGTTCGAGTCTCATAGTCACTCGATGCATGTGGTTTATGGAGGAGGTTGTGTGCATTTGAGTTTTACCCAATGCCCTCGTAATCAAAAAGAGGTGGTGACCTTAAGTTTCTTCATCATCAAAATATGTATAATATGTATTTTATGTCAAAGTTATTTAAACAATCTACTATTTAATTAAAATTTTGATTTAATTTAAATAATTTAGAATCCTAACCATTCAACTTTAAACTCAACCTAATCCCTAATATAATGTTTGATACTTATTTATAGATAAGCTTCTATTATAACTGAAAAAGAGAACGCAACGGGAGAAAGAGCCCAAAATCTGAAGGCCCAATTAGGCCATTTATCTTTAAGACCCAAGCCCAATTTAAAAATCAGGTGCTGTCAGGGCCCAATCTTAGTTTAAGTCCTATAATTGCATTTTGAACTTAGCCTGACTTAATTTAGGATCCATTCCCATCCATTAACTGGCAACCCCAAGGGTTTTCTCTTGTACTTTATTAAATAATGAATGGCTTTAACAGGCCCAGATGAGCCCAAACACCAGCAAAGCAAATTGAATTGAAATGCCCAAAAGACATCCATATACGTCTGAATTAACTGGCTTTCTCCAAGTCGGATTTACCTACATTGTTTTTTCAAATAACCAACGCATATCAAGTATCAACTAATCTTAAGTCTCGCTAGGCTTGTAAATGGATCTAGATCCAGGCCTGTGCACTGTCCTGTCCTAGATCCTGGAGTCCATTTACGATCCGGATCCTAGAGTCCGATGAGGACTCGCGGACCGGATCCAGTAGTCCATTAAAACAAATGGGCAGGCAGCGGGCTGTCCATGGACGGTTCGACGAACCCAAATAACATCTCCTCAAATCTTTTTTACGATGATTTTCTTTAGAAGTTTTTTGTCAATTATTCTTGAGAAAAAATATTTTTAAATGTAATCCCCGTTATCCAAAATGCACCATGAACTCCGGCGTCATGTCAGACAGTCGTGGCATCAAAAATCTTATTTTTATAAAATAAATTAAGATATTTTCTTATCCACAAATAAAATCAGTTACTTTTCTTATTAAAATTTTCTATCCTCCTTATAAAAAACAGATAGATTAAAATAAGAGAAAAATGTCATGTGACTTTTGAATTTTGACTAAAGTTCTTATTTCATTGAAGAAATGAAAAGACTTGTTTTATTTTATTTTCTTTATCTTTATTTTTTATTTGTTAGAAAATGACAAACATCCCTTTAAAATGTTTTTAAATTGTAGAAAGAATGTGTATTCATGTGGCTAACTGATCAATGTTCCATCCTAGTGGGTCCACCTAAAAGGGTGGCCAATCAAAAATTTCATTTTTGGAATGACACGTGTGCAACGGGCAATTGGGTCACTGGGTTTTGACTTTCTAATCACAATTCCAATGCAATAAATCTTCTGTAGCTGATAAACATTACCTTGAGACTGAAGGAATAGAGAACCGAGTGTTGTGATGATGTCACATTAAGGTGTAAGATGGCCAAGTAGAGATCTTCCAAAGCAGCAATGGCCTTGAGAAGCAGTCCTGGCCTTCTTGGGCAAAGGATTTTGAGATTTACGTGCGTTTGGATGATTGTAACTTCGATCTTGGCCTCCACCGAATTGTTCCCGGGGCTGCAATCTCTCCGGCCACCTTCCACATGCCCGTCTATCAGATACTTGAAATAGGATTGCTGGGATGAGTTGGCTGTGTGTTGGAGCATCGTGAAGAAGCCAATGAAAGGGTTTGAAGAGGCTGAGCTGCAGCATTGTTCCGCTTTTTGCATCTGCTTCTGTGCTTATAGTGATAGTAAGAGCGGTTCTAACTCCTTTACAAAATGAATGGCGCCTCCTATTATGGTAGCTTGGTCACCCTGAGAAAGAAAAAAAAAAAAGGGAAAGGAATACTGTGCAGATTAGTGCTCGAATCGGAGGAATTTATGGGTATATTTGTGTTGGGAGTGGACTTCCAACTCCAAAAGACTAGTCTGATAAGTGAAGTGATTCATAAGTGAAATGATCCATTCCCTTATGATTCTTTAGAATTTTCTTTTCACAATCAATATGAGACTTTTGTTCCTACCCCCAACAATGGCAAAGTTAGGTCTCTAAGGTACAACATATGGACTCAGAGATCCTCTAGTTGAATGAGATGGTTGGCGATATTCTATTCGTCAAAGAGCCTCGTTCCAGGGGAGATTGTTGGGTGCGAACGAGAGTCGCACATCTGTTGTAAGGGAGGGAATTTAAAGACCTATAAGGGCCTGGGTCACTCCATCTATCAAACTAGTCTTTTGGGCTGGAAGTCCAGTCCTAACAATGATATCAGAGTTAGGTTCTCAAGCCAAAGCATTTAGACCCAAGGATCCTCTAGTCAAATGGGATGATTGACGACGTTCTATCCCCACCGGAGAATCTCATTCAAGAGGGAGATTGTTGGGGTGCGAATGAGAGTACGACATTGATTGTGAGAGAAATAAAAGACTAGCCTGATAGGTGGTAGAACTAGTCTTTTGGGCTGAAAGCCTAGCCCTAACCGTTTGGATTAAAGTAAGTGAAATCGATACAGTTAACAATAAATATAAATTTCAGATTACACATTTTAGATTTTAAGATTATTGAAGGTCCAACTACATGTCAAATTGGGACCCTTTAGTTTAGGATGTTTACTCTTTGAACGAAGGAAGGAGGCATGAGAGAGCGGAGAGATGTCAGATGGTTATTTATCTGCTTCCGGCGGTTGCGTTCCACCGCAATGTGGGTCAGACGTTGGCTCTCAACATCTTCACTCTTTTTCAAAGGTCTTGTTCTCTTCCGCTTGTGCCGATTAGACAGCTGTTTCCCAAACTGGAGGTTTGTCTGATTGGAAATTTGGCTGCAAGGGAAGTAGGAATCTTTGGAGTTGTTAAGCAAGTTGGGTTTTACCTCTACATTGCAGTAGTCTTTGGCATCTGATCTACTGGAGAATGTGATTCCGTGGCATGGGTAACGCAGCTTTCAATCTCTAATGGAAGGATTTTGGATTCTAATTTGGAGCATTGAGTGTTGGTATTGGGTTTTCCGAGCTGCTGCAATCTCAAAAGCAGCTGGAAATTGGATCCTGTTACTGGTGAGATGGAAGGTAAATCGCCTCCTAGCAATTGGAGGATCGGCATTTTGTCTTGAAAGCTGGGATTCTAGAGAATGACTCTGCAAGGCTCAAGCCTTCTGAACAGAGAAACGGACCCAGAACAAAATTCAAAGCATTTTCCCTCTCCGAGCAACCCACTTTCAGATGCTCTCCCAAGAACTGCAAATCCAAAAACAAGAACACAAAATCATGAGAAAAGAAGAAATGGGTTTTCTCCCAGGGACTAAACACTTCAAATTCGACCACCCACGTCAAAGAAAGGAGACAGAGTGGAGGAAGAAGCAACTGGGTTTGTCTCTTTTCCATGAATTCCAACGAACAGAAGAAGAAATAGGAAAAAGAATGTAAGTAGGAGAAGAATGTAATCAAATCAAGCAAAGCAGAGGCTTTGACTTGCACAACATTGACATTATTAAATGCAACTACAGAAATTGAAAACAAAAAACATTATTTAAGCTCCTCACTTACAGAGGGACTAATGGGTCTTGGCAGCCTATCCATAGCTGGTTTAGTTACAACTGAGTACTGCAATGAAATCTTGCCTACTTCTCCCCTCTCAAATCTAAAGAGCAGGAGCTCCCTCAAATGCCAACATCTGAGATTGAGAAATCAGCAGAGCATTATATGCCGAGAGGTCCAAGCAGACCTCATCACATGGATTCCTTCCATTTCTAAACGGATATATTAAATGCTATATGAAGGTGAAGAGAAAGAGAGTGGTAATAGAAAGGAGTAAAAGAAGAGAAGATGGTGGTAAGCAAAAGGAGGTAGAATTCAGCCCATGAATGCATTAAACCAGAAGAAATATGAAAAATATGTTTTTTCTCTCATAATCTAACATATTTCACTCAAATCAATCATAATTTAAATTAATCTCGTCACAATCTAAATTATATCTTAACATATTTAAAAAATTAGATCAGGATATTTAAAAAAGTGCTCGAGAGCAATGATTCAGAGAGAGATTTGAGAACGACACTTAAGGAGCAAAGAATACTGTGAGGGCCTGCATTTGCCGTAACTCAACCCTTTGGCACACGGCATCTATAGTATTTTACCTGTTAAAATCGACTTCTTATCATATACAATCATTGTATTTCATTTTTTACCTTTTGTAAGTTTTTAAATTTTATTTAATAATTAAGTCACTCCTAAATCATTATACGTGACAGGAATCTGATTAGTAGCATCACAAATTGTTTAGTGTGCTGTGCAATTAACTCCACATAAATCACAAGATCAAACAATTATACATAAAAAACAAACAAGAACAATAAAACCGCATACGTCTACAGGACGTGCATCAAGATTTTTCAGAATATAAGGATTACTCAACCCTTTTCCTTCCCTCTTCTTCACAGTCTCTCTTGCTCATCTCTGCTTCACACCCAGAGAAATTACACAATGAAAGAAAACTTTAGAGAAAGAGACATTATATACTAGAGCTTAAGTTACACAGACTAGACCTAATGGGCCTACCAGGAAATACAGCCTAAGCCCAAAGGACTTTGACCCAAATCCAACATAATGTTAATCTAATTTTGTGATAAAAATACTTTTCATAACAAAGGACATGAGATTTATTCTTCTATACACTTGTTATTAAGTAAACATTAAAAATATAAACCAATGTCTCTTATTATCAATTGTTCTTATCATTTTACTTCTCAATATGCAATTTTTGTTATTTTATATGCCAATAGAATTCTGACTTCCTGGTCATCCTCTTCATTGATTGCATCTGTGTACCCAAGGAGTGTATTTGTGTGGACTGATCCTACATGGAGAATCATATATTACAAGATAAATGGTATGAATCTATTATATTCTTACTTCAATATAATATATACATGAGATTTTTTCCCTTCCCTTTTAAATAGTACTCCATTGGATTTGTTGCGAATAATACTTGCATATTGTATTTCAAATTTTCAATATGAAGTCTTTATGAGAAGCTTTAGAATTAGAGGACTTCCCCATCTGTTGGGGTTGATTCATGTTAGAACAAATGAATTATTATCTAATCTACATTTATAATTGAGATAAATTATTTTTATGAATAGTTGTAGAAAGAATAAGACAACTTTTTCATCTATACAAAAATTCTATTTATATTTAAAAAAAAGTTGTTAACTCATCAAACAATAAAAAATACTACTCAAATCAATTAGCAACAATCTTCTTGAAATTCTAAAGATAACTAGTGGCTTGCAACCATTTTTTTTATGATCAAGGTGGTCATGTCTTTTAGAGGACCTGTCTCTTAGAGCACTGGACTAATCCTCAAAATATGTGCAAGCCTTCATATCCATACATACTTTTTCATTTATTGTACCAAGAAAATCCCAATGCTTTCACACTAGATAATTCTAATTCTAAAAGAAGATATGAGAATGTGACTTCTCCCTCTAAGATAATGCAAACGTAGAGCGGTTTGATAGAGTGAATGTTTTTTTACGACCAAAGTGTTTAGGTCTTTTACCGTAATTGACTAATCCTCATAAACATGTATAAGGCTTTCTACTCATATACAGTAGATAACTCTAGGAGTGAACCTTTGGGATAAAGTGGAAATTGAACTCAAGACTTTCACTTCTCGAAGTAAGTTTCCGGCTATCACTCCAACCCCTTTGAGTTATAATAGAGTGAATACTGGTATAAATCATTTAAAAAAATCATATTCAATATTTTCCTGTTTATTCTTTCTATTAAAAAGACTTAAAATGTTTATGTTCTTCTTTTAAATTTTGTGAACATAAAAACGATTTTTTATGTCGATATTTAAAAGATATATGCTTTCTTTTTTCTCTCCCTAATTCAAACATATTGAAAATATATATACTCTAGTTTTCTCTCTCTTATTCCTCGTGTGGGCGATTGGAGGATGAAAGTGTAGACCCAAATCAAGGATCAATCCAACTTAGTTACCAAGATATTTATACTGATTTCTATTGGGGCAGCGATCCTTTCATGGAAGTTTTGTGTAATCAGACACGGATTTTAATGTATTTTCAATTTTACCCTTCACATGAACAATAGTCGAAATTTACTGTTAATGCAAAAGATAAAATTGACAATACACTGAAATCCGTATCTAATTATACAAATATCTCATAGAAGTATCGCTACCCTTTCTAGAGATTGAAACTTTGTTTCTAAGATGCTTGTGTGAATTTTTCCGCTCTCTCTCTGACATTCCCTCTGAAGAGGAGCATTTTCAAGTCGATAGTGATACAACACCAAAGTCGGCGCTTTCTTTACTTTGAAAAGAAGGAAATTCAAGTCACCTGTTCTCAACTGCTGCTTGTCTTGCCAAATGCTGCACTTCTTTTTCTAATTTATTATTGCAAGGTATTCTTAACTCACAACTCTCAACTACTGATGCACACATTTGCTGGTGAAAAGCTGGCTCATTTCCTCTTGTGGAAGCTGTGATTGGATGGATTCCCCTCCCATTTCAGTCCTCGACAATCGAATTCAAGATTTTGTTTTGTTTCCTTAGCTGTAGAAAGCGCAGTACATCATTCAATACCCAATGGCTAAGGCAAGAGTACAGGATCGATCCCTCCACATTGTGGGTCATGGCTAAAATAGCCCATGCTAGAGTTAGGGTTAGGGTTAGGGTTAGGGTTAGGATCCTAGAAACCATTTTGTATGGCTCTAGGATGGATAGAATGGAGCAGCAGTTCTACTACTACTAGACTATTGCATGTGAATATGTCTGCAGACAAATTTGTAGCCCACATGCCTCTTAGATTCCTTTCCGCTTTCCAAATTCCAACAATGACTTTTAGCCACATGACTTTCTTATCAGAAAACTCATCTCAAATTTTCACCCATCCCAAAATTTCTTTTGGTGTTTGTTTAAATGTTAAAATTAGTGAAAATAGGACACAACAGATTAGATGAACTTGGGTATAATTTTACGTCTAAATTTTTTTTCCTCTCTATTTCCTTCTATTGTTATCATTCATCAAACTAACGTCGGAAAATTCAAGAGCCTTCTAATGATCAAAGAATTGTTTGTTTTCCATTTTGATAAGAAATTTATGAAAGAAGTCATGTTTTTTAAGATAACTGGTTCTCTATGAAATACTTATTGACTCAAGAATCATAACGATTGACTACACTTTGCCTTCATCCACATTCAAACACCTTATTGCGCTCATTTGAGACAAATATGTTAAGCATTCACCTATTTGATTAAGCCATTATAGGATACCATCCTATTTGAAAAATCATTGGACAACTTGTCTGAAACTATACAAAAAGTTTTCATGGAACAATTTCTCATTAAGGTAAAGGGCTTGGTTCAAAGATTTCTCCACGGAAATGGGCTGAATTCAATCTCTTTTTTACTTTTAAACATCCATGTTGCAAACACTTGACCTTTCACAAAATGTTTATGAAAATAGGCATAACACAAATGCTCTTGAAAAATAAAATAAAATGCATTCTGACTACACTTGATTCAATAATGGTGAATCTTGGACCTATTCTAGATTCATTGGCAATCTTCCTAATTCTATATAGGTTCTAAGAAATTCTCATTGACCTAGATTAATAGATTCTCTCCAACCAGAGATATTCCTAGGCTAACACTAGATTAGTAGATTCTCTCCAACCAGAGATATTTTCTCTCTCTCATGAAATTCTTATTTTTGATATTGTAAGATTAGGGAATTGGATTTAAGATTATCACTATAACTATTACAGCAGGTCAATGTGTCTCTTTATCAAACATTTTGGAAAGGGACTTGTGGAAACCTTTCACATGTGAACATTAAGAGAGTGATTTTTATTTTAAGAGTTCATTGTGGACATATTATAATGATCTCATACTTTCTTTTCTTTTGAACAATAAAATTATATTTTCACTCATTGACGTGGGTGACCATTTAGACACCCGACTTTTTTACTAAGAGGCACCATTTTTTCGAAATTCAAGGTGAAATTATCATTTTACCTTTTTGATTTTGAAAAATCTTTCATCGTCCGAATGCACATCAGAAAGGCAAAATGGTAATTTCACTCTAAATTTCGAAAAAGGGTGTCTCCTGGCAGAAAAGTTTGGTGCCTAAATGGCTACCCATAGACGTAAGCATCAATATTACACCATGTTAAATTTTATCTCATCTTGTGTAATGTGTACATAATTTGAATTTATTTTTATTACAATATTTTATATTATTCTTCCTTCACATGATAACTAAAGCGAGGCCAAGGAGCTCCCATGGCAAGAGGTGCTAGATTCAAGCTCTCATAGTCTCACCTGATGTGCCTTAAGGGCAGTGGCTATCATCCGTGGAGATTTTACACTAGATTCCTTGCGGTTTTCCACGTGTTAATTTAAAAAAACAAATTTTATCTTTTAAGATTTTACGGTATGTATATTGTAATTATCTCATTTTTCTTTCTTATTTATAATAAAGACATCAATCCCAATTTATGTTAAATTCTATCTTTCTTTTCCCACGTCACAGTAGAACTACATATCATCTATAATAAACTTTTTTTTCCCTTAAATCAATAGTTATCCTGTTCTAGCCTGGTGAAGTTTTGGCATAAACATAACAGTGTGAAACCTAGTGGTACAAAAATCGCCTTTACCGGAGATATCGGTGGATCTCGGATCTCGGCCGAATCTCCTAAATTTTTTTGGATAAATATAAGCCGTATAAATATGTATCGGCCGATATCTCACTAGTAAGGCTGATATGCACAGTATCGGCCTGAGATTTATACCCTTAGTAAAGCCTCCATGTCACCTTTATTCTCATCATCGCTGTTGGGCCCAAGTAGTGAGGTAGGCCCCACGAAGAAGCCCTTAACTTTTCCTATCGGGGGCTTGGTGGCATTACAAAGATGCTGATTGCACTATATAGACCTGGCCCAAGGCTGTCCTTTTTTGGCCCAGACTTGGGTTGGTCCTGGACAAATAGAAGCTTTTGGGATGGTTCTGGATCCAAATTCTAGTATGGGCCATTCATATGGGCCACTTATCCTATCTCCGGCTCCGCCAAATTGCCAACAGGGAACCGAGATCGTCAACTTTGGGCTGCAGCACCCATTTTAAAGGACCCCAAATTCTAGTAGGTCTCGCAAGGAACTCGAGCTTCAATGTATAACTGTCGAAAAAGATCCGAAAATCGTGTTTTTTTAGGTTAAAATTCAAAGAATAAAGTTGGGAAGAAAATATGAAAGTGAGATTGAGAAGCAAAGTGCGGCGGACTAATGGACTTTATAGGGCATGATAGGGTTTGTGTAGAGTATCCCTTATATGAAAAATAGTTTTTGATGATTGTGAGTCCCAAAACAGTAGGAAAAAAAATATTAAAAAATAAGAATGCAATTGGAGCAGTCATGTGCACTACACGAACCGGCCCAAAACCCAAAAAATCGAGCCCGTGCATGGGGAATTCCACACTTGAACACGATCGTACCCCTGTCTTGCCGTGACCCAGTGGGCGATACATTTTTTTTTTGAATGATAGGTAAATAATGGGCCATACGTGTCGATCTTTAAAAATGGTCAGAGCCAATATGCACCATATTGGCCTTCTTTCTTTTTTTACCTAAGACGGTAAGGCCTGTACTACTCAGAAAAATCAAAAACTAAAGCCACCCATTTTGAAGCCACTCCGACAGTCATCTATCCAAGTAAATACAGGGCCCTTGTCGATACCCTTTAACAACTTTGTCCCTTCAAAGGACGAACTTGAAACTATCCAAAAGAACAAATGTATTAATGAAAATTCTCTCTCTGCAGCATAGAGCTAGAATCTTTAAGGCCAAGGATCTGTTTGGATTGGCTGAAAGTAGAGGTCTGAAATGCTTTCACCAGTGAAACCTATTTTCACTCGCCTGGTGAAACCTACAGCTTCAATTTCGTCCAGCTAGCTTGTCTACCCCAAAGCCCAACAGCTTGGACCACTCCAATTCAACAGTAGACCCACTAAGCCATTTGGCCATTTCTATGAGTATGACTATAATGTGTATTTTGCAGTATTTTTTAAATATGTTTCTTCAACGTGTTTTCAAAAGTTTATCTCCTTTCAATTATTATTATTATTGCAGTAATAATAAAACACAATTCTTTATTGTATTTTATCTTATTTTAACATATTTAAACCAGAATATATGTTTGGAATAAATATTCAAACGATATATGATTGAAAATAAGATTTTTATATTTGAGCGTTTCTTAAAAAATCATAATTTGATAACATTTTTGAAATAGAACTCACTCTCGAAAGCTAGTTATTGAGAAAATAATGGTGCCTCAAGTGTTATATGGAATCATTGATTTTTCAAATTAACCGATGTGAGATTTTTGTCACTTCACACTCGCCCTCACATGCAGTTGCGCTCTACAGTTGCACGTGAAAACATCATGTTCGCCCTCACGTGTAGCTGGACTTTATGGATGCACGCAGAATCTACATTGATATCATGTAAAAAAAAAACTATTACTTGATAATATTTTTTTAAAGTACAACACATTCTCGAAAGATAGCTATTGAGAGAAAAGTATCTCAAGTATTATATAAAGTCATTGATTTATCTAATTAATGAATGTGGGATTTTTATCACTTCACATAATTTTTTTTGGCCAATTTCTATATGTTATATGTGACCTTAGAAGTCCATTTAAGAGGTTCTATCATTAATGGGTCCAAGACCAAGAATCGCTCAATGTTTCCGGCTTTGGGCCTTGGCTGCTTTCTTCCTCATTACCATTCTTTTCTCAATCGAATGGGCCTAAGTTTTACTAATCCAAATCATTCAATCAAATGACACTTTTATGGGGCTACAAATTTTACTCCAATGCAAGATAAGTAGTATATTTCAAAATATGATAAGTAGAATATTTGTGGAACTCAGCAAACTCTTCAATCAAACGCTAAATTTATTTTCAATAGTTACATAGATCGATTCTATTCATCTATAATCATCAAAATAGATACAAGTACAATCAGTTAGTGTGACACATGAGTCACTAACTTAAATCAAATGACTAAGAAATCAACTTAATAATTTCCAATAAATATCTAATCTACTTAAAGATTTATGTGGACGTTGCTCATTCGTAGTTTTACCTAATACTCTCATAGTCGGAAAAAAAAAAATGAAATTTTGACTTTCTTTGTCAAAAAAAAAAAAAATTCTGCTTACATAACTACATTTGCCTGCCTTATCAGCTTGCACCTACTGTGAATGGAGACTACGGAACCATATTTATACATCAACAAATGCAACAAATCTGGACCATCCAAAGACCGGCCCTCTTCCTCACTCAAGTCCCCTCTCTCTCAAGCTGTGTTTGGATGAGGGGTAAATTTTGTAGGGGTGGACAACTAGAGGTGGGTAATGAATTATGAATACCCTTTGCTTTAAACGGATTTTCAAAAGTGAGAGTGGAGAGATAAATTAGAATAAAATTGAGATTTTTTAATTCTTACTTTTTAGTTATCAAAAAAGAATAATAAGAACTAACGTCTCATTCCCCTTACACCTCTCACATCCATATGCAACCTCTGTGTCTTGCTCACTCGGAATTGTGTGCCTCGAAGTGCAAGGACATGGATGAAGTTGAATGACTAAAAATAAAATCGTCCTAAATCAAACAACATTTTCTCGATTTTTCTCTTTTTCATGTTTTTGTTTCATTGGATAAATTGAGTCAAGATGTTCTCAAAATACCTCTGGGCCCTGTTATTTCTGGGTTATGAAAGGGTATTCATGTCTCACACATGAACCAGCTTTCGACCACCATAGCAGGTAGCCAAGTGTTCTAAGTACACATTTCAAACTAGTTTAATTACACCTTTCAGAAATAGGTTCTTTTGAACTACTCAATTATGAAAACTCTTCTCATTATTGGCAATGGGTCAAATTTCACATTTCAAGCAGAGGTACAATGCAGTTTCCATTTCAAAAAACAGGCCCTCCAACTTTGAATTTTGAGGTTTTATACTCAGCATAGGGTCAAAAAAACACTCGAGATATCTCGGCTCATATGAGATGTATCGGCCGCGATCTCTCCGATATCACCGATACCGTCGAGATTTGTAAAAAAAAAAAGGAGAGAAAAAAATATCGTCCGATATAGTGAGATATCGGCCTCAGCGGAGATCTCGAGTCCACCATTTTTTAGACCCCTGGCTCAGCATCTAAAGAGCAGACTCTAATTCGACCCGAAAGAAATAAGACACTACTAGCCTTAACTTGATCATCTTCATTTGGAAGCACAGATGAAGGATAAGATACCCATATTATATACGTCGGGTAAGATCCTAAGTTCATATTGGCTTTTGGGCTTTCAAGCTTTCGGGCCTCTAGGCCTTCACTCAATTTAATTGATAATCAATTGCTACTACTCCATCATTAAGTTAAAAAATAAATGGGCTTTAATTAAAAGCTCGAGCTTGGTCTATTGGAAAAAAATCATTGTCCAAGACTGTTTATTTAAGTCGGCACTAGGCTTAGACTTTAACTTAGAGCTTGACAAACCGTACTTAACTGTGTTTGGACTTAAAATAAACGGGTTTATAAATCAAGCCTTGCCCGTCGAAAAAAATCTTTGGCCAAGTTTGTTAATTTAGATCAGGCCGAGCTCAGGACTTTTACTTAAAGCCTGTCGAGATCAGTCGAGCTTGGACTTAACTGTGCTTGGGCTTGAAAGCCCCAGCCTGCCCTGTCGAAGAAAAATATTTGTCCAAGCTCGTTTATTTAAGTTAGGCTCAAACAAATAAATACTCCTTAATTTTATCTTTTTTCATTTTTCAAAAAAAAAAAGTCATAAAATAAGAAAAAAATCGTCATTGATAATAATTGATCCAGGTCATTCACATGAGAAACGGGTATCTTTACCACAACTTAGCTCAATAGACAATCACTTTGGCTCAAGAATGAGAGGTTCAAAGTTCGAGTCTCATAGTCACTCGATGCATGTAGTTTATGGAGGAGGTTGTGTGCATTCGAAGTTTTACCCAATGCCCTCGTATTCAAAAAGAGGTGGTGGTCTTAGGTTTCTTCATCATCAAAATATGTATTTTATGTCAAAGTTATCTTAAACAATCTACTATTTAATTAAAATTTTGATTTAATTTAAAAAATTTAGAATCCTAACCATTCAACTTTAAACTCAACCAAATCCCTAATATAATGTTTGATACTTATTTATAGACAAGCTTCTATTATATCTGAAAAAGAGGTACTTATGAGAAACAATGAGAGAGGCAAGAGGCAAAAGGCAACGGGAGAAAGAGCCCAAAATCTGAAGGCCCAATTAGGCCATTTATCTTTAAAACCCAAGCCCAATTTAAAAATTAGGGGCTGTCAGGGCCCAATCTTAGTTTAAGCCCTATAATTGCATTTTGAGCTTAGCCTGACTTAATTTAGGATCCATTCCCATCCATTAACTTGCAACCCCAAGGGTTTTCTCTTGTACTTTATTGAATAATGAATGGCTTTAACAGGCCCAGATGAGCCCAAACACCAGCAAAGCAAATTGAATTGAAGTGCCCAAAAGACATCCATATACGTCTGAATTAACGGCTTTCTCCAAGCCGGATATACCTACATTGGTTTTTCAAATAACCAACGCATATCAAGTATCAACTAATCTTAAGTCTCGCTAGGCTTGTAAATGGATCTAGATCCGGCCTGTGGACTGTCTAGTCCCGGATCCTGGAGTCCATTTACGATCCGGATCCTAGAGTCCGATAAGGACTCGCGGACCGGATCCAGTAGTCCATTAAAACAACTGGGCGGGCCGCGGGCCGTCCATGGAAGGTTCGACGGACCAAAATATAAGTTGCGATTTTACGATAATTAGGACATATTTCCTGTTTTCCTCAATGTTATCAGAACCGGACCGTCTAACGAACCTGTCTTCGAGGAGGTTCGGGTTCAACCGGGTTCGACCGCCGTCAAAGCTGGTCAAGTATTAAAATAATATAAATATTATATATAATATTAAGTTAGACATATTTTACCAATAACATTAATATAAATATTAAAAATAACATTCAAACTCTGAATAATATACCAAAATGGTGAAATATATGGGATACAAATAGTAATTAACATTTATATTTCAAATATATACATTTTTTAAGGGGAAAATTTAAATAAAATAAAATAAAAATAAAAAATAAAAAAAATTCAAATTTCTGAACCAAGGTTCGCGGTTCACGGTTTCTGTCTCAAAACCGCATAAAACCGCGAGTCTGACCTGTTTTATGCGGTTTTGACCCAAAGCCGATTTTTGACAAGGACTGAACCGCAGACCCCGCGGAGAGGATAAGAATGAAAAGAGTTTGAACCAAAAGAGAGATAAGAAAGAAAGATAAGAACGAGAGATAAGGAAGAAAATGAGAAAAGAGAGGGATAAGGAGGAAGAGAGATAAGGAGATGAAGGAGTTAGCCGATGGAAATGAGAAAAAAATGGGATAAAGAAAAGGGTTTACACGGCACTTGCTATGTACCATCGGTTGAATTTGAATGGGTCTCTTATCTCATCTTTTCTCCCCTCTATAAATTGATGGCTTTGGATCCATTGAACGGTGAATCGAGCAAGGCATTGAAGGGGCTGACCATTTAGCAAGGTGTTGTGGGATCTCTGCAGCAGAATACTATCAATACACCTCAGCAGACAAACATCAGCACGTTGTCGCAGAACAGTATGAATCAATACCTATCCAATGTCGATTCTAATATGGTACGAGAACACCGTTTGAAGCAACTACAACATGAGGAGCAACGTCTCATTCTCCAAATGGTACAACAAGAACAAATGATCGAGCAGCAGCAACGTTTCATGCCAGGACTGTTTCCGCAGTCCTACCCTGTAGGTGAACGTTCAACAGCATACCATCAACAGTTAGAGCCTGGCACTATTTCTTCTCCTCAGCTCATTCATGTTGGAATACCTTTACAATCTGCAGACTTTCCTTTCCTTGGAACATCTCCTGTTGCTCCTTCACCCATACCGGGGGATTTAGAGAAACAGACCTCCGCTGTTTCATCAATTTCAAATGCTGGAAGTATTGGGCATCAACAAACAGCACATGGACTAACACATGCTCAGTCTCTCGCAATTGGGGCACCTGGGATCTCAGCTTCCCCTCTACTTGGAGAGTTTTCTAGCTTGGATGGAAATCAGGGTAGTGCGACCACAACTACTAAATTCGTTAGTTTTCTAGTTGGCGTTACTATTATGCTTTGGGTCCTTTTTTTTTTAATATGTTTTGTGTGATAAAGTGTTTATCTTGGACCTAGTCTAGATAAAGTGTTTTGTGTGACTACACTTGATTCAATAATGGTGAATCTTGGACCTATTCTAGATTCATTGCCAGTCTTGCTAATTCCATATGGGTTCTAAGAAATTCTCATTTCATAAAGTTGTCTTGATGATTGTTACTTGATTTGTTCTAACTGAGCCCAAACTGTAAACTAGTTTATCCGAGCAATTCATCATTTGATTCATCGAAGAGTTCAATGTCGATTTAGTTTAGCTCGTGAATTAGTTTAATTTTAGTTCGACTTTATTTTGAATTTTCTAACTCTAATTTTATTTATGTTAAAAAGATGAATAATTTTTATACTACACGATATTCACATTTCTTTTTTTAAGAGAATAAACGTAGTTTATCCTCAAATACCAATTAATAACTAATTTAACTTCAATTATAAACTTAAACAAAGTCATCGAAGGTATGATAGTCTATGCATATAATATAATATATAAAATCTTTCATAATCCAAGCATGTGGACGATAGGTTGTCTTTTTTTGGTAATGTTAGAAGTGATAGGTACCAAAAACTGGTTTTTTCTTTATTTTTTTGGGTGAAATTCAGTATTAGTTGCTTAATCATGGAGGACACAAGTATAACTTTTTGTTTGAACAGTAGGACACAAATGTGACTTGCATATATAAAAAAATATTCTAGAGCCCTCCAAAATTCAATCCAAACCATTCATATATACCATTGAATTGATATATATTTCAAATTAGCACTCAACCATTTTAATAAAAAATTAAATTTCTTCATTTAAGTTAGTTAACTCAAAATGTGGATTTGACAAAGTAAAAAGAGAAATAAATTAATCTATTCTAGCAATTCAGCAAATTATGTCAAAATTTAAGTAGCGGAGGTTCAAATTTAAATGCAAATTAATTGAATTGTGAAGTAATAACTACAGTCTAGACGCTTACTTGTGTTTTATATGCATATTTTCTTTAGTAATAAATAAAACTATTATTATTTTTTTTTTTTTGTGTAACATGGATATCCTCACTCTACATTGGAGGTGAGATTTAATCTCACGAGCATGTATAAAGTTGTCAATCTACACACTAGTTTAGTCGATGATAAATAATTCTACGGAGAGTGGTTCAGAGAAATTGAACGTGAATTGAATTCAAAACTTCATTTTACAAACGTCTTAACGGTCAAACCAACCTATTCATATTAAATAGAAATATATTAACAATGAGAGATATGATCGACTATTATTACATTAGGAAAGCATAAAGCAAATTAAAGGCCGGCATCAAGTGTCACCATCACCTATCTATGATCTCTTGGGCTAACACTAAATTAGTAGATTCTCTCCAACTAGAGATATTCTCTCTCTCATGAAATTCTTATTTTTGAGATTATAAGATTAGGAATTGAATTTTAAGATAATCACTAAAACTATTACAGCAGGTCAATGCGTCTCTTTATCAAACATTTTGGAAAGGGGCTTGTGAAAACCTTTCCCATGTGAAGTTAAGAGAGTGAATTTTTGTTTTAAGAGTTCACTGTGGACATGATCTCATACTTTCTTTTCTTTTGAACAATGATATTATCTTTTCCCTCAATGACGTAAGCATCAATATTGCACATGTTAAATTTATCTTTATTACAATATTTTATATTATTCTTCTTTCACATGACAACTAAAGCGAAGCCAAGGAGCAAATTTTATCTTTTAAGATTTTACTGTATGTATATTGTAATTATCTCATTTTTCTTTTTTTTTTGTTTAGTAAAGATTTATTCTTTATTATTAATAATAAAGACATTAATCCCAAACTATGTTAAAGAACCACATTACCACATATCATCTATAATAAACTTTTTGTTCCTTAAATCATGAGTTCAAATTAATTTATTTATTAATCAGGTCAATGCACTTCCATTGAAACTGTATTTTTCTAAATTGGTTATATTAAAAATTGACACTCCTAAATTGGGAACTATACGCACTGGGCATTGTTTACTATGAAACCCATCTAAGTTTCCTTTCTAGTGCGTGTATTTGGGGAAGGATTCACTAATTAAGATGATGATAGATTTAGAAAGATCTGTGTTTAGATGTGTAGATCAATTAATTTTTTTTTTCTAATTTAATAACTTTAAAATAAGTTTTAATTTTTAACTTTTTGTAGCAATTTGGGACAATTTGATCAATACATCCAAAATAATTTTTTTTTTACTAAATTTAAATATAGACCAAGAATCTGCCTATGGAAGATCGATTGATCATTTTGTCATTATTTTTTTTTATTAATATGCTTCGACAACTCGCAGGGTGGATGAGTTTGTAATGGAAAATTCCAGTTATTCTCAAATCTGCTTCAAAGAAGATCATCAAGGCTTGATGAAAGTAAAATAAAGAGAGATGGTACCTATTTCATCGAATTGATTGATATATTAAGATTAAATTATATACTCTATATGTATAAACATATAAATTTTAAAAGCTTGATATTTAATGATAGCTTCATTATATGTAGTTGATATATTTGTATATCTCTAGTTAGCATTGGACCAAAGTGAGTCTCATGCAAAATGTAAATATTAATTACCAAGGTGATTAAAAGTATTAGAGATATCTCCACGGAAATGGGCTGAATTCAATCTCTTTTTTACTTTTAAACATCTATGGTGCAAACACTTGACCTTTCACAAAATGTTTATGCAAATAGACATAACACAAATGCTCTTGAAAAAATAAAATAAAATGCATTCTGGGTACACTTGATTCAATAATGGTGAATCTCGGACCTATTTTAGATTCATTGGCAATCTTCCTAATTCTATATGGGTTCTAAGAAATTCTCATTGACTTAGATTAGTAGATTCTCTCCAACCAGGGATATTCTTGGACTAACACTAGATTAGTAGATTCTTTCCAACCAGAGATATTTTCTCTGTCTCATGAAATTCTTATTTTTGATATTATAAGATTAGGGAATTGGATTTTAAGATCATCACTATAACTACTACAGCAGGTCAATGTGTCTCTTTATCAAACATTTTGGAAAAGGACTTGTGGAAACCTTTCACATGTGAACTTAACACATGTGAACTTAAGAGAGTGATTTTTCTTTTAAGAGTTCATTGTGGACATATTATAATGATCTCATACTTTCTTTTCTTTTGAACAATAAAATTATATTTTCTCTCATTGATATGGATGACCATTTAGACACCCGACTTTTTTACTAGGAGACATCTTTTTTTCGAAATTCAAGGTGAAATTATCATTTTGCCTTTCCAATTTTGAAAAATCTTTCATCATCCGAATGCACGTCAGAAGGACAAAATGGTAATTTCACTCTAAATTTCGAAAAAAGGTCTCCTAGCAGAAAAGTTTGGTGCCTAAATGGCTACCCATATACATAAGCATCAATATTACACCATGTTAAATTTTATCTCATCTTGTGTAATATGTACATAATTTGAATTTATTTTTATTACAATATTTTATATTATTCTACCTTCACATGATAACTAAAGCGAGGCCAAGGCCAAGGAGCTCCCATGGCAAGAGGTGCTAGATTCAAGCTCTCATAGTCTCACCTGATGTGACTTAAGGGCAGTGGCTAACATCTGTGGGGATTTTACGCTGGATTTCCTGCGGTTTTCCACGTGTTAATTTAAAAAAAAAACAAATTTTATCTTTTAAGATTTTACTGTATGTATATTGTAATTATCTCATTTTTCTTTCTTATTTATAATAAAGACATCATTCCCAATTTATGTTAAATTCTATCTTTCTTTTCCCACGTCACAGTAGAACCGCATATCATCTATAATAAACTTTTTTTCTCCTTAAATCAATAGTTATCCTATTCTAGCCTGGTGAAGTTTTGGCATAAACATAACACAGTGTGAAACCCAGGGGTACAAAAATCGCCTCTACCGAGATATCGGCCGATCTCGGATCTCGGCCAATATCTCTCTCTCCTAAATTTTTTTGGACAAATATAAGTCCTATAAATGTGTATCGGTCGATATCTCGCTAGTAAGGCTGATACGCGCACTATCGGCCTAGATTTATACCCCTAGTGAAACCTCCATGCGACCTTTATTCTTATCATTGCTGTTGGGCCCAAGTAGTGAGGTAGGCCCCACGAAGAAGCCCTTAACTTTTCCTATCGGGGGCTTGGTGGCATTACAAAGATGCTGATTGCACTACATAACCTGGCCCAAGGCTGTCCTTTTTTGGCCCAGACTTGGGTTGGTCCTGGATAAATAGAAGCTTTTGGGATGGTTCTGGATCCAAATTCTAGTATGGGCCATTCATATGGGCCACTTATCTATCTCCGGCTCCGCCAAATTGCCAACAGGGAAAAGAGATCGTCAACTTTGGGCTACAGCACCCATTTTAAAGGCCCACATCTTAATTTAGGATCCATTCCAATCCATTAACTTGCAACCCCAAGGGTTTTCTCTTGTACTTTATTGAATAATGAATGCCTTTAACAGGCCCAGATGAGCACGAACACCAGCAAAGCAAATTGAAGTGAAGTGCCCAAAAGACATCCATATACGTCTGGGCTTTCTCCAAATCGGATTTACCTACATCGGTTTTTCAAATAACCAACGCGTATCAAGTATCAACTAATCTTAAGTCTCGTTAGGTTTGTAAATGCATCTAGATCCGGCCTGTGGACTGTCAATCCTGGATCCTGGAGTCCATTTACGATCCGAATCCTAGAGTTCGATAAGGAGTTGCGGATCGGATCCAATAGTCCATTAAAACAAATGGCCGGGCCGCGGGCCATCCACGGACGGTTCGACGGACCCAAATATAAGTTGCAATTTTATGATAATTAGGACATGTTTCCTGTTTTCCTCTCTCGCCTCTCTCACTCGCTTCACTGGATTTCTCTCTCGCTACACTCTCTCTCTCTCAATCTGCCTTGCTGGTCTCTCGATCTCTGTTCTCTCTGTCTCGAGCTGCCTCGCCGCTTTCTCGATCTGTCTCTCACGCTCTCTGCTGTGATGTAAGTTCTCTGGGTCTCTTTGCTCTCTCTCTCAGGCACTTTTTATGGTTTTTCCTTGGCTTTTCTTTAGATAAATTTTGGCTAATGTTGATGTTCTTCTTTATGATAGATATGGGTTTTTGAATTTTTTTTTTTTTTAATGGTATATGCTTTTTTTATTTTTTTATGGCTAGCTCTAGATCAGATTTTTTGTTGATGGTATATGTTTATACTAGAGTTTTTTTGGGAAGAAATTTCAGATTCGTTTGCTTGTGTTACTTCAGTCGTTGATTCATCTGTATTTTTTTTAATATTCAAAACAAGTTTTAAAATGAAAAACAAGCTCACACAAGTTTATCAGGTCGCCAAAATCTACAGAATGATGTGTTGCTGGTTGTTGTCATATCTGTCTTGGTGTAATTGTAATATCTGTCCTGATACAAACACCTGGCTTTTCTTTCCCTACACACCCATTTTCAAAAAAACAGTGTGAAATTACGATTCTGCCCTTCTGTTTAAAATCATCCGAACGAACATGTAAGTGTAAAATGTATTCGTTTTGATGTTGAAACTATCTGAACGAATATCTCAGTGTAAAATGCATTCTTTTTTATGGTTTTTGAAGAAGAATTTTCAAACGAGGCCGTTTCTCGACCGAAACACTGTAACCTTGTTTGTAGAAATCGGTTGAGAAATGACCTTATTTGAAAATCCCTCTCCAAAAATCATCCGAACGAATGCTCAACATCCGAACGAACACATTTTACACTTATGTGTTTGGATTATTTTAAGCGGAAGGGCAGAATCGAAATTTTACACTATTTTTTTGAAAACGGATAGGGAAAGAAAATTCAGGTGTCTAGATGGGCAGCTTGATGCAATTGTCATAATATATGTGTTGCTAATGAATCAGAAAATAGGACAATTAAAAGCCTATAACCAAACTAAAATATTTCTAAAGATGGGATAACTAAAATATAGAAACTTAAATGGTGTACGTTCAACATATATACACATTTTTTAGGTATTTATAGCGTTAATCTCATGGAAATATCATGATAGCTAAAATAAAATATTGTTATATTCTCATTTGTGATATTTTAAATATTAAAAAACAGTGAGAGGTTATAATATTGCTTTAATATCAAGCATTGGTTCTATTTGAAATCTAAAAGTATTTTATGGAGAATTAGAAGCTCAATACTGAAGAAAAGGTATGAAAAAGAATATAATAGACTCTTGAATTGTAAAGATACAACTCATCAAATAATAAATATACCTTGGAGGCATAAAGACCATTGTTGTACAACCAACTTGAAGTTCAATTTATTGAAGGGAGCACTTACACACACCCGGTTTTTCTGCCTCTACACACCCGAATTCGGAAATTCGGGTGAAATTACGATTCTGCCCCCGCGTTTCCATTCATTCGAATGAATTCCCAGTTCATTTTGTCATTCATTCGAATGAATTGATTCATTCGAATGAATCACCAGTTCATTTTCGATTCATTCGAATGAATACATTCATTCGAATGAATCACCGGTTCATTTTGGATTCATTCGAATGAATGGGCTGAACAGTAACACGGAGTACTGTTCAGCCCGATCATTCGAATGCCCAGTCGTTCGAATCCGCCGAATGGATTCATTCGAATGAATGACCAGTTCATCTTGGCATTCATTCGAATGAATCCATTCATTCGAATGACTGGACATTCATTCGAATGATCGGGCTGAACAGTACTCCGTGTTACTGTTCAGCCCGATCATTCGAATCATTCGCACACGATTCCGCTGAATACATTCATTCGAATGAATGACCAGTCATTCGAATGAATGGGCTGAACAGTAACACGGAGTACTGTTCAGCCCGATCATTCGATTCATTCGCATACACAGCATTCATTCGAATGAATCAACTGATTCATTCGAATGAATGCCTTCAAACGTGCATTCATTCGAATGAATCAGATGATTCATTCGAATGAATGTATCAGAGGCTGCCACGGAATGACAGTCCCTCTGGTTCAGCTGATTCATTCGAATGAATCAGCCCATTCATTCGAATGAATCCTCTGTTATCGGGCATTCATTCGAATGAATGGGATGATTCATTCGAATGAATGCATCAAAGGCTGTCTGGGAATGACAGTCCAGGCATTCATTCGAATGAATCAGCCCATTCATTCGAATGAATGCCTGAAAATGTGCATTCATTCGAATGAATGGGCTGATTCATTCGAATGAATGCCCTGGACTGCCATTCTCAGGCAGCCTCTGATGCATTCATTCGAATGAATCAGACCATTCATTCGAATGAATGCCTGAAAATGTGCATTCATTCGAATGAATGGCATGATTCATTCGAATGAATGCAAACTTAATATATAAGAACCGTCGATTCATTCGATCGACACCGAACCCTAACCCCTTCCCTCCTTCGCCGTGAGTCCATTTCAAAACCCTAGATCGAATCTCTCCCTCCCCCTTTCACTCTCTTGCTCCGGCGCCGGTTCCGGCCGTGTCTCTCTCATCCTTAGCTCTCCCTTTCCTCAATCTAAGCTCGGCCTTCCCTCATTCCGAAGTCCCTTTCCCGAGCCCTTCCCTCATTCATTCGAATCACACCCCCATTCATTCGAATCACACACCCATTCATTCGAATCACACACCCATTCATTCGAATCACACCCCATTCATTCGAATCACACCCCCCTTTCATTCGAATCACCCCCATTTCAATCCCAAACCCCACCCTATTCTCCCTACTTCTTCCTTTATTTTGAAAAACCCACCCTTTAACCCATGGCATCGTCCTCGAAAAGGAAAGCGACCTCAACAAGGGGAGGGAAAAAACAAAAGAAGGATACCGCATTCGACCCCACCTATTTCGTATCTTCGGAAGCGGCGACCATGTACAGAGAGGATTTCTCCACACGGTCCTTCATATTCGGTAAAATCGTGGACCTCTCATATTTCACACAATTTGGTTTTAAAGTTGAAGATTTATTTGAAAAAATAGGTTGGGGGTCATTTTTGGCATTAAAAAGTGATATGTATCCGACGGTCGTTAAAGAATTTTATGCCAATGTGGAAAGAATTGACGATGAGTCGGTTAAAACATCTGTCCGAGGGCAAGAAATTGTCATTACACGGGATAGGTTAGACCTCCTATACAATTTGCCCAAAGATGCGATTAGAAAGTACGACAGTCGTACATGGCCCACTGATGTTGAGGGCTTTGACGTTTTGGTAGCCCTTAACGAAATCTGTGGGAGGACAGATATTACTGAGAAGAAGACCCCCCCTCTGACGAATTTGACATTAGAGGCACGAATCATCCACCACATAGTTGTCAACTGTGTGTGCCCTAGAAAAGGGCATACTACTGTGACATGGTTCGATGTCTTCTTGATTTGGTGCATCATGAATGGGAAAAAAATCTCCCTTTCCCATATCATCATTAGTCACATGCGCGCCTGCCGGAAGACCAGAAGATGCAGTCTTCCGTACGGTCTATTTCTATGTTCATTTTTTGAAGAACGCGGAATCCCTCTTCTCCCCGATGATAAAGTTTCTTTAGACCGATTTGATTATTTCAATGATTCAACTTTGAAGAAGATGGGATTCCAACTCGACGCAGTGAGTAAGAAATGGGTACCCAAAGTTGTCGAGGCACTTCAACTTCAGGTACCACCACCACCTGAGCCATCTGAGGCGCGTGAGGCACGCGAGGCAGGGACTCCTCCTCAAGAAGGATCAACTGGAATCAACACACAACAGATTCTTGATAGCATTTCTTCTTTAGAGGAGAAGATGGATCAGAGATATGATCAGGTTTCTGCAAGGTTGGATGTGATGCAGAATCAGATTATCGATACTTTGAGATTGGCTGTGCTTATAGCACAAGAGAGGGGGATAACAGCAGCATTAGGAGCAGAAGCAGATGGGAGTTTACGAGCAAGGGTATCTAAAGAATATGCAGGAGCAGCTTTTGTCCCTATTCGTCCATTTGGATCAGCAGCTTCAGCTTTAGGAGCAACATCTGGCAGCCCTGCTCGACCATTTCGATCAGCAGCTTCAGCTTCAACTTCAGCATCTGACATTCCTGCTCGACCATCTCGATCATCTGCTCCACCTTCAGGAGCAGGATCTGGCACCCATACTCCTACATCTGGAGCAGGTGCTGGCACCCATGGTCCTACATCTGGAGCAGGTGCTTCAGCTTCAGCAGCAGCAGCAGGATCTAGCACCCCTGCTCGTCCATTTGGAGCAGTTTTAGGCCCCCAGGTCCGACCGATTGGATTAGTAGCTTTTGGCCACTCTGTTCGTCCGACTGGATTAGCAGCAGCTTCTGGCCCCCGTATTGGTCCGACTGGTGTTGCAGCTGCTACTGGCTCTCGTTCTGTTCATAGTCGAGCACCAGCAGTTTCTCGCCCCCGTTCTCGTCATACTGCACTTATTCCATATGTACCTCCAGTTCATGCACCAGCTGGTGCACCTCCTGCTGCACCACCTCCTGCACCACCTGCTGCACCTCCAGTTCATACACCACCTGCTGCACCTCCTGCTGCCCCACCTGCTGCACCTCCTGCTGCACCAGCTGCTGCCCGACCTGCTGCACCTCCTGCTGCACCATCTGCTGCACCTCCTGCTGCACCACCTGATGCACCTCCTGCTGCACCTCTTGATGCGCCTCCTGATGCACCTCCTGCTGCACCTCTTGATGCGCCCCCTGATGCACCTCCTGCTGCACCACTTGCTGCACCTGATGCACCTCCTGCTACACCACCTATTGCACCTCTTGATGCACCTCCTGATGCACCTCCTGCTGCTTCACCTGCCTCACCTTCTACCTCTGATCCGGATATTATTTGTCTTTGATGTACTTTTTTTTTTTTTTTTTTGTTATTGACATGTAAAACAGATGTAAAATTCATATTTTGAATGAACATGTTATATTATTTATCTCCTGCTCATTGTGAATTGGGTCGTTACTTTAAAAATGTTATTTTGAACTAAATTAGCATTTAAATATTCCACATAAAATGAATACATTCAAGCTGACAAGTACATTCAACAGCATTCCTAACTTAAAATTAAGCTATTGACAATCCTATCTCCACTTCATTGATTCCACCATTGCAAGAAATCGTCATTATCTCTAAGATCACCAGACCACTGCATAACATTTTAAAAAAATGACATTAGAACATATGGAAAAGTTATATGTCGATTGGTAAATACATATAAACTCTTTAAGGAATGAACTTACTTCGGTCATTTCTGTAGAGTTATATGTTGAATCGTCACCAAAGTTGTAAGATCCACTATCATGTGGAAAACTCGCTGTTTCTGATTCAATGAAATCACCTACATTATAATCAGCATTTAAATCTACACTCGTAGATGCCTGTGAAGAAGGTGGCCTATTCGGACAAGTTCTCCTCGTATGACCAGTATTTTTGCATAACCCACATCTCCTTCCATTTAGTTGATTCTCTACAATTTCAAATGCAGAAGGATCTCGACGTGTAGATGTTTGGCCCTGTGATGAATTCCTTGAACCTGGATGACGTCCTCTAGAATATTGCATAATAGGGTGACTGACTGGCTTATCATGGATGGCAAGATTTTGAAGATGATTTAGGAGCATCTCTTGATCATACGAAGACAAATGTCCATATTTGTTCTTAATACCTTCAAAGTGTACATCTAATACATCCCCAGGGCTCCTCCTTTCAATCCTCAAGTCAGCCAATGAGATTAAGTCTATTCTCCATTGTGGGTGTATGTCATCCAAATGTAATTTGTCCATCCATTGCATTTTGTGCGCATACGGTAGGCCCATTGAAGCTGTAAACTCTTCCGTACAAATGAGTTTCAATGATCGGTTCATAAGCATATCATATTGGTTGTAAACCTCATTCATTGCGAAATGAGAAACTTTGCCCTTCAATTCATCAAAGAAAGGAATAGACACATCACATGCAAACCGAATCTTCTCATCCTCAAGTTGAATCTTGAACTCTTCAAATTGATTTTCAATGACATGGGCTATCTTTCTTCTGACAACATCTAGATCACCTGTAGATGTAGATATATAACTTTTCAGAATAGCATGTGCACCCTCAACTCTTGAAGTAGCTCGATTTTTAAAATGTAAACTCCATCCGATCCATGCCTTGACGAATTGTTTTCTAAGTGGGATCCATGTCCTTGTTAAGTAATTCACTGCCTGCGAATCAGCTCTAAAATTTTGTTTGAATGCCTCAAACGCTGTATTGAATGCTTCTTCGGTTGGGGACTCAATCAGGCCATTCCATTCGGTAAAAAATGCATTCCAGTCTTCCATTTTCTTAAACAAAGGTTTACAACGAGCGACAATATTCTTGTTTATATGCCAGGAACACAAAATATGTACAGCATTAGGGAACTCCAAATCAATGGCATTCTTTAACGCCAATTCCCTATCAGTCAAAAGAACTTGTCGATCATGGTGCACTTCGAAGACCTTTTTAAACATCTGTAATGCCCATACATAATCTTCAAATTTCTCATTTCTTAGAAATGCAAAGCATGAGCAGAAATTCTTATTGAAACTTGTCACACCAACGACATGAAGCAATGGCATATGATATCTGTTGGTTTTGTACGTGCAATCCATCAGAAACACATTATGATATCTGTCGGTAAGAAAAATTGACTTCGGATGTGCGAAAAAAAGATGGGATAGATGACCATCACTGTCATAGTCAAGAAAATATTGATAACCACCTTGTTGAAGATCTTCTATCAAAGCTTCAATTGTAGTTCGACCCCTTAGTTGCTCTTTCCGAAGCGCAGAACAAAAGTTGTACAAATCAGCCGCTGATATTCCAATATCTGGATTTTGATTTCTAAGGGTCGTCAAAATTTGCCGTGGTGGTATATTGCTACTCCTCATTTCAATGATCATTCTTTTCTCAGAATCTGAAAAACATCTTGTACTTGGATGACCTAATAATACATCCGATATATCATGATTGTGCTCCAAACTCTTTATGGTCAACTTCCATGACCCATCAACAATCTGTTTTCCTTTAACTTCAAAAGGACAATTACATTGGCGAGAGTATGCTTTCCTCTTTCTGTCATCGTCATTCAAGCTAACCGTGCTGCGGTATTTACCTCCTCTATCGCAGCCAAGGACTAATTTATTTTCCTTTTTACATGACCTCTTTATCGTACATACAAATCCTTGTTTAAGAGCTATATTCTTAACATAATTTATAAGGTCTTCACGACTTTCAAAACATCCCTCAACAAACTCCATGATGATTTCTAGAAAAAAACTGAGATAGGACTTACCTTCGATTCGAGATACGAGATCCAGACATTAGCTTGAGAGAGATAACTTCGACCCGAGGTAACAGATTGAGAGAGTGAGTGTGTTGAAAATGAGAATGATTTTTTTTTAAGGGTTTGGGATTTAAAAGGGGTTCATTGTTTTGGGATTAAAAAGGGGGGTTGAAAATGGGGTTTTAGGGTTAATTATTTGAAAAACGTGGTTCAAAATGGAGTATAAGGGTTTGGGATTGAAATGGGGTTCAAGGGTTTGGGATTGAAAAGAGAGTTGAAAAGGGGGTTCAAAATGAGGTTGTAGGGAGAAGTGTTTGCAAAAGGGGTTTAAGGGTGAAAAGTGGGTGTTGAAAATGGGGTTTAAGTTTTAAGGGAGAAGGGATTGAGAAAGGGGTTCAAGGGAGAAGGGAGAGAGAGAGGGAAACGAGGGTTTAGGGTTTTGAATGGAATGAGACGAGTGAAATTTCGTGGATCGATTTATATATAAGTTTCATTCATTCGAATGAATCAGCCCATTCATTCGAATGAATGCCTTGAAAACGTGCATTCATTCGAATGAATGGTCTGATTCATTCGAATGAATGCATCAGAGACTGCCTGAGAATGGCAGTCCAGGAATTCATTCGAATGAATCAGCCCATTCATTCGAATGAATGCACATTTTCAGGCATTCATTCGAATGAATGGGCTGATTCATTCGAATGAATGCATCAGAGGCTGCCTGAGAGTGGCAGTCCAGGGCATTCATTCGAATGAATCATGCCATTCATTCGAATGAATACACATTTTCAGGCATTCATTCGAATGAATGGTCTGATTCATTCGAATGAATGCATCAGAGGCTGCCTGAGAATGGCAGTCCAGGGCATTCATTCGAATGAATCAGCCCATTCATTCGAATGAATGCACATTTTCAGGCATTCATTCGAATGAATGGGCTGATTCATTCGAATGAATGCCTGGACTGTCATTCCCAGACAGCCTTTGATGCATTCATTCGAATGAATCATCCCATTCATTCGAATGAATGCCCGATAACAGAGGATTCATTCGAATGAATGGGCTGATTCATTCGAATGAATCAGCTGAACCAGAGGGACTGTCATTCCGTGGCAGCCTCTGATACATTCATTCGAATGAATCATCTGATTCATTCGAATGAATGCACGTTTGAAGGCATTCATTCGAATGAATCAGTTGATTCATTCGAATGAATGCTGTGTATGCGAATGAATCGAATGATCGGGCTGAACAGTACTCCGTGTTACTGTTCAGCCCATTCATTCGAATGACTGGTCATTCATTCGAATGAATGTATTCAGCGGAATCGTGTGCGAATGATTCGAATGATCGGGCTGAACAGTAACACGGAGTACTGTTCAGCCCGATCATTCGAATGAATGTCCAGTCATTCGAATGAATGGATTCATTCGAATGAATGCCAAGATGAACTGGTCATTCATTCGAATGAATCCATTCGGCGGATTCGAACGACTGGGCATTCGAATGATCGGGCTGAACAGTACTCCGTGTTACTGTTCAGCCCATTCATTCGAATGAATCCAAAATGAACCGGTGATTCATTCGAATGAATGTATTCATTCGAATGAATCGAAAATGAGCTGGTGATTCATTCGAATGAATCAATTCATTCGAATGAATGACAAAATGAACTGGGAATTCATTCGAATGAATGGAAACGCGGGGGCAGAATCGTAATTTCACCCGAATTTCCGAATTCGGGTGTGTAGAGGCAGAAAAACCGGGTGTGTGTAAGTGCTCCCTTTATTGAAAGCCAAAAACTTTGGATCTTTCATCTGTGGTGAGTGTTTTTTTTTTTTAGAAAAAAAAAAAATTAGTTTGCTTCTAGTTAATTTTCTTGTTTAATTTTTTAAGTTGTAATTCAATTTTATCCATTATTATGGAAAACTTTGCTTCTAGTTTTTAGATTTGTATAATGACTGAACCTTTTGATTGATTTTCTTATTTTAAATCAAACACTCCATTAAAGTTTATATTAAACCTGAAATAAATTCAAAGATTTGTTCACTTAATTTAAATATGAGATTTGAATTATAAAATTAATATTAAAATTTAGATTTGAGATTTTCCAATGCCATGGAGCCATAGACAAATTCCTCTTAGTTGATTTTGACTCAAAATCTATTTTATAATAAAAAATATAATATTTTCACAAGCAACGATAATAATACATTATCTTAAAATTTGCCTTGCCTTTCAATTGTGGGATAATTCGTATCATTATGATACTTTTTGTATTATAAATAAGCAAAAATAAATACAAGATGGCCAAATGGATTTCAATTTAACCCACTCAATGCAGCCCCTTTATAACACTCTTATATTTGTAGTTAAATAATTGAATAAAAAGAGATTACTTTTTAATTTAATTAAGAAATAATGATAAAAAATGACTTCAATTTGGCAAGTATAATCATTTCTAAATATAATTCCATCAATAATTATAATTTTTAAATAAAATTGAAGCATGTGTCATAAATATTATGTAAATATAAGAGGCATTTGTATCCTACCATTCAATTGATACGTAGGTGGCTAAACATATCTTACAATGTGAGTTGGAGGTCAAGTTAGATTAAATTACGTTAAATGAGATATTTAAACTTAAATTGTATACCTGTATGATGTAATAATTTTTTCGATAGGCAAGGTGTGATAAATTTAATTGATATTCAATTGAAGACAAGCGTATGGAGTTTAATCCTAAATTATTTTCTTTCCATATAATTTTGTTTATAAATTTCAAAAAATATAAATTGGATTTATTAAAATAAAAAATATAGTAAATAAAACAATCAGAATCAAATAGAACTTCGTGTATATTATATTATGCTTGAGTGGATTATCTGTTTTCCTGAACCCTTTCTTTTCATTGATTTCCGCAATCGAAATCATAATCGCTTTACTTCCTTTCACCTATTTTCTGCTTCTCACTTTCTTCTTTCTGTGATTTATCTTTCTTTGAATTATCTGTAGCTCTAGATCCGTTTGAATTTGGTGATGGATGGTAACAATTGGATGCCTAATCAAGGGGAACCTACCATGGATGCTGCCGATTGGAGAAGCCACTTAATGCCCGAGTCTCGCCCCCGAATTATTAATAAGATGTGAGTTCCAATCTCCAAATCCCCGTCCTTTTTTTTTTCTCTTAAATGACAAGCCAATGTTTCTTATTTTTTTTGGTTACTCTAAAGTTTGTTAACGTTGATTAGGGTTTAGTTTATAATTATTTTCTATGAGTTTTAATCAATCAATTGCTGCACTAGGGGTGCCCTGAATTGAAAGTTTGCTAGTCTAGATTTTTCAGCGGAGCGGATGAGTTGCATGCTCTAAATCCACCCTCCTTTTTCCCTTTCCAAGAAAAAAGCTCATGTTTTTCCCCACTTTAGCTGTTATGTTGTGTGTTACATTAATTTGCATTTGGTTTCTAGTTGTTTTTTTTAAATGAATTTAATGAATTAATTGTTGTGTTTGACTGTTGCCAAAATTTCAAGGCTTTAGATTTCTCTTCAGAGTGGGTTATCCTTCTGTTCTTTTATGGATCGTCATGATCAGGGCTTTAGATTTCTCTTCAGAGTGGGTTATCCTTCTGTTCTTTTATGGATCGTCATGATCAGGGCTTTAGATTTCTCTTCAGAGTGGGTTATCCTTCAGACTGATGCCACCTGTTGACCTTTTATCCTCTAACCCTAAATCAATACTACGACAAGTGGAATTAGTGCTAGTGATTCGGAGTAGAAAGGCAGTGCAAAATATCTCAATGACTTTTTACAAAAAATTTAAGTTGTATCATTTTTTTTGAAATAGCAATGGTAATTGTATTAAAAGAAGAAGGCACCAGAAGTGCACTTTAAGTTGTATCATTGTTGCCCCCGACCATGCCCAAATTGCAAGTTTGTGTTCTTAATGCATTGTTTGTGCATGTTGAAGAAGAACTTGTTCACAGAGAAAAGAAGATAGTTTTTCTTGAATGTACCTATTAGGCACAGAAGAACTGCATTATTACGGAGCAAAAACAACCCACTAACCCTATACACCCTGATCCTATAGATAAACATACAGATAAGTTGAAGATGGTAACTGTCCAAAGTATTTGATTCTCATATGTTCAGGATGGATTTTTTTTTTTTTTGGAAAGGTAACTGTATTTATTAATTAAATATAGATAATTACAATAGAGAATTAGAACCCGAAAATTACAAATGATGGAAGACTAGTTTGGTAGACAAGGAGGCACTGATGCGGAGCACCATATGAAATTCCATATTTAGCAGGTTTCTATATTTAGATTTAGGATTTCCAGCTTTTCATGATTATATTTTTTTTTTCCATTTATTTCTTTAGTCTGATAGTTGGTTTTGTTTGGAAAAATTTAGTGATTTTACATATAATCAGGGCTTTCTAATCATTGGGGTAGTTTGGTATTTGTTTATTTGAGGGTATTTTGGTCTTTTTCATGTTTTTAATTCATTATACATGTGATGTAACCCTTCCATACGTGATTGACACTTAATGATGAATGAAATTGAAGTTTTCTTCGGCGGCTTGTGCGACGAAAATAATTTGGGAGTGATTCCTTTGGCGTGAGGCCCTTTTGGCATGAGGTTACCATCTTTCCATTTTTGGGTATTCATCTTCTTCTATCTCTTTAGCTCTCTTCCTCCCTCTTTTCCTTTTCTTATCCTTGAATTGCTGTCCCAGAAACAGCTCCAAAACCTGTCCTAAATCTGTTCCAGAAACAATCCCAAAACCTGTCACAGATCTGTCCCAAAATTTGTCCCGGTCCAGCTCCAGTTCTGTCCCAAAACAGCCCCAAGACCAGTCTCAATCCTGTCCAAGATTTGTCTTTGACCTATCAGATCTGCTACTACATTTAGATCTGTATCTTAGACTTGTAAAACCCTCTTCTTAACCCTTTTACTCTTGTTTTACACCTTTTCTTGTTTTTGTTATTAATTGATTAATACATTTCAGCCATATTAGATTTTAAGATGCATTATATTTATCTAAATTTAGGCATTTAGGGTCACCCTATAGTTTGTCCTGCATCAGGCACCCTCTCTGGCCTTTTCATCGGCAGCAGAGTTCGTTGACCGAGGACACCAGGAAAGATGATAGTTGTGGTTGGAGATTGAATGACAATAGAGAACAATATGTTCAGGATGGATTCATATGCATTAGTAGATATTAGTTATTTCATTATTTGTTTATCTATTTTTGGAAGTTTAGTGTCATTCTGTCTTTGTTTGTGTGCTTTTCTCCAACCATTGTGCTATGCTTATCATGTTTTTGGATTGCATTGCCCTTTTTTAAGAACGTCGTCACATACTTGTACCGATATCTGTTTTTCGACTCTCCTTTTCTATTTATGTTTGTTGCTAATGATTTTGGTATTTTTATTTAGGTTTATTGTCAAGACCTTCTTTAACCATTTCTGTTTCATGTGCATGGAATGGATGCTTTAAAGAAGCATTTGCCAATTTCTGGCCCTGAAGGATTGGTTGAACTCCGGAAAATTGCTATAAGATTTGAGGCGGAGATCTATGCTGGTGCCACAAGCCAGGTACATCTCTCACTCAGATGGCCTTGTTCATTTCCAAAATTTTGTCTTTATATTGCTGGTCTCTTCATCATGTGAACTGATATAATTCAAATTTGACTTCTCAATCTGTTTTACTTGATGGTCTTGATTTATATGGGTCAGTATGGAATCTAGATGTTATTGATGCTTGCCGATCTTCTTTGTCATATATCTATCTGCATGGATATTGGTTTGATACTGTTAAATGGTGTGGGATTTAAGAACTCCCAAATAATGGAATTCATTGACATTTTAGTGTTTAAATAATTTTTTTGGAGAAATGAAACCACAATGCAGCCAAAGAAGAATATGTATGTAAGCATGTATGTATGTACATGTGTATGTATATATGCATGTATATATATGCAAGCATGCATGTGATATGGGAGCAACTAATTTTATCCCAGAATAGGGTTTTAATGAAATTTAGGGGTTTCTTTTCCTCCCTAATGCTTCTCAAAAGAATGAAACTGTAATCCCAGGGATCTCTTGAAGGCATGCTATATACACTCTACAAATTTCAAAATTATACCTTAAAGGTTAGGGCTATGCCCCCTAACCCCCTTTAGGGGTGTTGCTCCCTTGGGACCCAACTCAGAGGCAGAGCTATGCCCTTGGGAGTTGGGACTTCCAATTGGGGTCCAGTGTTCAGCATGACCTTGATCACCACAAAGTAGAATACATCTTCACAAAAAAAAAAAAAAATTCATTTTAACAATATTTTATTTGAAATACCATCAAAATTGCAGTGTGAAAATATTTATTGTAGTTTCTCATTTGCACCAAAAGAGTATTTTATGGATCCTATTTTGGGATTTTACAAAGAAGTTTTATTTCATACTTCAAACTCTTCAAGGGGTTGATTTTCAAATGTATATAAATTTTATTGCAAAGAGAGAAGATACAAGTATAATCCGTGTAGTTTAAGAGTGATTATTGTTATTCTTGTTTTTATTGAAATGTGCAATGTAAGAGATGCATTGCGGATGGTATGTTAATTACATGCCAACACATTGGGATGATGGCTTTGATGATGATTGCAATTGTTATGTTAATTATTTTTTTTAAAAGTTATTATTATATTAATTACATCTTTAAAGAAAGAAACGATGGAGTTTGTAATCAACATCGCCTTGGATAGTTGAGCCATGTCTCTTTTGAAAACATTCCAATGCACAACTGACGAGTTATGGAACATGATCAATATTACTTCCTCCGTTTTCTTGCTTTTTTCTCCTTCGTTTCTTCCTCGTCTTTTTTCCTTTAACAACATAATCGAAAGGTGGCTTTTCATTTTCCAAAGCCATGCACGTCTTCCCTCTTTTTTTCCTCTTTTTTTTTCCTTTTTTCTTCTGGATCGAACAATTGAACGATTGTTCGAGTTGGAATTGCACGGTCTATGATTTACCCAAAAATCGCATGATTATTGGCCACTTTTGATTTAGCATGCGAGTTAACTCACTGGACAATTTTATCAACGCTGCTTAAAGGTACATTTTCCAAGTAAAACAATTATAGAAAAAATTGGTCATTGTTTGTTTGTAGAAAGTTGGATGCCATCAGGGAGCTTTCTTCCTTTGCATATGT
Organism: Chimonanthus salicifolius; assembly: GCA_013350335.1. NCBI lineage: Eukaryota > Viridiplantae > Streptophyta > Magnoliopsida > Laurales > Calycanthaceae > Chimonanthus > Chimonanthus salicifolius. The sequence goes on from CM023536.1 coordinate 55,749,625, forward strand.
AATCTACATAAAAAAATAGTATCTCCCAAGGCTGATAAGCCATATTGACAGGGCAAGACTTTGTTTTGTTCCCCACGGGTTATTGGCTTGTGCATGCATGCATCCAAACTGCTGATCGTGCTGTGGGGCCTATTTTAGAATTTAGATAGAGTGGACTGAGTGAATTTCACTGATTGAACAATCCTAGGCAATTGGTATTTTATTTGAAATGGACAATTATGAAGAATATTGTAATAAATTGCATTCAACATGGAAAACAGATGGCTGCTGGATGCTTTCATCAATTCAGTATGGTGTTAAGCTATGCTCTATCCATTGTTGGTGCATGATTTGCATGTTCTAGATTGGTATGTATGTTTACATCGTGCATTGTATGGATTGCTACAATGCTTTAGTGTAGTATAACTTGGTATTTTGTCAAAGATGCACTTGGAAGCCTAAGCCCATTGCCTAGCACTCTCTTAAGGGTACATTTCCAAGTAAAACAGTTATAGAAAACATGACTTCTCTTATCCAATTAAGATGAAATTTTATAGATTCCATACACTAGCCAATGCTTTTCAAATCCACCCGTCTATGTGGGCTCAAGTGGGACCATCATGCCCTTTTTTTAATGACCGGGCCATCATGCCGTTTGCACCGAAGTTTGGTGCAAAACAGCTTTATATATAAGTGGGATTAAGGGAAATGTGATTATATCATTCGTTAGCACTTATATGGGTTTGGCTTTTGGATTTCAATTGATTTTGAGTCTTTTAATTTCTCCCAATGATTGGTTATTGTCATTTCATAGTCACCTTCATAACTATTGTTGGGCAGTGGATGCTGGTTGTTATTTAAGAGAAGATGGTGGTGGTGTTATTCTGTACAATCAATTGCATCAAAATTGTGATATTTTCCATTTCAAAAAAATTGTGATATTATCAAGCAAATATGTACCACATGGGCTCCATGTACAGTTTTGATGCTATAAATTGTACTGAATCTTCTCATATTTTAAATTATTGTTATTAATGGTTAATGAAGATTATCAATAAAAAATCAATGGGATGATGAAAAAATGTTTTCAATTGAAGTGTATGTGTTGGATTGAAATCAAATCTTTTAGTATGACCTAATGGACAAGCTTGGTGTGAGCTTTTCCTTGTAGATTGGTCAATTGTATGGAGGCCAGTATGCTTATTTGAGAAGAACCATTTGTTACGAATCATATACTGCAGTTAACTCTGGTTGAGCTTTTCAACACTCTACTTGCTCGATTCCACCTCCTCCCCCCATTTTTAATGTCTTAGTGTGCTGCTCTTGAAGCTGTGTTCTTTTTACTGGCATCTAAGGATTTGAAATGAATCACAATTAATTGCATTGAAGATTTACCTTTACTTGTGAAAGCTGATGAATTACTTTTAGCGGTATACTTATTCTTAAATTTCTCATATTTCAGTCTGATTATTTGAGGAAGATAGCTTTGAAGATGCCTACAACCCCCTGATCCAGGTAACAGCCTGAAATGTGTTTTTCCTGATGTAATGCGTAGCAGTGATGTGCTATGGTACTTATTTTGTCACAATTACAGCTACACAGAGTATTTACATGGGTATTGTGAAATATTTAAGGGCCACCCACCCCCTAATGCACCAAATCACCAATTGTGACCCTGTGTTTTGGTTTGGGGGGATGACGGGGATGGTAGCTTACCTTACTACATCGTAGTGACCCCTTAATTCCATCAAACTTTTTTCCCCTCAAAACCCCACCCACTCACCAACCCCACAACGCTCACTTAGCATGGGTTGATAATGCTTAAGATATTTAGAGATCCTAGCAGTCCATTATTTGGTCTTTTCTCCTGCAACATTCCATTAGTATCTTTTTGTCTGATCAGTGGGTTATCACTTTTCAACTTACAATATGGAAATTGTTTTTGGTTAATGCGTTCCTCAGGGTCCCACATTGTTTGATAGTCTGGACCACAGAAATGTGGGCACTACATGTGCAAATTAGTAAGAACTTATTGTTTGTTTATCAATCTATGTCATCAGTAAGATTTTCCATTGTTGCATAAATTACCTATCATACTTTGGTACTTCAAAATGAGTCTTTTGCTATAAGCGGTCTTCCTTTCAAAACCCTTAGTTTAGAGTTTAGAACCTCTAATGCTTCTTTGGGATAATGTTATGGTAAAAACTGTTTGCAAGAGATGTTACCTAAAAATATAGGAGCTAACTAAACTAGACCTAAAAATATAAGAGCTAACTAAATTGGACGACTAAACCTCATATGAGTAGGGGGCTTCATTTGTCCAAACCCGGCTCCGAGGCCAGCTTGAACCTAACCTAAACAAATGGGCTCAAACAAAGTTTTTTGTCCGACAGGCGAGGCTTGGTCTTTTATTTAAAGCCCATCAAAACCCGCTTTTTTTTTTTGAAAGGTAAGACCCGTTTATTTTTTTTACATATTTTTTATTTATTATTTTATCAATTGAAAATCTAACTATACATATTGAAAGAAGACTTCAAAATAAAAAATATGGTAAAATTTCATCTCAAAGAATCAATTTTTAGCCACTCGATCTTAACTTGCTGATTATTGGTTGGCCAACATAGGGCTGAACCATGTCATTTTTAAAAGGGTTAAATGTTAAGAGTTGATTAAATAAAGTAGGAAGTTAAATCCTAAGTTAGTGATGTTCGGCCATGGGCATGGCCGAACCCCACATGATGTGGATGGGTCGTAGATGTGATTGAATAAGTAAATGATGTTGTGACTTGCTGATTGATATATGGATAAGGTACCGGAAGTCGAACGACGTGCGAGTCGTAACCGAGTGACGAGAAAGAAAGATCAGTTACTGAAGTGATTCTTCAGTAGGTTTCCTACCTACTTGTAACCACGGTTTTTACCCAGTTTTTCTTATGATACTCTTGTTTTAATATATGTGTTGCAAATGATATATTGTGCATTAACAAATGGCATACAGGCATTGGCATCTCATGCATAGTCATGGGATAATGAATGAAGTTCTACAGTGATGGCTACAAATATACATGATGGGGGTTGCTCATTGCATGTACATATTTTATAGAAGAGATGAAAGTGTGTTGTAATTTACCTTGTCGGTGCAAGGCACGTCAAGTGATGGCTATGAAAGTACATGATGGGGGATGCTCATTGCATGTGCATATTTCATAGCATTGTTTTACCTGTTTTTAATGATCATATAATATGATATATATGCATGTTTTATATGCTGACATGTGGTAGTCCTGATTCGGGAACCTACTGGGCGCGTTGATCTAACGCCCTAATTCTATCCTCAGAGGAGATTGCAGGTACAAGCAAAGGGAAAGGAAAGGTCATTGACCGGGAGGGGAGCTGAGCCTAAGTGCTTTAATGATGGATTTGGATTACGTTATATTACTGTCACTTGAATATTTTGTTGGACATGTAATAATTCGTTACTTGCTATGGTTTGATTAGGATAATAACCTTTGGATGGTTGATCTATGTTATTTAATGTTTAAGACTGTTACTTGCTATCTCGTCTTTCTATTCCGCAATTAATCTAGATTATTCCGCATGTTGATGTTAGTTCCATGTGTGATTCATTATCATGGTCTATTCCATGTACACATGGGTGGCCAGTTAAGGTTCAGACTTGGGTAGTCTGAACTTAACTCGCGTCGTGACGCCGCCCGCTCTCTTCCAATGTTTATAAAAAAAAAAAATTAGACTCTGAAATTCTGGGAAAGGGCGGGGCGTTACATGGCATGCCATGTCACAATAACACCGGAGGTAGACGCCGATCTGGTGTTGGACAAGGTGGTGGGGTATATTAGGAGGGAGTATAACATCAGCCATGTAACGATACAGATTGAGCGGCAGTAAGTCTCGATTAAAGCAAATCGTTACAGATTGGACAAGGTGGTGCATATACTATAGTTTTTACATGTATTCTCAAGCTCTTATTCATCATAAGATTCTGTTTTCCAGTTACTATTCCAACTTCTGCACTTGCTTCACTTAGCAAGTAGCTGCTTGGTATCAGTTCTATCTTGTGAAAGGCTTTGTTTTCCCTTGATAAAAAGGTAAAAAGAAAAAAGAAAGGGTCTGTTTGGATGTGCCCCAAATCCCTGAAATGGAACGATTGATCATTCAATTTAGCATTTGGGTTCAATGGGGAAATCCAGAACTGGATCATGTTTTTTTTTAGCTTTAAAACATTATATACATTGCAAGTCATGTCATCACTTTTTTTTTTTTATTTAAATGCTAAGTAGAAGCAAAATATACAGCGTCTTCAAGGCTTTACAAGAAAAACTGAATCACATCCTCTGCTAAATTTTCTTAGGAAAAGCATGTCAGACTCATGACTTGTATTTGGTTACTGGACAAATGGTTGAGCATTTGCACAAGTTTGTAAAAAAACTAGTAATGCCTTTTTTTTTTTGGTTAGCGGTGAATAAAAGTTTTATTAATAGAATGAAAGGATACAAGAGAAAAAGAAAGGAAAAAAACAACATGAAAAAGAACGTCTAAAAGAATTAGACCACTGAAACAACTACAACCATCACCCAAAATCCATGAACTCCAAGAGATTAATACAAAATCTAAATCTGATTAAGACTATCCTCCTGATAGATCAAATGTGTCTTGTATAGCTCCGTCAATGCCTAGTTATTGCTAAATATTCAAATTTGATAAAATCATCTTGGCCTTTGAGTCTTTGAGTTGTCCACACAGACCCATGATGGATCATTACGTAATAAAATACTTATTTATTATTGGCAGGGTTGGAAATTTTTTATTCATGCATAGCATGGTCTGAACTATGGACATAAAAAATGTGTAAACTATTTGACAATTGTATACAAATTGACTTTTTTAGGTTTATGAGATGTTCACCCGCGTTGGGTCGCTTGATATTATTGTGTGCACCTAGGCATAGAGTCCATCAAATAGAGTGGTAATGATTGAGTTAGAATGGTCTTTACTTCAATATGTTCTCCACCAAAATCACCATTATCTTTACAATTTAAGGCAAATTATGATCGATCAATGATTCAGAGAATCTCTCAAGTTGAAAACGATTAATGGGAATATAATATATACATGGAAGGTCTATATCTTAATAGAGGAGGTAAATCAATGGATATATTCATTGCAGAGTCAATTACGGTAGTAATGACGTACCATTACTGAGCTATTAAGAATGGAAAACTCTTTATTGAACATAATTGTCATAATTGAGTTCTTGTGATTTGATTATGAATTTGATTATATACAATGTTTAAGAGGATTAATTTCTTTTGTTTATGTTCATCAATCTTTTTTTTTTATTTTATTTTGTGTAATCATTGGACCCGACCGTATTAGTGCATGTCGTGTAGTTCATAATTGAATACTGAGTACTCATGACTGGATTATGCCACCTTAGAGTGATTCTTTTAGAGTTGAAAATCTAAAACTCTATATCAATGTGAAAATTAAATTTATAATTGCAAAGAAAAATAAAATGCCCTGATTAGCGAGACGTTTCAAGCAAGATTATTTAACAACATTTTTTATTAAATGAACCATGAGCTCTACAGAGTTTGGTTTATTGGATACGTGATTTATTATATAGATATAGAGTATTTAAAGTTTAACCACTAATTGCTGATTGTTCAAGTCATCGAATCTTGACATTTTAAAATTTGATAAATATAAGTCATTAATTTTTAAAAGCTTAAAATCAAAAGATATAATGATCAAATGTCATGAAACATTATATAGACCTTAATTGTGTGATTCTCTTTACACATGTTAGTGGGATTAACCTCACCTCCAATATAAAGTGAGGATACTCATGTTATCCCAAAAATGCAATAATAATGTATTCGACAAATCATGTGGTCTAATAATGAATCATTCTAATTAATTGATAGTCGATAATATTAGTTAAGAATTTTATAAAATATTTCTGTAAAAGGTTTTATTCATTTCTAATCTATATCAAGCCGACCTTGTTATTGTGAGAATTCTTAATTCATGAATAGTAGGAAGAGAGACTTACGCCACCATATTTGGATTTAAAGCTGGTGTTAAAAGATTATAAATTGATTTATTACACTCTTGACTATAAACTTAAAAATAATTATATTTTGACAATATTTCAAATAATTCCTCAACCTCCAACTCCACCGGAGAAAACAAACATAGTACTCAACTCAGATGATCTTCGCTACTACTTGCACATGATCAAGAGAAGGGAAAGAAAATCAAATCAAAGAAAGAACTCCAACCCACACACTTCAAAAATCTTTACAAAGCCTTAACATAAACAGAAGCAAAAAAGAAGAAGAGTAGGAGATTGAGAAATGAGTCTTTCTTCTTCCTATCCTACTTCAGTTGCCGTCGACGAAACTGAAAATCTCATAAACCGCCGCGGCTATCTCGTCGGCCGACCCAAGTTTACACCCTTCTTCAATCTACACCAATGAAAGGGGAGTCAGAAACTAAAATTTGGGCTCGTTTGAGGGCTAGAGTATACCAACCCAGCAACGTTTCTCACTGTTGTAGCTGCAGGCAGTTCTGTAGGTGGATTGTTTTTTGAAAACTTCTAATGTAACATTCATTTGGTATCACCAAGTTAAAACAAAGATGATTAATATGTTCATACAAACAATTAAGATCATTAGATACCTCTAATTAGATTCATTGTCACAAATCTCGTTCTCGGAATATTAACGGCAATTGTTAATAGTGGGATATTTTCAAATTCTCGAGTTTTTATGGGGAATTTAAATGGGAAAATCTCACGAAAAATATATTATTTAAAAATAATAAAAATAAATATAAAAAATAAATAATGTGGCCGGAGTTTGAAAACATAGATGATATTTCAGAAATAAAAAATGTATATCTGGCCAAAGCATTTTTAACGGGAATTTAACGATAAAATCTCGCGATTTTAACTGAAATTTACCGCTTCTCGCAATAAAAATGTGTTTTTAACAGGAATTTACCGTTAAAAATGACAAACGTGTTAAACTCAGATTTTTAATGCGCAAAAGTTATTTTGTTGATATTTTCGTGGTAAAAAATGAAAATATCGGAAATATTTGTTACATTGATTAGATTAAGACGGTCTTAAGTCTTAACTTAATTACATCAAGTTAGCATTTCACTTTACATCATCATCATTATAATCATAAATTAAAATCTTATCTATTTAGAGTTGGCTTTATGAATTTTATTCCTCTATTTGATTCTATCATATAGTATATTGTCAATGTAACATCTCCTCAATCTTTTTTTACGATGATTTTCTTTAGAAGTTATTTGTCCATTATTCTTGAGAAAAAATATTTTTAAATGTAATCTCCGTTATCCAACATGCACCATGAACTCTGGCGTCATGTCAGAATGTCGTGGCATCAAAAATCTTATTTTTATAAAATAAATTAAGATATTTTCTTATCCACAAATAAAATCAGTTACTTTTCTTATTAAAATTTTCTCTCCTCCTTATAAAAAACAGATAAATTAAAATAAGGAAAAAATGTCACGTGACTTTTGAATTTTGACTAAAGCTCTTATTTCATTGAAGAAATGAAAAGACTTGTTTTTTTTTTTATTTTCTTTATCTTTATTTTTTATTTGTTAGAAAATGACAAACATCCCTTTAAAATGGTTTTAAGTTGTAGAAAGAATGTGTATTCATGTGGCTAACTGATCAATGTTCCATCCTAGTGGGTCCACCTATAAGGGTGGCCAATCAAAATTTTCATTTTTGGAATGACACGTGTGCAACGGGCAATTGGGTCACTGGATTTTGACTTTCTAATCACAATTCCAATGCAATAAATCTTCTGTAGCTAATAAATATTACCTTGAGACAGAAGGAATAGAGAACTGAGTGTCGTGATGATGTCACATTAAGGTGTAAGATGGCCAAGTAGAGATCTTCCAAAGCAGCAATGGCCTTGAGAAGCAGTCCTGGCCTTCTTGGGCAAAGGATTTTGAGATTTACGTGCGTTTGGATGATTGTAACTTCGATCTTGACCTCCACGGATTTGTTCCCGGTGCTGCAATCTCTCCGGCCACCTTCCACATGCCCGTCTATAAGATACTTGAAATAGGATTGCTGGGATGAGTTGGCTGTGTGTTGGAGCATCGTGAAGAAGCCAATGAAAGGGCTTGAAGAGGCTGAGCTGCAGCATTCTTCCCCTTTTTGCAGCTGCTTCTGTGCTTGTAGTGATAGTAAGAGCTGTTCTAGCTCCTTCACAAAATCAATGGCGCCTCCTATTATGGTAGCTTGGTCACCCTGAGAAAGAAAAAAAAAAAGGAAAAGGAATATGTGCGGATTAGTGCTCGAATCATAGGAATTTATGGGTATATTTGTGTTGGGAGTGGACTTCCAGCTCCAAAAAGACTAGTCTTTTGGGCTGGAAGTCTAGTCTTAACAATGGTATTAGAGTTAGGTTCTTAGGCCAAAGTATGTGGACTCAAGGATCTCCTAATTAAATGGGATGATTGACGATGTTCTATCCCCACCGGAGAACCTCGTTCAAGAGGGAGATTGTTGGGGTGCGAATGAGAGACCGACATTTGATTGTGAGAGAAGAAAAGATTAGCCTAATAGGTAGTAGGACTAGTCTTTTGGGCCGCCTAGTCCTAACCATTTGGATTAAAGCCAGTGAAATCTATACAGTTAACAATAAATATAAATTTCAGATTACACATTTTAGATTTTAAGATTATTGAAGGTCTAACTACATGTCAAATTGGGATTAGTTTAGGATGTTTACTCTTTGAACGAAGGAAGCAGGCACGAGAGAGCGGAGAGATATCAGATGGTTATTCATCTGCTTCCGGCGGTTGCGTTCCACCGCAATGTGGGTCAGACGTTGGCTCTCAACATCTTCACTCTTTTTCAAAGGTCTTGTTCTCTTCCTTTTTTGCCGATTAGACAGCGGTTTCCCAAACTGGGGGTTTGTCTGATTGGAAATTTGGCTGCGAGGGAAGTAGGAATCTTTGGAGTTGTTAAACAAGTTGGGTTTTACCTCTACATTGCAGTAGTCTTTGGTATCTGATCTGACTGGAGAATGTGATTCCGTGGCATGGGTAACGCAGCTTTCAATCTCTAATGGAAGGATTTTGGATTCTAATTTGGAGCATTGAGTGTTGGTATTGGGTTTTCCGAGCTGCTGCAATCTCAAAAGCAGCTGGAAATTGGATCCTGTTACTGGTGAGATGGAAGGTAAATCGCCTCCTAGCAATTGGAGGATCGGCATTTTGTCTTGAAAGCTGGGATTCGAGAATGACTCTGCAAGGCTCAAGCCTTCTGAACAGAGAAACGGACCCAGAACAAAATTCAGAGCATTTTCCCTCTCCGAGCAATCCACTTTCAGATGCTCTCCGAAGAACTGCAAATCCAAAAACAAGAACACAAAATCATGAGAAAAGAAGAAATGGGTTTTCTCCCAGGGACTAAACACTTCAAATTCGACCACCCACGTCAAAGAAAGGAGACAGAGTGGAGGAAGAAGCAACTGGGTTTGTCTCTTTTCCATGAATTCCAACCAACACAAGAAGAAATAGGAAAAAGAATGTAAGTAGGATAAGAATGTAATCAAATCAAGCAAAGCAGAGGCTTTGACTTGCACAACACTGACATTATTAAATGCAACTACAGAAATTGAAAACAAAAAGCATTATTTAAGCTCCTCACTTACAGAGGGACTAATGGGTCTTGGCAGCCGATCCATAGCTGGTTTAGATACAACTGAGTACTGCAATGAAATCTTGCCTACTTCTCCCCTCTCAAATCTCAACAGCAGGAGATTGAGAAATCAGCAGAGCATTACATGCCGAGAGGTCCAAGCAGACCTCATCACATACCTTCCATTTCTAAACGGATATATTAAATGCTATATGAATGTGAAGAGAGAGAGAATGGTAATAGAAAGGAGTAAAAGAAGAGAAGATGGTGGTCAGTAAAAGGAGGTAGAATTCAGCCCATGAATGCATTAAACCAGAAGAAATATGAAAAATATGTTCTCTCTCATAATCTAAAATATTTCACTCAAATCAATCATAATTTAAATTAATCTCGTCACAATCTAAATTATATCTTAACATATTTAAAAAATTAGATCGGGATATTTAAAAAAGTGCTCGAGAGCAATGATTCAGAGAGAGAGATTTGAGAACGACACTTAAGGAGCAAAGGATACTGTGAGGGCCTGCATTTGTCGTAACTCAACCTTTTGGCACACGGCATCTATAGTATTTTACTTGTTAAAATCGACTTCTTATCATATACAATCATTGTATTTCATTTTTTACCTTTTGTAAGTTTTTAAATTTTATTTAATAATTAAGTCACTCCTAAATCATTATACGTGACAGGAATCTGATTAGTAGCATCACAAATTGTTTAGTGTGCTGTGCAATTAACTCCACATAAATCACAAGATCAAGCAATTATACATAAAAAACAAACAAGAACAATAAAATAACATACGTCTACATGACGTGCATCAAGATTTTTCAGAATACAAGGATTACTCAACCCTTTCCCTTCCCTCTTTTTCAGAGTCTCTCTTGCTCATCTTTACTTCACACCCAGAGAAATTACAGAGCGAAAGAAAACTCTAGAGAAAGAGACATTATATAATAGGGCTTAAGTTACAAAGACTAGACCTGATGGGCCTACCAGGAAATACAGCCTAGGTGTAAAGGACTTTGACCCAAATCCAACATAATGTTAATCTAATTTTGTGATAAAAATACTTTTCATAACAAAGGACATGAGATTTATTCTTCTATACACTTGTTATTAAGTAAACATTAAAAATATAAACCAATGTCTCTTATTATCAATTGTTCTTATCATTTTACTTCTCAATATGCAATTTTTGTTAGTTTATATGCCAATAGAATTCTAACTTCCTTGTCATCCTCTTCATTGATTGCATCTGTGTACCCAAGGAGTGTATTTGTGTGGACTGATCCTACATGGAAAATCATATATTACAAGATAAATGGTATGAATCTATTATATTCTTACTTCAATATAATATATACATGAGATTTTTTCCCTTTTAAATAGTACACCATTGGATTTGTTGCGAATAATACTTGCATATTGTATTTCAAATTTTCAATATGAAGTCTTTATGAGAAGCTTTAGAATTAGAGGATTTCCCCATCTGTTGGGGTTGATTCATGTTAGAACAAATGAATTATTGTCTAATCTACATTTATAATTGAGATAAATTATTTTTATGAATAGTTGAAGAAAGAATAAGAGAACTTTTTCATCTATACAAAAATTCTATTTATATTTTAAAAAAAGTTGTTAACTCATCAAACAATAAAAAATACTACTCAAATCAATTAGCAACCATCTTCTTGAAATTCTAAAGATAACTAGTGGCTTGCAACCATTTTTTTTATGATCAAGGTGGTCAGGTCTCTTAGAGGACCCGTCTCTTAGAGCACTGGATTGATCCTCAAAATATGTGTAAGCCTTTATATCCACACATACTTTTTTATTTATTGTACCAAGAAAATCCCAATGCTTCACACTAGATGATTCTAATTCTAAAAGAAAATATGAGAATGTGACTTCTCCCTCTAAGATAATGCAAATGTAGGGCGGTATGATAGAGTGAATGTTTTTTTATGACCAAAATGTTTAGGTCTTTTACTGCAATTGACTAATGCTCATAAACATGTACGTCTTTCTACTCATATACAGTGGATAACTCTACAAGTGAACTTTTGGGATAGAGTGAAAATTGAACTCAAGACTTCCACTTCTCGAAGTGAGTTTCCGGCTATCACTCCCATCCCTTTAAGTTATAATAAAGTGAATACTGGTATAAATCATATAAAAAAATCATATTCAATATTTTCCTGTTTATTCTTTCTATTAAAAAGACTTAAAATGTATATGTTTTTCTTTTAAATTTTATGAACATAATAACGATTTTTTATGTCGATATTTAAAAGATATATACTTTCTTTTTTCTCTCCCTAATTCAAACATATTGAAAATATATATACTCTAGTTTTCTCTCTCTTTTTCCTCCTGTGGGCGATTGGAAGTTGAAAGTGTAGACCCAAATCAAGGATCAACCCAACTTAGTTACCAAGATATTTATACTCATTTCTACAGGGGCAGCGATTCTTATATGGAAGTTTTGTATAATCAGACACGGATTTTAGTGTATTATCAATTTTACCCTTCGCATGAACAATAGTCGAAATTTACTGTTCATACGAAAGGTAAAATTGACAATACACTAAAACCCATGTCTGATTATACAAACATCTCGTAGAAGTATCACCACCTTTTCTAGAGATTGAAACTTTGTTTCTAAGATGCTTGTGTGAATTTTTCCGCTTTCTCTCTGACATTCCCTCTGAAGAGGAGCATTTTCAAGTCGATAGTGATACAACACCAAAGTTGGCGCTTTCTTTATTTTGAAAAGAAGGAAATTCAAGTCACCTGTTCTCAACTGCTGCTTGTCTTGCCAAATGCTGCACTTCTTTTTCTAATTTATTATTGCAAGGTATTCTTAACTCAACTCTCAACTACTGATGCACACATTTGCTGGTGAAAAGCTGGCTCATTTCCTCTTGTGGAGGCTGTGATTGGATGGATTCCTCTCCCATTTCAGTCCTCGACAATCGAATTCAAGATTTTGTTTTGTTTCAATACCCAATGGCTAAGGCAAGAATACAGGATCGATCCCTCCACATTGTGGGCCATGGCTAAAATAACCCATGCTAGAGTTAGGGTTAGGGTTAGGGTTAGGATCCTAGAAGCCATTTTGTATGGCTCTAGGAAGGATAGAATGGAGCAGCAGTTCTACTACTACTAGACTATTGCATGTGAATATGTATGCAGACAAATGGGTAGCCCACATGCCTCTTAGATTCCTTTCCCCTTCCAAGTTGCAACAATGACTTGTAGCCCCATGACTTTCTTATCAGAAAACACTTTTCTCAAATTTTCACTCATCCCAACATTTCTTTTGGTGTTTGTTTAAATGTTAAAATTAGTGAAAATATGATACAACAATTAGATGAACTTAGGTCTAATTTTAAGTCTAAATTTGTTTTTTCCTCTCTAATGGGAAAACTCAAGATACTTCTAATGATCAAGAGAATTGTGTGTTTTCCATTTTAATAGGAAAATTATGAAAGAAGTCATGTTTTTTGTTCTCTACGAAATACTTATTGACTCAAGAATTATAACTATTGATTTTGTACAGAGAAAAGTATCTACACTTTGCATTCATCCACATTCAAACACTTTATTGCGCTCATTTGAGACAAATATGTTAACCATTCACCTATTTGATTAAGCCATTATATGATACCATCCTTTTTAAAAAATCATTCAACAAGTTGTCTCATACTATACAAATAATTTTCACAGAACAATTTCTCATTAAGGGTTCATTCAAAGATTTCTCCATGGAAATGGGCTGAATTCAATCTCTTTTTCACTTTTAAACATCTATGGTGCAAACACTTGACCTTTCAAAAAATGTTTATGAAAATAGACATAACACAAATGCTCTTGAAAAATTAAAATAAAATGCATTCTGAGTACACTTGATTCAATAATGGTGAATCTTGGACCTATTCTAGATTTATTGGCAATCTTCCTAATTCTATATGGTTTCTAGGAAATTCTCATTGACCTAGATTAGTAGATTCTCTCCAACCAGAGATATTCTTGGGCTAACACTAGATTAGTATATTCTCTCCAACCAGAGATATTTTCTCTCTTTCATGAAATTCTTATTTTTTATATTATAAGATTAGGGAATTGGATTTTAAGATAGTCACTCTAACTACTACAGCAGGTCAATGTGTCTCTTTATCAAACATTTTGGAAAGGGATTAGTGGAAACCTTTCACATGTGATGTTAAGAGAGTGATTTTTTCTTCTAAGAGTTCATTGTGGACATATTATAATCATCTCATACTTTCTTTTCTTTTGAACAATAAAATTATCTTTTCCCTCATTGACGTGGGTGGCCATTTAGACCAATGTTATCAGAATCGGACCGTGTACCGAACCGTCTTCGAGGAGGTCAGGGTACAACCGGGTTCGACCGTGGTAAAAGCCGGTAAAAGCCGGTCAAGTATTAAAATAATATAAATATTATATATAATATTAAGTAAGACATATTTTACCAATAATATTAATATAAATATTAAAAAGAACATTCAAACTCTGAGTAATATACCAAAACGGTTAAATATATGGGATAGAAATAGTAATAAATTTTTATATTTCAAATATACACATTTTTTTAAGGAGAAAATTTTTAAAAAAAATTAAAAAAAAATAAAAAAAATTCAAAAACCATGAACTGCGGTTCACGGTTCATGGTTTTGGTGTCAAAACCTCATAAAGTCGCGGTTTTGACCGGTTTTATGCGGTTTTGACTGCCAGCCGGTTTTTTCGTCGGACCGAACCGCTGACCACACGGTCGCGGCTGAACTGCCGGTTCAGCCACGGTTCGGTCCGGTTCTGATAACACTGATTTAGACATCCGACTTTTCTACTAGGAAATACCCTTTTTTCGAAATTTATGGTGAAATTATCATTTTGTCTTTTCGATTTTGAAAAATCTTTCATTATCCAAATGCACATCGAAAGGGCAAAATGGTAATTTTATTCTAAATTTCGAAAAAGGGTGTCTCCTAAGAAAAAAGTTTGGTGCCTAAATGGCTACCCATAGACGTAAGCATCCATATTACACCATGTTAAATTTTATCTCATCTTGTGTAATATGTACATAATTTGAATTTATTTTTATTACAATATTTTATATTATTCTTCCTTCACATGATAACTAAAGCGAGGCCAAGGAGCTCCCATGGTAGGAGGTGCTAGATTCAAGCTCTCATAGTCTCACCTGATGTGCTTTAAGGGCAGTGGCTATCATCCGTGGGGATTTTACACTGAATTTCTTGCGGTTTTCCACGTGTTAATTTAAAAAAAAAAAAAAGAGCAAATTTTATCTTTTAAGTTTTTACTGTATGTATATTGTAATTATCTCATTTTTCTTTCTTATTTATAATAAAGACATCAATCCCAATTTATGTTAAATTCTATCTTTCTTTTCCCAGTAGAACCACAAATCATCTATAATAAACTTTTTTTTTCCTTAAATCAATAGTTATCCTGTTCTAGCCTGGTGAAGTTTTGGCATAAACATAACACAGTGTGAAACCCAGGGGTACAAAAGTCGCCTTTACCGAGATATCGGTAATCTCGGATCTCGGCCGATATCTCTCTCTCCTAAATTTTTTTGGACAGATATAAGCCGTATTAATGTGTATTGGCTGATATCTCGCTAGTAAAGCTGATACGCACAGTATCAGTCGAGATTTATATCCTAGTGAAACCTCCATGTCACCTTTATTCTCATCATTGCTGTTGGGCCCAAGTAGTGAGGTAGGCCCCATGAAGAAGCCCTTAACTTTTCCTATCGGGGGCTTGGTGGCATTACCAAGATGCTGATTGCACTATATAGATCTGGCCCAAGGCTGTCCTTTTTTGGCCCAGACTTGGGTTTGTCCTGGATAAATTAAAGCCTTTGGGATGGTTCTGGATCCAAATTCTAGTATGGGCCATTCATATGGGCCACTTATCTATCTCCGGCTCCGCCAAATTGCCAACAGGGAACCGAGATCGTCAACTTTGGGAGCACCCATTTTAAAGGCCCCACATCTTAAACATCTGGTATTAAAAATTCGGCCGATGCCGCATTGATTCCGCTAATACTTTTCTCTTTTCTCTCATTCTTTTATATTTTCCCTTTCAAAAAGTTCTGAAAAAACTACATAATTCTTTTTTAAAAAAGTCTGGGCTTCATAGATATGTAAATTTATTATTAAGTAGCAGTCATTTACATGTTCAAAATTGTTTATAAGTTACGAAATTAAGAATTTCAAATGTTTTTAAAAAATAATAGAAAATCCGTGAAATAAATTTTCACTACTAGTAGGTCTCACAAGGAACTCGAGCTTCAATGTATAACTGTCGAAAAAGATCCGAAAATCGTGTTTTTTTAGGTTAAAATTCAAAGAACAAAGTTGGGAAGAAAATATGAAAGAGAGATTGAGACACAAAGTGCGGTTGACTAATGGACTTTATAGGGCATGATAGGGTTTGTGTAGAGTATCCCTTATATAAAAAATAGTTTTTGATGATTGTGAGTCCCAAAACAGTCGGAAAAAAAAATATTAAAAAAAAAGAATGCAATTGGATCAGTCATGTGCACTACACGAACCAGCCCAAAACCCAAAAAATCAAGCCCATGCATGGGGAATTCCACACTTGAACACGATCGTACCCCGTCTTGCCGTGACCCAGTGGGCGATAATTTTTTTTTTTTTTTGAATGATAGGTAAATAATGGACCATACGTGTCGGTCTTTAAAAATGGTTAGAGCCAATATGCACCATATTGGCCTTCTTTCTTTTTTTACCTAAGACGGTAAGGCCTGTACTACTCAGAAAAATCAAAAACTAAAGCCACCCATTTTGAAGCCACTCCAACAGTCATCTATCCAAGTAAATACAGGGCCCTTGTCAATACCCTTTAACAACTTTGTCCCTTCAAAGGACGAACTTGAAACTATCCAAAAGAACAAATGTATTAATGAAAATTCTCTCTCTGCAGCATAGAGCTAGAATCTTTAAGGCCAAGGATCTGTTTGGATTGGCTGAAAGTGAGGTCTGAAATGCTTTCACCAGTGAAACCTATTTTCACTCGCCTGGTGAAACCTACAGCTTCAATTTCGTCCAGCTAGCTTGTCTACCCCAAAGCCCAACAGCTTGGACCACTCCAATTCAACAGTAGACCCACTAAGCCATTTGGCCATTTCTATGAGTATGACTATAATGTGTATTTTGCAGTATTTTTTAAATATGTTTCTTCAACGTGTTTTCAAAAGTTTATCTCCTTTTCAATTATTGTTATTGCAGTAATAATAAAACACAATTCTTTATTGTATTTTATCTTATTTTAACATATTTAAACCAGAATATATGTTTGGAATAAATATTCAAACGATATACGATTGAAAATAAGATTTTTATATTTGAGCGTTTCTTAAAAAATCATGATTTGATAACATTTTTGAAGTAAAACTCACTCTCGAAAGCTAGTTATTGAGAAAATAATGGTGCCTCAAGTGTTATATGCAATAATTGATTTTTCGAATTCACCGACGTGAGATTTTTGTCACTTCACACCCGCCCTCACATGCATTTGCGCTCTACAGCTGCACGTGAAAATATCATGTTCACCCTCACGTGTAGCTGGACCTTATGGATGCACGCAGAATCTACATTGATATCATGTAAAAAAAACTATTACTTGATAATATTTTTTTAAAGTAGAACACATTCTCGAAAGATAGCTATTGAGAGAAGGGTATCTCAAGTATTATATAAAGTCATTGATTTATCAAATTAATCAATGTGGGACTTTTATCACTTCACATAATTTTTTTGGGCCAATTTCTATATGTTATATGTGATCTTAGAAGTCCATTTCAGAGGTTCTATCATTAATGGGTCCAAGACCAAGAATCGCTCAATGTTTGGGGCTTTGGGCCTTGGCTGCTTTCTTCCTCATTGCCATTCTTTTCTCAATCGAATGGGCCCTAAGTTTTACTAATCCAAATCATTCAATCAAATAACACTTTTATGGGGCTACAAAATATGATAAGTAGAATATTTGTGGAACTCAGCAAACTCTTCAATCAAACGCTAAATTTATTTTCAATAGTTACATAGATCGATTCTATTCATCTATAATCATCAAAATAGATACAAGTACAATCAGTTAGTGACACATGAGTCACTAACTTAAATCAAATGACTAAGAAATCAACTTAATAATTTCCAATAAATATCTAATCTACTTAAAAATTTATGTGGACGTTGCTCATTCGTAGTTTTACCCAATACTCTCATAGTCGGAAAAAAAAATATGAAATTTTGGCTTTCTTTGTCAAAAAAAAAATCTGCTTATATAACTACATTTGCCTGCCAAATATAAGTTGCGATTTTACGATAATTAGGACATATTTCCTGTTTTCCTCAATGTTATTAGAACCGGACCGTCTAACGAACCATCTTCAAAGAGGTTCGGGTTCAACCAGGTTCGACCGCAGTCAAAGCCGGTAAAAGCCGGTCAAGTATTAAAATAATATAAATACTATATATAATATTAAGTAAGATATATTTTATTAATAACATTAATATAAATATTAAAAATAACATTCAAACTCAGAATAATATACCAAAACGGTGAAATATATGGGATAGAAATAGTAATAAACATTTATATTTCAAATATAGACATTTTTTAAGGGGAAAATTTTAAAAAAAATTAAAATAAAAAATAAAATAAATTCAAATTTCTGAACCAAGGTTCGCGGTTCACGGTTTTTGTCTCAAAACCGCATAAAACCGCGAGTCAAACCGATTTTATGCAGTTTTGACCTAAAACCGATTTTTTATAAGGACCGAACGACAGACCCCGCAAAGAGGATAAGAATAAAAGGAGTTTGAACCGAATGACGCAGATTCAGGAGCATGATAATCTTGTAAACTCAATGCAGCCGATGAATATGCAAGGTTCGTTGACCTCGATGCAGCCGGCTGCTATGACGAACTTGCAGCATGGATCTATGCCTTTATCAACTCATTGGGGGGTTCCATCTTCACAGCCGAACATGATGAATGCTCCTTTACAATCTGCAAACTTTCCTTTCCTTGGAACATCTCCTGTTGCTCCTTCACCCATACCGGGGGATTTAGAGAAACAGACCTCCGCTGTTTCATCAATTTCAAATGCTGGAAGTATTGGGCATCAACAAACAACACATGGACTAACACATGCTCAGTCTCTCGCAATTAGGGCACCTGGGATCTCAGCTTCCCCTCTGCTTGGAGAGTTTTCTAGCTTGGATGGAAATCAGGGTAGTGCGACCACAACTACTAAATTCGTTAGTTTTCTAGTTGGCATTACTATTATGCTTTGGGTCCTTCTTTTTTAATATGTTTTGTGTGATAAAGTGTTTATCTTGGACCTAGTCTAGATAAAGTGTTTTGTGTGACTACACTTGATTCAATAATGGTGAATCTTGGACCTATTCTAGATTCATTGCCAGTCTTGATAATTCCATATGGGTTCAAAGAAATTCTCATTTCATAAAGTTGTCTTGACGCTTGTTACTTGATTTGTTCTAACTGAGCCCAAACTGTAAACTAGTTTATCCGAACAATTCATCATTTGATTCATCGAATAATTCAATGTCGATTTAGTTTAGCTCGTGAATTAGTTTAATTTTAGTTCGACCTTATTTTGAATTTTCTAACTCTAATTTTATTTATCTTAAAAAGATGAATAACCTTTGGGCCAACCTAATATCTTTATGGCTAGGGATTGAATTTTGTAAGGTCATTATTATCCAATACTTGGGAGGAGTACTGAATCTTGTTTATAAGACTCGAAATTCGACTCATTCCGATTGAGCTACTTTGGTGACTACCGAATCATGTCTTTATGTGAATTTAAGTCAAGAATAATGACCTCACATCATAATCGAATTCTAATTTTATTTATATTCAATTCATCGAACACATAGTATATCATCAGGTGTTCTTATAATAATTTTTTTTTTTTTAAATTTCATCATGGTTGTATTTGTTTCTCTCACAAGAAACTTCACATAAATATTTTGACAAATCAAATAATCTTAACATAATATACTATTCAGACTTGAGACTGTTATGTACTTTCAAAAATTCATTTCATTATGTGATACTTGATAATGAATTTCTAACATCATACTTAATCATAAAGTATATATCTTCCCTCTGAATTTTAAATACTTGAAAGTCTCCTGCTTCCTTGTTATCAACAAATGCTCGACACGTGTCATAAAGACATGCTCTTAATGTGGAAAATTAAAACCAGTAATTTCTCTCTGGAAAATCAAAACCAGTTTTTTCTCTTTGGAAAATTAAAATCAGTTTGAGATTTGTGAGGCTTTCCGTACCATTTTGAACAATTTGTGTCTTTGTTATTGAGGAATTTCCACCCAAATCCGTAGAACCATTCAAAGTTTAGATTCAAGATCTTGTGGATTTATCATAGAGGATTGAATTAAGTTAATAATTGGGTATGAATCAAATAATGAACTAAATTAATTAATTTTTAAATTCATAACTAAATTGTCAATCCATAAAGAAAATTACAATAGTTTCCGCCTTGAATATGATAGTGATTTGCTCGATTTGCCAGACGCCTCAAGCATCCCTCCCCAGAGCCACAGCGATAAGATGTTGTCGCTGCCAAGCCGTCACACAATTCTCGACACGATGCCCCTCCCTTCCCTCTTCTCTGCCAAAACACACAATCTTATTCTCTCTACAAACTCGCCCCTAGCGATCCACCGCTTCCGATTCACCATTTCAAGAAGGCCGTAATCTGTGGCTTCTCACACAGCAATTACCCCCGCGAGCTCAGGCTCAGGGGCTGTAATCACGCCAGGAGCATGAAAGTCGTTCTCGTCAATAGCTTCCACTTCCCTGAATCTTGCATAAACATGCTCACCAAATGCTCAACACGTGTCATAAAGACATGCTCTTAATGTGGAAAATTAAAACCAGTAATTTCTCTCTGGAAAATCAAAACCAGTAATTTCTCTCTGGAAAATCAAAACCAGTTTTTTCTCTTTGAAAAATTAAAACCAGTTTGAGATTTGTGAGGTTTTCCGTACCATTTTGAACAATTTGTGTCTTTGTTATTGAGGAATTTCCACCCAAATCCGTAGAACCATTCAAAGTTCAGATTCAAAGTTCCGATTCAAGATCTTGTGGATTTATCATAGAGGATTGAATTAAGTTAATAATTGGGTATGAATCAAATAATGAACTAAATTAATTAATTTTTAAATTCATAACTAAATTGTCAATCCATAAAGAAAATTACAATAGTTTCCGCCTTGAATATGATAGTGATTTGCTCGATTTGCCAGACGCCTCAAGCATCCCTCCCCAGAGCCACAGCGATAAGATGTTGTCGCTGCCAAGCCGTCACACAATTCTCGACACGATGCCCCTCCCTTCCCTCTTCTCTGCCAAAACACACAATCTTATTCTCTCTACAAACTCGCCCCTAGCGATCCACCGCTTCCGATTCACCATTTCAAGAAGGCCGTAATCTGTGGCTTCTCACACAGCAATTACCCCCGCGAGCTCAGGCTCAGGGGCTGTAATCACACCAGGAGCATGAAAGTCGTTCTCGTCAATAGCTTCCACTTCCCTGAATCTTGCATAAACATGCTCACCAAATGCTCGACACGTGTCATAAAGACATGCTCTTAATGTGGAAAATTAAAACCAGTAATTTCTCTCTGGAAAATCAAAACCAGTTTTTTCTCTTTGAAAAATTAAAACCAGTTTGAGATTTGTGAGGTTTTCCGTACCATTTTGAACAATTTGTGTCTTTGTTATTGAGGAATTTCCACCCAAATCCGTAGAACCATTCAAAGTTCAGATTCAAAGTTCCGATTCAAGATCTTGTGGATTTATCATAGAGGATTGAATTAAGTTAATAATTGGGTATGAATCAAATAATGAACTAAATTAATTAATTTTTAAATTCATAACTAAATTGTCAATCCATAAAGAAAATTATAATAGTTTCCGCCTTGAATATGATAGTGATTTGCTCGATTTGCCAGACGCCTCAAGCATCCCTCCCCAGAGCCACAGCGATAAGATGTTGTCGCTGCCAAGCCGTCACACAATTCTCGACACGATGCCCCTCCCTTCCCTCTTCTCTGCCAAAACACACAATCTTATTCTCTCTACAAACTCGCCCCTAGCGATCCACCGCTTCCGATTCACCATTTCAAGAAGGCCGTAATCTGTGGCTTCTCACACAGCAATTACCCCCGCGAGCTCAGGCTCAGGGGCTGTAATCACTCCAGGAGCATGAAAGTCGTTCTCGTCAATAGCTTCCACTTCCCTGAATCTTGCATAAACATGCTCACCAAATGCTCGACACGTGTCATAAAGACATGCTCTTAATGTGGAAAATTAAAACCAATAATTTCTCTCTGGAAAATCAAAACCAGTTTTTTCTCTTTGAAAAATTAAAACCAGTTTGAGATTTGTGAGGTTTTCCGTACCATTTTGAACAATTTGTGTCTTTGTTATTGAGGAATTTCCACCCAAATCCGTAGAACCATTCAAAGTTCAGATTCAAAGTTCAGATTCAAGATCTTGTGGATTTATCATAGAGGATTGAATTAAGTTAATAATTGGGTATGAATCAAATAATGAACTAAATTAATTAATTTTTAAATTCATAACTAAATTGTCAATCCATAAAGAAAATTACAATAGTTTCCGCCTTGAATATGATAGTGATTTGCTCGATTTGCCAGACGCCTCAAGCATCCCTCCCTAGAGCCACAGCGATAAGATGTTGTCGCTGCCAAGCCGTCACACAATTCTCGACACGATGCCCCTCCCTTCCCTCTTCTCTGCCAAAACACACAATCTTATTCTCTCTACAAACTCGCCCCTAGCGTTCCACCGCTTCCGATTCACCATTTCAAGAAGGCCGTAATCTGCGGCTTCTCACACAGCAATTACCCCCGCGAGCTCAGGCTCAGGGGCTGTAATCACGCCAGGAGCATGAAAATCGTTCTCGTCAATAGCTTCCACTTCCCTGAATCTTGCATAAACATGCTCACCAAATGCTCGACACGTGTCATAAAGACATGCTCTTAATGTGGAAAATTAAAACCAGTAATTTCTCTCTGGAAAATCAAAACCAGTAATTTCTCTCTGGAAAATCAAAACCAGTTTTTTCTCTTTGAAAAATTAAAACCAGTTTGAGATTTGTGAGGTTTTCCGTACCATTTTGAACAATTTGTGTCTTTGTTATTGAGGAATTTCCACCCAAATCCGTAGAACCATTCAAAGTTCAGATTCAAAGTTCAGATTCAAGATCTTGTGGATTTATCATAGAGGATTGAATTAAGTTAATAATTGGGTATGAATCAAATAATGAACTAAATTAATTAATTTTTAAATTCATAACTAAATTGTCAATCCATAAAGAAAATTATAACAGTTTCTGCCTTGAATATGATAGTGATTTGCTCGATTTGCCAGACGCCTCAAGCATCCCTCCCCAGAGCCACAGCGATAAGATGTTGTCGCTGCCAAGCCGTCACACAATTCTCGACACGATGCCCCTCCCTTCCCTCTTCTCTACCAAAACACACAATCTTATTCTCTCTACAAACTCGCCCCTAGCAGTCCTCCGCTTCAGATTCACCATTTCAAGAAGGCCGTAATTTGCGGCTTCTCACACAGCAATTACCCCCGCGAGCTCAGGTTCAGGGGCTGTAATCACGCCAGGAGCATGAAAGTCGTCCTCGTCAATAGCTTCCACTTCCCTGAATCTTGCATAAACATGCTCACCAAATGCTCGACACGTGTCATAAAGACATGCTCTTAATGTGGAAAATTAAAACCAGTAATTTCTCTCTGGAAAATCAAAACCAGTTTTTTCTATTTGAAAAATTAAAACCAGTTTGAGATTTGTGAGGTTTTCCGTACCATTTTGAACAATTTGTGTCTTTGTTATTGAGGAATTTCAACCCAAATCCGTAGAACCATTCAAAGTTCAGATTCAAAGTTCAGATTCAAGATCTTTTGGATTTATCATAGAGGATTGAATTAAGTTAATAA
This sequence comes from Chimonanthus salicifolius, assembly GCA_013350335.1. NCBI lineage: Eukaryota > Viridiplantae > Streptophyta > Magnoliopsida > Laurales > Calycanthaceae > Chimonanthus > Chimonanthus salicifolius. The sequence continues at coordinate 55,773,436 of CM023536.1, forward strand.
TTGGGTATGAATCAAATAATGAACTAAATTAATTAATTTTTAAATTCATAACTAAATTGTCAATCCATAAAGAAAATTATAACAGTTTCCGCCTTGAATATGATAGTGATTTGCTCGATTTGCCAGACGCCTCAAGCATCCCTCCCCAGAGCCACAGCGATAAGATGTTGTCGCTGCCAAGCCGTCACATAATTCTCGACACGATGCCCCTCCCTTCCCTCTTCTCTACCAAAACACACAATCTTATTCTCTCTACAAACTTGCCCCTAGCGGTCCTCCGCTTCCGATTCACTATTTCAAGAAGGCCGTAATCTGTGGCTTCTCACACAGCAATTACCCCCGCGAGCTCAGGTTCAGGGGCTGTAATCACGCCAGGAGCATGAAAGTCGTCCTCGTCAATAGCTTCCACTTCCCCGAATCTTGCATAAACATGCTCACCGGTATGATTCCCCTTTCTTTTTCTTTGATGTTGTTTTTGTTTTTTTTTTCATTTTCTTTTTGAATTGATTAGATTCGGAATCAACAAGATCATTGTGGCGATGATAATGGTGATGTTAATTGATGCAAAAAAATAGTTCGTATATTAATAGATAAAAAGATCAGAGGTGCAAATGTAGAGAAGAAAGAAAGAAAGAAAAAAACGCCCACATGGTAGGCAAACTGATGCATAGGATTGGATCGATCGGATTTAAAGGAATTAATTAGTGGAATTGGCAGGGAAATAAAACATCAAAGCTCGGGTTAAAGGATAATCGGGTCTTTGACGAAAGTTAATGTGAGATAGGAAATAGTGGGCCAAACGTCATTAGTGGGTCATGGTGGGATATGGTTGGGTTTGGTTAAAGGGGAGTAGAAGGACTCAAGGGGTCAACATGGCTGGGTTGTTTGGGAGCAGGGTCAAACAGTCAAAGGCCTGAATGGTGGTAAATGGCAAAGGGGTCAAAAGGGCAGGGAAATGTGTACTTGGTTCGTTGGCAATGGGGACGGTAGAGGCAGAGTGGAGAGAGACGACGCTGACAGCGAGGGATGCAGCAGTGGTAGACAACCAATGGCGGCTCTGCAACGGGACGCTTGGGCGTTGTACAGTAGGCGCGAGGAATGGAATCAGCGAGCACCATCGCTGATCGAGGACGTTTCCTCGGGAACAGAGAAAATAGAGAAATAAGAGGAAGAGAGGAGAAATAAGAAACAGAGGAGAAGAAGAGGGAGTAGATCTGAGAAACCGTCTCAGAAGAAGAAAGAAGAGAAATAGAAGAACAGAGAAGTCGAAGAAGAGAAGCGAGAAGAAGAAGAGGAGGTGAGAATTTAATTTGGGAGTTCACTCGAAGAAGAGAGGAAGAGATATCATGGAAAATCCCAAATTTAATTTTTCATGTGTTCTTTCATTACAATCAGCTCTCTTAAAAAAGAAGGAAAGTAAAAGCAAAAAGAGTATAATCTTTGTCGTCTCTTCGGTGGTCTTCTGCATTCACGCGTTGGGGCTTGTGTGCTGCATCACAAAGAGACTACAACATCTCAAATCAGTATGAGCTTAGGTAAGTGTTGAGGCCCACAATAAATTAACTTCGGCCCAAAACTAATATTTGGAATTTTTGAAGCTAATGAATCACTCAAACAATAATGACGAAATTATCGGAGAATAATATCGGAAATCAAGCCACACAAAACGCATCCATATAAATTCGATATATAAATTTATGTATCATTTCAAATTTCAAACCTTATTATTTTTTGAAATTTTGTGTCTATAGTATCCATATTCCTCGTTTCTTTGACGAGAACTAGATTGTAAGTTGAGATGTTATTTAGGTTGCTCTTAAAATCTTAAATTGACATCAGGCATGTAAGATAATGGGGGATTGACAGAAATAAAGAGTCATGCTAATTTTATTGCCCATACCCTGCGCCTTTTTTCTCGGGAGTTCTTTGGGCATGTACTTCTTCTTGTTATTCATAAAATAGGACAAGGTGTGACTTATGTACACTTGGAAAAACTCTATTTTCAAATTTTAAGGTGAAATTATCATTCTGTCCCCATATTTTCACTCATTCGAACGAACTGTCACTTCATTTTGGCATTCGTTCGAACGAATGCCCCACGTATAAATTTAATTCGTTCGAACGAAAATGAATGGGGTGATGTTCACCCGTTCGTTCGTTCATTCGAACCACTATGCACAATATTGATTATTTAAATAATAAATTTTTCTTTAAAACTTTAAAATTATTTTTTAAGCACGGTGTATTTTCAAAATTTCTCAAATTGAATATCCGGATTAATTACGATAACCTGATAAAAATACTTTAAGACTTCAAGGTCTTTTGACATTCTCAAATACTTAAAATACAGTGTTTTATAAATAAGGGTATCCCTCGACTGTGCCGAAAACACATTTGGGAGTGTCAAAAGACCTTAAAGTCTTAAAGTATTTTTGTCAGGTTATCGTAATTAGTCTGAATATTTAATTTGAGAAATTTTGAAAATACACCGTGTTTAAAAAATAACTTTAAAGTTTTAAAGGAGATTTTATTATCTAACTAATATTTTATGTGTTACTGTAGCATATGGAAGATAGACCGTTATTTTTTAACCACTATGTATTTTCAAAATTTCTCAAATTGAATATCCGGACTAATTATGATAACCTGATAAAAATACTTTAAAACTTCAAAGTACACTTCCAAATGTGTTTTCAGCACAGCCTATGAATATCCTTATTTGTAAAACACTGTATTTTAAGTATTTGGGAGTGTCAAAAGACCTTGAAGTCTTAAAGTATTTTTATCAGGTTATTGTAATTAGTCTGGATATTCAATTTGAGAAATTTTGAAAATACACAGTGCTTAAAAAATAACTTTAAAGTTTTAAAGAAAATTTTATTATTTAAATAATCAATATTATGGACAGTTGTTTAATGCATGTTACTATTCACCTCATTCGGTCGAATGAATTAAATTTATAAATGGGGCATTCGTTCTAACGAATGATTCATTCGAATGAATGCTAAAATAAACTAACAGTTCGTTCGAATGAGTGAAAATACGGAGGCAGAATGGTAATTTCATCCTAAAAGCTGAAAACAGGTGTGTAGAGACAGTTTTTTCAGATGTCTATAAGTCGTGCCATAGGACAAACATGCAACAGATTTTAAAACCTTATTTTTATTTTACTATGGGCATTAATTAATACTTTTTTGATCCATATATATAGTTGGAAATTTAGATGCTATTTGCGTTGGCTTTCTAAAATCTATTATTAATGTCAGACATCTATATAATTTGAGAGTTGAGATTAATAGAAATTGAGATGCAAGTTTTGTTGCGGATGCCCTGCCATTTTTTTTCTAGGAAGTTTTGTGGTGTTCACTTCTTTTCATATACAATAGGAAAACCTGCAAGTGAGACTTTTCTTTTCATTTTTAATTTTTTTTACTATGGGCATTATTTTGGATATGGGTATTTTAAAGCACATTCCTTTTTGACTTTTTAGTTTGATCAGTGAAATTTGTTTTGTTGCTTGATTGAGAAATCTCATTTATATTTAGTCTTAGTTTTATTTCTTCATCTCTAAACTCATCCTTTTCTGGAAGTTGGTTTGTAGATAAAGAAACTAATCCATACAGTATTCCAACTAAGTACAACATTTGGATGGCTTTGCGTTGGCTTGTGCTTGATTGTCGGCCAGGAAATTCATTAGTGTTTCACTACTCTGGCCATGGAATCAATGACACTCTTTGTACAATGAACTTCCAAGCACTTACTGATCGTGAGATCAATGCAACCTTTGTCAGACCTCTTCCTCGGGGAGTTAAGTTTCATGCTTCCCTTCATTATGTGACTTGTGCTCATTGCCAAGTGCGCCTCATGACTTCTTCTCTCGAAGAATTCAGGAATATCTTTACAACGAACATCTTACTTGCCTGGAAAGAATGCTTCTTGCATAGGTTCTTCTATTGTATCGAGATTTTGGACTTTTTTGGTTGGTGTATTGAGAGTGCTGGGAAGTTTGCATTTTTTTTTTACTTTGTTTTGTGTTTCTTCTGCATTTGTATTTGCATTTTCTTTTAGTATAGTAACCATTTGGAAAAAAAAAACTTATACTCATTGTTTGTAGATTTCTTACACTCTGCTCAACTTTACAAGTAATATCGTCTTGTTTGATCAACATTTCTCGATTGGCCTCATTTGTGTCTTTAGATATTTTATTTTATTTATCTGTTATCATATTGCTGCAATCCATTTATTCAACATCTATGTAGCACTTTGTGGAATCTCATTGTACAGTGAGTTATCTGCTTGATCTCCAAGTCGTGCCCTAATTTCTATGAAATCCATCTAGGTTTCATTTCTACCCACTATATTGCATAAGCCTGGGTTTCCTTTCTACTGCGTGTATTTGGGGAAGGATTCACCAATTAAGATGATGATAGATTTATTAGAAAGATCTGTGTTTAGATGCGTAGATCAATTAAGTTTTATTTTTGTTTTAATTTAATCACTTTAACATAAGTTTTAATTTTTAACTTTTTGTAACAATTTGGGACAATTAGATGATTAATACATCCAAAATAATTTTTTGTACTAAATTTAAAAATAGACCAAGAATCTGCCGTTGGAAGATTGATTGATCATTTTGTCATCGTTTTTTTTTTATTAATATGCTTCGACAACTCGCAGGGTGGATGGATGAGCTTGTAATGGAAAATTCCAGTTATTCTCAAATCTGCTTCAAAGAGATTTGATCCTATCATAAACTATGCCATCAATTAACCGATGCGAGACTTTTGTCACTTCACACCCGCAGTCACATGCAGTTGTGCTCTACGGCTGCACTTGCAAACATCATGTTCGCCCTCTACATTGATATCATGTAAAAAAAACTATTACTTGATAATATTTTTTTAAAGTAGAACTCACTCTCGAAAGATAGCCATTGAGAGAAGGGTATCTCAAGTATTATATAAAATCATTGATTTCTCTAATCAATCAATGTGGGACTTTTATCACTTCACATAATTTTTTTTGGCCAATTTCTATATGTTATATGTGATCTTAGAAGTCCATTTAAGAGGTTCTATCATTAATGGGTCCAAGACCAAGAATCGCTCAATGTTTGGGGCTTTGGGCCTTGGCTGCTTTCTTCCTCATTACCATTCTTTTCTCAATCGAATGGGCCCTAAGTTTTACTAATCCAAATCATTCAATCAAATAACACTTTTATGGGGCTACAAAATATGATAAGTAGAATATTTGTGGAACTCAGCAAACTCTTCAATCAAACGCTAAATTTATTTTCAATAGTTACATAGATCGATTCTATTCATCTATAATCATCAAAATAGATACAAGCACAATCAGTTAGTGTGACACATGAGTCACTAACTTAAATCAAATGACTAAGAAATCAACTTAATAATTTCCAATAAATATCTAATCTACTCTTCATTTAATGATCCACAACAATCTACTTAAAAATTTATGTGGACGTTGCGCATTCGGAGTACTACCCAATACTCTCATAGTCGAAAAAAAAAGAAGAAATTTTGACTTTCTTTGTCAAAAAAAAAAAATCTGCTTGCATAACTACATTTGCCTGCCTTGTTAGCTTACACCTACTGTGTTACTAGAAGAGAATGGAGACTATGGAACCATATTTATACATCAACAAATGCAACAAATCTGGACCATCCAAAGACCGGCCCTCTTCCTCACTCAAGTCCCCTCTCTCTCAGGCTGTGTTTGGATGAGGGGTAAATTTTGTAGGGGTGGACAACTAGAGGTGGGTAATGAATTATGAATACCCTTTGCTTTAAACGGATTTTCAAAAGTGAGAGTGGAGAGATAAATTAGAATAAAATTGAGATTTTTTATTCTTACTTTTTAGTTATCAAAAAAGAATAATAAGAACTAATGTCTCATTCCCCTTACACCTCTCACATCCATACGCAACCTCTGTGTCTTGCTCACTCGGAATTGTGTGCCTCGAAGTGCAAGGACATGGATGAAGTTGAATGACTAAAAATAAAATCGTCCTAAATCAAACAATATTTTCTCAATTTTTCTCTTTTTCATGTTTTTGTTTCATTGGATAAATTGGGTCAAGATGTTCTCAAAATACCTCTGGGCCCTGTTATTTTTGGGTTATGAAAGGGTATTCATGTCTTACACATGAACCAGCTTTCGACCACCATAGCGGGTAGCCAAGTGTTCTAAGTACACAATTCAAACTAGTTTAATTACACCTTTCAGAAATAGGTTCTTTTGAACTACTCAATTATGAAAACTCCTCTCATTATTGGCGATGGGTCAAATTTCACATTTCAAGCAGAGGTACATTGCAGTTTCCATTTCAAAACACAGGCCCTCCAACTTTGAATTTTGAGGTTTTATACTCAGCACTGGGTCAAAAAAACACCCGAGATATCTACATTGCAGTTTCCATTTCAAAACACAGGCCCTCCAACTTTTAATTTTGAGGTTTTATACTCAGCACTGGGTCAAAAAAACACCCGAGATATCTCGGCTAATATGATATATATCGGCCGAGATCTTGCCGATATCGGCTGATACAATCGAGATTTGTAAAAAAAAAAAAAAGAGAGAAAAAAATATAGTCAATTGCTACTACTCCATCATTAAGTTAAAAAATAAATGGGCTTTAATTAAAAGCTCGAGCTTGGTCTATTGGAAAAAAATCATTGTCTAAGCCTGTTTATTTAAGTCGGCACTAGGCTCAGACTTTAACTTAGAGCTTGACAAACCGTACTTAAGTGTTTGGACTTAAAATAAACGGGTTTATAAATCAAGCCTTGCCCGTCGAAAGAAAATCTTTGGCCAAGCTTGTTAATTTAGATCAGGCCGAGCTCAGACTTTTACTTAAAGCCCGTCGAGCTTAGGCTTAACTGCGCTTGGGCTTGAAAGCCCCAGCCTGCCCTGTCGAAGAAAAATATTTGTCCAAGCTCGTTTATTTAAGTTCAGCTCAAACAAATAAATACTCCTTAATTTTTTTTTTTTCATTTTTCAAAAAAAAAAGTCATAAAATAAGAAAAAAATCATCATTGGATAATAATTGATCCAGGTCATTCACATGAGAAACGGGTATCTTTACCGCAACTTAGCTCAATCAACAATCGCTTTGGCTCAGGAATGAGAGATCCAAAGTTCGAGTCTCATAGTCACTCGATGCATGTTGTTTATGGAGGAGGTTGTGTGCATTTGAAGTTTTACCCAATGCCCTCGTACTCAAAAAGAGGTGGTGACCTTAAGTTTCTTCATCATCAAAATATGTATAATATGTATTTTATGTCACAGTTATTTAAACAATCTACTATTTAATTAAAATTTTGATTTAATTTAAATAATTTAGAATCCTAACCATTCAACTTTAAACTCAACCTAATCCCTAATATAATGTTTGATACTTATTTATAGACAAGCTTCTATTATATCTGAAAAAGAGGTACTTATGAGAAACAATGAGAGAGGCAAAACGCAACGGGAGAAAGAGCCCAAAATCTGAAGGCCCAATTAGGCCATTTATCTTTAAGACCCAAGCCCAATTTAAAAATTAGGGGCTGTCAGGGCCCAATCTTAGTTTAAGTCCTATAATTGCATTTTGAGCTTAGCCTGACTTAATTTAGGATCCATTCCCATCCATTAACTTGCAACCCCAAGGGTTTTCTCTTGTACTTTATTAAATAATGAATGGCTTTAACAGGCCCAGATGAGCCCAAACACCAGCAAAGCAAATTGAATTGAAGTGCCCAAAAGACATCCATATACGTTTGAATTAACGGCTTTCTCCAAGTCGGATTTACCTACATTGTTTTTTCAAATAACCAACGCATATCAAGTATCAACTAATCTTAAGTCTCGCTAGGCTTGTAAATGGATCTAGATCCGGCCTGTGGACTGTCTGGCCCGGATCCTGGAGTCCATTTATGATCCGGATCCTAGAGTCCGATAAGGACTCGCGGACCGGATCCAGTAGTCCATTAAAACAACTGGGAGGGCCGCGGGCCGTCCATGGAAGGTTCGACGGATCCAAATATAAGTTGCGATTTTACGATAATTAGGACATATTTCCTGTTTTCCTCAATGTTATCAGAACCGGACCGTCTAACGAACCGTCTTCGAGGAGGTTCGGGTTCAACCGGGTTCGACCGCCGTCAAAGCTGGTCAAGTATTAAAATAATATAAATATTATATATAATATTAAGTAAGACATATTTTACCAATAACATTAATATAAATATTAAAAATAACATTCAAACTCTGAAAAATATACCAAAATGGTGAAATATATGGGATAGAAATAGTAATTAACATTTATATTTCAAATATATATATTTTTTAAGGGGAAAATTTAAATAAAATAAAATAAAAAAAAAATTAAAAAAAAATTCAAATTTCTGAACCAAGGTTCGCGGTTCACGGTTTCTGTCTCAAAACCGCATAAAACCGCGAGTCTAACCTGTTTTATACGGTTTTGACCCAAAGTCGATTTTTGACAAGGACTGAACTGCAGACCCCGCAGAGAGGAGAGGATAAGAATGAAAAGAGTTTGAACCAAAAGAGAGATAAGAAAGAAAGATAAGAACGAGAGATGAGGAAGAAAATGAGAAAAGAGAGGGATAAGGAGGAAGAGAGATAAGGAGATGAAGGAGTTAGCCGATGGAAATGAGAAAAAAATGGGATAAAGAAAAGGGTTTACACGGCACTTGCTATGTACCATCGGTTGAATTTGAATGGGTCCCTTATCTCATCTTTCCTCCCCTCTATAAATTGATGGCTTTGGATCCATTGAACAGTGAATCGAGCAAGGCATTGAAGGGGCTGACCATTTAGCAAGGTGCTGTGGGATCTCTGCAGCAGAATACTATCAATACACCTCAGCAGACAAACATCAGCACGTTGTCGCAGAACAGTATGAATCAATACCTATCCAATGTCGATTCTAATATGGTACGACAACACCGTTTGAAACAACTACAACATGAGGAGCAACGTCTCATTCTCCAAATGGTACAGCAAGAACAAATGATCGAGCAGCAGCAACGTTTCATGCCAGGACTGTTTCCGCAGTCCTACCCTGTAGGTGAACGTTCAACAGCATACCATCAACAGTTAGAGCCTGGCACTATTTCTTCTCCTCAGCTCATTCATGTTGGAATACCTTTACAATCTGCGGACTTTCCTTTCCTTGGAACATCTCCTGTTGCTCCTTCACCCATACCGGGGGATTTAGAGAAACAGACCTCCGCTGTTTCATCAATTTCAAATGCTGGAAGTATTGGGCATCAACAAACAGCACATGGACTAACACATGCTCAGTCTCTCGCAATTGGGGCACCTGGGATCTCAGCTTCCCCTCTGCTTGGAGAGTTTTCTAGCTTGGATGGAAATCAGGGTAGTGCGACCACAACTACTAAATTCGTTAGTTTTCTAGTTGGCATTACTATTATGCTTTGGGTCCTTTTTTTTTTAATATGTTTTGTGTGATAAAGTGTTTATCTTGGACCTAGTCTAGATAAAGTGTTTTGTGTGACTACACTTGATTCAATAATGGTGAATCTTGGACCTATTCTAGATTCATTGCCAGTCTTGATAATTCCATATGGGTTCAAAGAAATTCTCATTTCATAAAGTTGTCTTGACGCTTGTTACTTGATTTGTTCTAACTGAGCCCAAACTGTAAACTAGTTTATCCGAACAATTCATCATTTGATTCATCGAATAGTTCAATGTCGATTTAGTTTAGCTCGTGAATTAGTTTAATTTTAGTTCAACCTTATTTTGAATTTTCTAACTCTAATTTTATTTATGTTAAAAAGATGAATAATTTTTATACTACACGATATTCACATTTCTTTTTTTAAGAGAATAAACGTAGTTTATCCTCGAATACCAATTAATAACTAATTTAACTTCAATTATAAACTTAAACAAAGTCATCGAAGGTATGATAGTCTATGCATATAATATAATATATAAAATCTTTCATAATCCAAGCAGGTTGTCTTTTTTTGGTAATGTTAGAAGTGATAGGTACCAAAAACTGATTTTTTCTTAATTTTTTTGGGTGAATTCAGCATTAGTTACTTAATCATGGAGGATACAAGTATAACTTTTTGTTTGAACAGTAGGACACAAATGTGACTTGCATATATAAAAAAATATTCTAGAGCCCTCCAAAGTTCAATCCAAACCATTCATATATACCTTTGAATCGATATATATTTCAAATTAGCACTCATCCATTTTAATAAAAAATTAAATTTCTTCATTTAAGTTAGTTAACTCAAAATGTGGATTTGACAAAGTAAAAAGAGAAATAAATTAATCTATTCTAGCAATTCAGCAAATTATGACAAACTTTAAGTAGCGGAGGTTCAAATTTAAATGCAAATTAATTGAATTGTGAAGTAATAACTACAGTCTAGACGCTTACTTGTGTTTTATACGCATATTTTCTTAAGTAATAAATAAAACTATTAAATTTTTTTTTTTTTGTGTAACATAGATATCTTCACTCTACATTAGAGATGAGATTTAATCTCACGAGCATGTATAAAGTTGTCAATCTACACACTAGTTTAGTCGATGATAAATAATTCTACGGAGAGTGGTTCAGAGAAATTGAACGTGAATTGAATTCAAAACTTCATTTTACAAACGTCTTAACGGTCAAACCAACCTATTCATATTAAATAGAAATATATTAACAATGAGAGATATGATCGACTATTATTACATTAGGAAAGCATAAAGCAAATTAAAGGCCGGCATCAAGTGTCACCATCACCTATCTATGATCTCTTGGGCTAACACTAAATTAGTAGATTCTCTCCAACTAGAGATATTCTCTCTCTCATGAAATTCTTATTTTTGAGATTATAAGATTAGGAATTGAATTTTAACATAATCACTAAAACTATTACAGCAGGTCAATGCGTCTCTTTATCAAACATTTTGGAAAGGGGCTTGTGAAAACCTTTCCCATGTGAAGTTAAGAGAGTGAATTTTTGTTTTAAGAGTTCACTGTGGACATGATCTCATACTTTCTTTTCTTTTGAACAATGATATTATCTTTTCCCTCAATGACGTAAGCATCAATATTGCACATGTTAAATTTATCTTTATTACAAAATTTTATATTATTCTTCCTTCACATGACAACTAAAGCGAAGCCAAGGAGCAAATTTTATCTTTTAAGATTTTACTGTATGTATATTGTAATTATCTCATTTTTCTTTTTTTTTTGTTTAGTAAAGATTTATTCTTTATTATTAATAATAAAGACATTAATCCCAAACTATGTTAAAGAACCACATTACCACATATCATCTATGATAAACTTTTTGTTCCTTAAATCATGAGTTCAAATTAATTTATTTATTAATCAGGTCAATGCACTTCCATTGAAACTGTATTTTTCTAAATTGGTTATATTAAAAATTGACACTCCTAAATTGGGAACTATACGCACTGGGCACTGTTTACTATGAAACCCATCTAAGTTTCCTTTCTAGTGCGTGTATTTGGGGAAGGATTCACTAATTAAGATGATGATAGATTTAGAAAGATCTGTGTTTAGATGTGTAGATCAATTAATTTTTTTTTCTAATTTAATAACTTTAAAATAAGTTTTAATTTTTAACTTTTTGTAGCAATTTGGGACAATTTGATCAATACATCCAAAATAATTTTTTTTTTACTAAATTTAAATATAGACCAAGAATCTGCCTATGGAAGATCGATTGATCATTTTGTCATTATTTTTTTTTATTAATATGCTTCGACAACTCGCAGGGTGGATGAGTTTGTAATGGAAAATTCCAGTTATTCTCAAATCTGCTTCAAAGAAGATCATCAAGGCTTGATGAAAGTAAAATAAAGAGAGATGGTACCTATTTCATCGAATTGATTGATGTATTAAGATTAAATTATATACTCTATATGTATAAACATATAAATTTTAAAAGCTTGATATTTAATGATAGCTTCATTATATGTAGTTGATATATTTGTATATCTCTAGTTAGCATTGGACCAAAGTGAGTCTCATGCAAAATGTAAATATTAATTACCAAGGTGATTAAAAGTATTAGAGATTTCTCCACGGAAATGGGCTGAATTCAATCTCTTTTTTACTTTTAAACATCTATGGTGCAAACACTTGACCTTTCACAAAATGTTTATGCAAATAGACATAACACAAATGCTCTTGAAAAAATAAAATAAAATGCATTCTGGGTACACTTGATTCAATAATGGTGAATCTCGGACCTATTTTAGATTCATTGGCAATCTTCCTAATTCTATATGGGTTCTAAGAAATTCTCATTGACCTAGATTAGTAGATTCTCTCCAACCAGGGATATTCTTGGGCTAACACTAGATTAGTAGATTCTCTCCAACCAGAGATATTTTCTCTGTCTCATGAAATTCTTATTTTTGATATTATAAGATTAGGGAATTGGATTTTAAGATAATCACTATAACTACTACAGCAGGTCAATGTGTCTCTTTATCAAACATTTTGGAAAGGGACTTGTGGAAACCTTTCACATGTGAACTTAACACATGTGAACTTAAGAGAGTGATTTTTCTTTTAAGAGTTCATTGTGGACATATTATAATGATCTCATACTTTCTTTTCTTTTGAACAATAAAATTATATTTTCTCTCATTGATATGGATGACCATTTAGACACCCGACTTTTTTACTAGGAGACATCCTTTTTTCGAAATTCAAGGTGAAATTATCATTTTGCCTTTCCAATTTTGAAAAATCTTTCATCATCCGAATGCACGTCAGAAGGACAAAATGGTAATTTCACTCTAAATTTCGAAAAAAGGTCTCCTAGCAGAAAAGTTTGGTGCCTAAATGGCTACCCATATACATAAGCATCAATATTACACCATGTTAAATTTTATCTCATCTTGTGTAATATGTACATAATTTGAATTTATTTTTATTACAATATTTTATATTATTCTACCTTCACATGATAACTAAAGCGAGGCCAAGGCCAAGGAGCTCCCATGGCAAGAGGTGCTAGATTCAAGCTCTCATAGTCTCACCTGATGTGACTTAAGGGCAGTGGCTAACATCTGTGGGGATTTTACGCTGGATTTCCTGCGGTTTTCCACGTGTTAATTTAAAAAAAAAACAAATTTTATCTTTTAAGATTTTACTGTATGTATATTGTAATTATCTCATTTTTCTTTCTTATTTATAATAAAGACATCATTCCCAATTTATGTTAAATTCTATCTTTCTTTTCCCACGTCACAGTAGAACCGCATATCATCTATAATAAACTTTTTTTCTCCTTAAATCAATAGTTATCCTATTCTAGCCTGGTGAAGTTTTGGCATAAACATAACACAGTGTGAAACCCAGGGGTACAAAAATCGCCTCTACCGAGATATCGGCCGATCTCGGATCTCGGCCAATATCTCTCTCTCCTAAATTTTTTTGGACAAATATAAGTCCTATAAATGTGTATCGGTCGATATCTCGCTAGTAAGGCTGATACGCGCACTATCGGCCTAGATTTATACCCCTAGTGAAACCTCCATGCGACCTTTATTCTTATCATTGCTGTTGGGCCCAAGTAGTGAGGTAGGCCCCACGAAGAAGCCCTTAACTTTTCCTATCGGGGGCTTGGTGGCATTACAAAGATGCTGATTGCACCACATAACCTGGCCCAAGGCTGTCCTTTTTTGGCCCAGACTTGGGTTGGTCCTGGATAAATAGAAGCTTTTGGGATGGTTCTGGATCCAAATTCTAGTATGGGCCATTCATATGGGCCACTTATCTATCTCCGGCTCCGCCAAATTGCCAACAGGGAAAAGAGATCGTCAACTTTGGGCTACAGCACCCATTTTAAAGGCCCACATCTTAATTTAGGATCCATTCCAATCCATTAACTTGCAACCCCAAGGGTTTTCTCTTGTACTTTATTGAATAATGAATGGCTTTAACAGGCCCAGATGAGCACGAACACCAGCAAAGCACATTGAAGTGAAGTGCCCAAAAGACATCCATATACGTCTGGGCTTTCTCGAAATCGGATTTACCTACATCGGTTTTTCAAATAACCAACGCGTATCAAGTATCAACTAATCTTAAGTCTCGTTAGGTTTGTAAATGCATCTAGATCCGGCCTGTGGACTGTCAGTCCTGGATCCTGGAGTCCATTTACGATCCGAATCCTAGAGTTCGATAAGGAGTTGCGGATCGGATCCAATAGTCCATTAAAACAAATGGCCGGGCCGCGGGCCATCCACGGACGGTTCGACGGACCCAAATATAAGTTGCAATTTTATGATAATTAGGACATATTTCCTGTTTTCCTCTCTCGCCTCTCTCACTCGCTTCACTGGATCTCTCTCTCGCTACACTCTCTCTCTCTCAATCTGCCTTGCTGGTCTCTCGATCTCTGTTCTCTCTGTCTCGAGCTGCCTCGCCGCTTTCTCGATCTGTCTCTCACGCTCTCTGCTGTGATGTAAGTTCTCTGGGTCTCTTTGCTCTCTCTCTCAGGCACTTTTTATGGTTTTTCCTTGGCTTTTCTTTAGATAAATTTTGGCTAATGTTGATGTTCTTCTTTATGATAGATATGGGTTTTTGAATTTTTTTTTTTTTTTAATGGTATATGCTTTTTTTATTTTTTTATGGCTAGCTCTAGATCAGATTTTTTGTTGATGGTATATGTTTATACTAGAGTTTTTTTGGGAAGAAATTTCAGATTCGTTTGCTTGTGTTACTTCAGTCGTTGATTCATCTGTATTTTTTTTAATATTCAAAACAAGTTTTAAAATGAAAAACAAGCTCACACAAGTTTATCAGGTCGCCAAAATCTACAGAATGATGTGTCGCTGGTTGTTGTCGTATCTGTCTTGGTGTAATTGTAATATCTGTCCTGATACAAACACCTGGCTTTTCTTTCCCTACACACCCATTTTCAAAAAAACAGTGTGAAATTACGATTCTGCCCTTCTATTTAAAATCATCCGAACGAACATGTAAGTGTAAAATGTATTCGTTTTGATGTTGAAACTATCTGAACGAATATCTCAGTGTAAAATGCATTCTTTTTTATGGTTTTTGAAGAAGAATTTTCAAACGAGGCCGTTTCTCGACCGAAACACTGTAACCTTGTTTGTAGAAATCGGTTGAGAAATGACCTTATTTGAAAATCCCTCTCCAAAAATCATCCGAACGAATGCTCAACATCCGAACGAACACATTTTACACTTATGTGTTTGGATTATTTTAAGCGGAAGGGCAGAATCGAAATTTTACACTATTTTTTTGAAAACGGATAGGGAAAGAAAATTCAGGTGTCTAGATGGGCGGCTTGATGCAATTGTCATAATATATGTGTTGCTAATGAATCAGAAAATAGGACAATTAAAAGCCTATAACCAAACTAAAATATTTCTAAAGATGGGATAACTAAAATATAGAAACTTAAATGGTGTACGTTCAACATATAAACACATTTTTTTAGGTATTTATAGCGTTAATCTCATGGAAATATCATGATAGCTAAAATAAAATATTGTTATATTCTCATTTGTGATATTTTAAATATTAAAAAACAGTGAGAGGTTATAATATTGCTTTAATATCAAGCATTGGTTCTATTTGAAATCTAAAAGTATTGGGAGCACTTACACACACCCGGAAATCCTGCCTCTACACACCCGTTTCTGAAATTTCGTGTTAAATTACCATTTTACCCCCGTATTTCCAATCATTCGAATGAATGTCCAGTTCATTTTGGCATTCATTCGAATGAATCCATTCATTCGAATGAATGCCCAGTTTATTTTGGCATTCATTCGAATGAATGGGCTGAACAGTAACACGGAATACTGTTCAGCCCCTCATTCGAATGAATGGATCCATTCATTCGAATGAATGGTGTTTATCAATGAATGTATGCCCATTCATTCGAATGAATGGGCTTCATTCATTCGAATGAATGTTCATTCAAATGAATGAATGGGCTTCATTCATTCGAATGATTCCATTATGCGCATTCATTCGGATTCATTCATTCGGATTCATTCCTTCAGCTGCAGTAAAATTATTTAAATATTTATTTTTAAAATTTTAAACTTATTTTTTAAGCATTGTATATTTCCAAAATTTCTCAAATTGAATATCTAGATTAATTGCAATAATCTGATAAAAATACCTTAAGACTTCAAGGTCTTTTGACACTCCTAAATATTTAAAACACAGCATTTTACAAATAAAGGTATCCCTAGGCTGTGTCGAAAACACATTTGGAAGTGCCAAAAGACCTTGAAGTCTTAAGGTATTTTTATTAGGTTATTTTAATTAGTCTAAATATTTAATTTGAGAAATTTTGAAAATACACAGTGCTTAAAAATAACTGTCTATATTTTGAAACATAGACCGTTATTTTTTAAGCACTGTGTATTTCCAAAATTTCTCAAATTGAATATCTAGACTAATTAAAATAACCTGATAAAAATACCTTAAGACATCAAGGTCTTTTGACACTCCTAAATATTTAAAACACAGTATTTTACAAATAAGGGTATCCCTAGGCTGTGTAGGTTGTGTCGAAAACACATTTGAAAGTGTCAAAAGACCTTAAAGTCTTAAGGTATTTTTATCAGGTTATTTTAATTAGTCTAGATATTCAATTTGAGAAATTTTGAAAATACACAGTGCTTAAAAAATAACGGTCTATGTTTCAAAATATAGACAGTTATTTTTAAGCACTGTGTATTTTCAAAATTTCTCAAATTAAATATTTAGACTAATTAAAATAACCTGATAAAAATACCTTAAGACTTCAAGGTCTTTTGACACTTCTAAATGTATTTTCGACACAACCTAGGGATACCCTTATTTGTAAAATGCTGTGTTTTAAATATTTAGGAGTGTCAAAAGACCTTGAAGTCTTAAGGTATTTTTATCAGATTATTGCAATTAATCTAGATATTCAATTTGAGAAATTTTGGAAATATATAATGCTTAAAAAATAAGTTTAAAGTTTTAAAAATAAATATTTAAATAATTTTACTGCAGCTGAAGGAATGAATCCGAATGAATGAATCCGAATGAATGCGCATAATGGAATCATTTGAATGAATGGTCTTCATTCATTCGAATGAACATTCATTCGAATGAATGAAGCCCATTCATTCGAATGAATGGGCATACATTTATTGATAAACACCATTCATTCGAATGAATGGATCCATTCATTCGAATGAGGGGCTGAACAGTATTCCGTGTTACTGTTCAGCCCATTCATTCGAATGAATGCCAAAATAAACTGGGCATTCATTCGAATGAATGGATTCATTCGAATGAATGCCAAAATGAACTGGACATTCATTCGAATGATTGGAAATACGGGGGTAAAATGGTAATTTGCCACGAAATTTCAGAAACGGGTGTGTAGAGGCAGAATTTCCGGGTGTGTGTAAGTGCTCCCAAAGTATTTTATGGAGAATTAGAAGCTCAATACTGAAGAAAAGGTATGAAAAAGAATATAATAGACTCTTGAATTGTAAAGATACAACTCATCAAATAATAAATATACCTTGGAGGCATAAAGACCATTGTTGTACAACCAACTTGAAGTTCAATTTATTGAAAGCCAAAAACTTTGGATCTTTCATCTGTGGTGAGTGTTTTTTTTTTTAGAAAAAAAAAAAATTAGTTTGCTTCTAGTTAATTTTCTTGTTCAATTTTTTAAGTTGTAATTCAACTTTATCCATTATTATGCAAAACTTTGCTTCTAGTTTTTAGATTTGTACAATGACTGAACCTTTTGATTGATTTTCTTATTTTAAATCAAACACTTCATTAAAGTTTATATTAAACCTGAAATAAATTCAAAGATTTGTTCACTTAATTTAAATATGAGATTTAAAATTAATTAGACTTGAAATTACTATTAAAATTTAGATTTGAGATTTTCCAATGCCATGGAGCCATAGACAAATTCCTCTTAGTTGATTTTGACTCAAAATCTATTTTATAATAAAAAATATAATATTTTCACAAGCAACGATAATAATACATTATCTTAAAATTTGCCTTGCCTTTCAATTGTGGGATAATTCGTATCATTATGATACTTTTTGTATTATAAATAAGCAAAAATAAATACAAGATGGCCAAATGGATTTCAATTTAACCCACTCAATGCAGCCCTTTATAACACTCTTATATTTGTAGTTAAATAATTGAATAAAAAGAGATTACTTTTTAATTTAATTAAGAAATAATGATAAAAAAATGACTTTAATTTGGCAAGTATAATCATTTCTAAAGACAATTCCATCAATAATTATAATTTTTAAATAAAATTGAAGCATGTGTCATAAATATTATATAAATATAAGAGGCATTTGTATCCTATCATTCCATTGATACGTGGGTGGCTAAACATATCTTACAATGTGAGTTGGAGGTCTAGTTAGATTAAATTACGTTAAATGAGATATTTAAACTGAAATTTTATACATGTATGATGTAATAATTTTTTCGATAGGCAAGGTGTGATAAATTTAATTGATATTAAATTGAAGACAAGTGTATGGAGTTTAATCCTAAATTATTTTCTTTCTATATAATTTTGTTTATAAATTTCAATAAATATAAATTAGATTTATTAAAATAAAAAAAGGGAGCACTTACACACACCCGGATTTCCTGCCTCTACACACCCGAATCTAGATTTTAGTAGCAAATTACCATTTTACCCCCGCGTTTCCAATCATTCGAATGAATGCCCATGTGTAATTTCAATTCATTTGAATGAATGCGCTGAACAGTAATACGGAATACTGTTCAGCCATTCGAATGAATTTAAGACTTCAAGTATTCATTCGAATGAAAAAAAATTCAACTATACATTCGTTCGAATGTGCCTCATTCATTCGAATGATTGTTATAGATTACAGTTATTTAAATAATAAAATTTATTTTAAAATTTTGAAGTTATTTTTTGAGCAGTGTGTATTTTGAAAATTTCTCAAATTAAATATCCGGACTAATTACGATAATCTAATAAAAATACTTTAAGATCTTTTGACACTCCTAAATATTTAAAACACAGTATTTTACAAATAAGGGTATCCCTAGGCTGTACCGAAAACACATTTGGAAGTGTCAAAAGACCTTAAGTCTTAATTAGTCCGGATATTCAATTTGAGAAATTTTCAAAATACATACTGCTAAAAAAATAACTGTCTATGTTTTATAGCATCGGCAACATAGACATAGACAGTTATTTTTTAAGCACTGTATATTTCTAAAATTTCTTAAATTGAATATCGAGACTAATTACGATAACTTGATAAAAATACTTTAAGACTTTAAGGTCTTTTAACACTTCCAAATGTGTTTTCGGCACAGCTTAAAGATACCCTTATTTGTAAAATACTGCGTTTTAAATATTTAGGAGTGTCAAAAGACCTTAAAGTCTTAAAGTATTTTTATCAAGTTATCGTAATTAGTCCGGATATTCAATTTGAGAAATTTTAGAAATGCACAGTGCTTAAAAAATAACTGTCTATGTTGCCGATGCTATAAAACATAGACAATTATTTTTTGAGCAGTGTGTATTTTGAAAATTTCTCAAATTAAATATCCAGATTAATGACGATAACCTGATAAAAATATTTTAAGACTTTAAGGTCTTTTGACACTTCTAAATGTGTTTTTGGCACAGTTTAGAGATACCTTTATTTGTAAAATATTGTGTTTTAAATATTTAGGAGTGTCAAAAGACCTTTAAGTTTTAAAGTATTTTTATTAGATTATCGTAATTAGTCCGGATATTTAATTTGAAATTTTTTTAAAATACACACTATATAAAAAAATAACTTCAAAATTTTAAAATAAATTTTATTATTTAAATAACTGTAATCCGTAACAATCATTCGAATTCGAATGAACGAGTGAACGAGTCCCATTCATTCAAATGTATAATGAATAGTTGAATTTTTTTTTATTCGAATAAATGAGCGTCATTAATGAATACTTGAAATTTAAAATTTAAGATGAAGAGTGAAGGGTATTCTCTCTTACTGTTCAGTGGAATTGAAAACATTCAAACGAAAGATTGAAAATGTGGGTGTAAAATAGTAATTTATCCATTCGGATTGGGATGTACAGATGCAAGGAAAAGGAAATCCTGGTAAATTCTCGCTGAAAAAATATAGTAAATAAAACAATCAGAATCAAATAGAACTTCGTGTATATTATATTATGCGTGAGTGGATTATCTGCTTTCCTAAACCCTCTCTTTTCATTGATTTCCGCAATCGAAATCATAATCGCTGTACTTCCTTTCACCTATTTTCTGCTTTTCGCTTTCTTGTTTTTGTGATTTATCTTTCTTTGAATTATCTGTAGCTCTAGATCTGTTTGAATTTGGTGATGGATGGTAACAATTGGATGCCTAATCAAGGGGAACCTACCATGGATGCTGCCGATTGGAGAAGCCAATTAATGCCCGAGTCTCGCCACCGAATTGTTAATAAGATGTGAGTTCCAATCTCCAAATCCCCATCCTTTTTTTTTTCTCTTAAATGACAAGCCAATGTTTCTTATTTTTTTTGGTTACTTTATAGTTTGTTAACGTTGATTAGGGTTTAGTTTATAATTATTTTCTATGAGTTTTAATGAATCAATTGCTGCACTAGGGGTGCCCTGAATTGAAAGTTTGCTAGTCTAGATTTTTCAGCGGAGCGGATGAGTTGCATGCTCTAAATCCACCCTTCTTTTTCCCTTTCCAAGAAAAAAGCTCATGTTTTTCCCCACTTTAGCTGTTATGTTGTGTGTTACATTAATTTGCATTTGGTTTCTAGTTGTTTTTTTTAAATGAATTTAATGAATTAATTGTTGTGTTTGACTGTTGCCAAAATTTCAAGGCTTTAGATTTCTCTTCAGAGTGGGTTATCCTTCTGTTCTTTTATGGATCGTCATGATCAGGGCTTTAGATTTCTCTTCAGAGTGGGTTATCCTTCAGATTGATGCCACCTGTTGACCTTTTATCCTCTAACCCTAAATCAATACTACGACAATTGGAATTAGTGCTAGTGATTCGGAGTAGAAAGGCAGTGCAAAATATCTCAATGACTTTTTACAAAAAATTTAAGTTGTATCATTTTTTTTGAAATAGCAATCGTAATTGTATTAAAAGAAGAAGGCACCAGAAGTGCACTTTAAGTGGTATCATTGTTGCACCCGACCATGCCCAAATTGCAAGTTTGTGTTCTTAATGCATTCTTTGTGCATGTTGAAGAAGAACTTGTTCACAGAGAAAAGAAGATAGTTTTTCTTGAATGTACCTATTAGGCACAGAAGAACTGCATTCTTACGGAGCAAAAACAACCCACTAACCCTATACACCCTGATCCTATAGATAAACATAATTGAGAAAAAGGAAAAAATATGACAATGGTATAGATAAGTTGAAGATGGTAACTGTCCAAAGTATTTGATTCTCATATGTTCAGGATGGATTTTTTTTTTTTTGGAAAGGTAACTGTATTTATTAATAAATGTAGATAATTACAATAGAGAATTAGAACCCGAAAATTACAAATGACGGAAGACTAGTTTTGTAGACAAGGAGGCACTGATGCGGAGCACCATATGAGTTTCCATATTTAGCAAGTTTCTATATTTAGATTTAGGATTTTTAGCTTTTCATGATTATATTTTTTTTTTCCATTTATTTCTTTAGTCCAATAGTTGGTTTTATTTGGAAAAATTTAGTGATTTTACATATAATTAGGGCTTTCTAATCATTGGGGTAGTTTGGTATTTGTTTATTTGAGGGTATTTTGGTCTTTTTCATGTTTTTAAGTTATTATACATGTGATGTAACCCTTCCATACGTGATTGACACTTAATGATGAATGAAATTGAAGTTTTCTTCGGCGGCTTGTGCGACGAAAATAATTTGGGAGTGATTTCTTTGGCGTGAGACCCTCTTGGCATGAGGTTACCATCTTTCCATTTTCGGGTATTCTTCTTCTTCTATCTCTTTATCTCTCTTCCTCTCTCTTTTCCTTTTTTTATCCTTGAATTGCTGTCCCAGAAACAGCTCCAAAACCTGTCCTAAATCTGTCCCACAAACATTCCCAAAACCTGTCACAGATCTGTCCCAAAATTTGTCCCGGTCCAGCCCCAGTTCTGTCCCAAAACAGCCCCAAGATCAGTCTCAGTCCTGTCCAAGATTTGTCCTTGACCTATCAGATCTGCTACTACATTTAGATCTATATCTTAGACTTGTACAACCCTCTTCTTAATCCTTTTACTCTTGTTTTACACCTTTTCTTGTTTTTGTTATTAATTGATTAATTCATTTCAGCCATATTAGATTTTAGGATGCATTATTTTTATCTAAATTTAGGCATTTAGGGTCACCCTATAGTTTGTCCTGCGTCAGGCACCCTCTCTGGCCTTTTCATCGGCAACAGAGTTCGCTGACCGAGGACACCAGGAAAGATGATAGTTGTGGTTGGAGATTGAATGACAATAGAGAACAATATGTTCAGGATGGATTCATATGCATTAGTAGATATTAGTTATTTCATTATTTATTTATCTATTTTTGGAAGTTTAGTGTCATTCTGTCTTTGTTTGTGTGCTTTTCTCCAACCATTGTGCTATGCTTATCATGTTTTTGGATTGCATTGCCCTTTTTTAAGAATGTCGTCACATACTTGTACCTACTCTGGTTATCTGTTTTTCGACTCTCCTTTTCTATTTATGTTTGTTGCTAATGATTTTGGTATTTTTATTTAAGTTTATTGTCAAGACCTTCTTTAACCATTTCTGTTTCATGTGCATAGAATGGATGCTTTAAAGAAGCATTTGCCGATTTCTGGCCCTGAAGGATTGGTTGAACTCCGGAAAATTGCTATAAGATTTGAGGAGAAGATCTATGCTGGTGCCACAAGCCAGGTACATCTCTCACTCAGATGTCCTTGTTTATTTCCAAAATTTTGTTTTTATATTGCTGGTCTCTTCATCATGTGAACTGATATAATTCAAATTTGACTTCTCAATCTTTTTTACTTGATGGTCTTGATTTATATGGGTCAGTATGGAATCTAGATGTTATTGATGCTTGCCGATCTTCTTTGTCATATATCTATCTGCATGGATATTGGTTTGATACTGTTAAATGGTGTGGGATTTAAGAACTCCCAAATAATGGAATTCATTGACATTTTAGTGTTTAAATAATTTTTTTGGAGAAATGAAACCACAATGCAGCCAAAGAAGAATATGTATGTAAGCATGTATGTATGTACATGTGTATGTATATATGCATGTATATATATGCAAGCATGCATGTGATATGGGAGCAACTAATTTTATCCCAGAATAGGGTTTTTATGAAATTTAGGGGTTTCTTTTCCTCCCTAATGCTTCTCAAAAGAATGAAACTGTAACCCTAGGGATCTCTTGAAGGCATGCTATATACACTCTACAAATTTCAAAATTATACCTTAAAGGTTAGGGCTATGCCCCCTAACCCCCTTTAGGGGTGTTGCTTCCTTGGGACCCAACTCAGAGGCAGAGCTATGCCCTTGGGAGTGGGGACTTCCAATTGGGGTCCAGTGTTCAGCATGACCTTGATCACCACAAAGTAGAATACATCTTCACAAAAAAAAAAAAAAATCATTTTAACAATATTTTATTTGAAATACCATCAAAATTGCAGTGTGAAAATATTTATTGTAGTTTCTCATTTGCACCAAAAGAGTATTTTATGGATCCTATTTTGGGATTTTACAAAGAAGTTTTATTTCATACTTCAAACTCTTCAAGGGGTTGATTTTCAAATGTATATAAATTTTATTGCAAAGAGAGAAGATACAAGTATAATCCGTGTAGTTCAAGAGTGATTATTGTTATTATTGTTTTTATTGAAATGTGCAATGTAAGAGATGCATTGTGGATGGTATGTTAATTATATGCCAACACATTGGGATGATGGCTTTGATGATGATTGCAATTGTTATGTTAATTATTTTTTAAAAAAGTTATTATTATATTAATTACATCTTTAAAGAAAGAAACGATGGAGTTTGTAATCAACATCGCCTTGGATAGTTGAGCCATGTCTCTTTTGAAAACATTCCAATGCACAACTGACGAGTTATGGAACACGATCAATATTACTTCCTCTGTTTTCTTGCTTTTTTCTCCTTCGTTTCTTCCTCGTCTTTTTTCCTTTAACAACATAATCGAAAGGTGGCTTTTCATTTTCCAAAGCCATGCACATCTTCCCTCTTTTTTTCCTCTTTTTTTTTCTTTTTTCTTCTGGATCGAACAATTGAACGATTGTTCGAGTTGGAATTGCACGGTCTATGATTTACCCAAAAATTGCATGATTATTGGCCACTTTTGATTTAGCATGCGAGTTAACTCACTGGACAATTTTATCAATGCTGCTTAAAGGTACATTTTCCAAGTAAAACAATTATAGAAAAAATTGGTCATTGTTTGTTTGTAGAAAGTTGGATGCCATCAGGGAGCTTTCTTCCTTTGCATATGTAATCTACATAAAAAAATAGTATCTCCCAAGGCTGATAAGCCATATTGACAGGGCAAGACTTTGTTTTGTTCCCCACGGGTTATTGGCTTGTGCATGCATGCATCCAAACTGCTGATCGTGCTGTGGGGCCTATTTTAGAATTTAGATAGAGTGGATTGAGTGAATTTCACTGATTGAACAATCCTAGCCAATCGGTATTTTATTTGAAATGGACAATTATGAAGAATATTGTAATAAATTGCATTCAACATGGAAAACAGATGGCTGCTGGATGCTTTCATCAATTCAGTATATGGTGTTAAGCTATGCTCTATCCATTGTTGGTGCATGATTTGCATGTTCTAGATTGGTATGTATGTTTACGTTGTGCATTGTATGGATTGCTACAATGCTTTAGCGTAGTATAACTTGGTATTTTGTCAAAGATGCACTTGGAAGCCTAAGCCCATTGCCTAGCACTCTCTTAAGGGTACATTTCCAAGTAAAACAGTTATAGAAAACATGACTTCTCTTATCCAATTAAGGTGAAATTTTATAGATTCCATACACTAGCTAATGCTTTTCAAATCCACCCATCTATGTGGGCTCAAGTGGGACCATCATGCCGTTTTTTTAATAACCGGGCCATCATGCCGTTTGCACCAAAGTTTGGTGCAAAACAGCTTTATATATAAGTGGGATTAAGGGAAATGTGATTATAACATTCGTTAGCACTTATATGGGTTTGGCTTTTGGATTTCAATTGATTTTGAGTCTTTTAATTTCTCCCAATGATTGGTTATTGTCATTTCATAGTCACCTTCATAACTATTGTTGGGCAGTGGATGCTGGTTGTTATTTAAGAGAAGATGGTGGTGGTGTTATTCTGTACAATCAATTGCATCAAAATTGTGATTTTTTCCATTTCAAAAAAATTGTGAAATTATCAAGCAAATCTGTACCACATGGGCTCCATGTACAGTTTTGATGCTATAAATTGTACTGAATCTTCTCATATTCTAAATTATTGTTATTAATGGTTAATGAAGATTATCAATAAAAAATCAATGGGATGATGAAAAAATGTTTTCAATTGAAGTGTATGTGTTGGATTGAAATCAAATCTTTTAGTATGACCTAATGGACAAGCTTGGTGTGAGCTTTTCCTTGTAGATTGGTCAATTGTATGGAGGCCAGTATGCTTATTTGAGAAGAACCATTTGTTACGAATCATATACTGCAGTTAACTCTGGTTGAGCTTATCAACACTCTACTTGTTCGATTCCACCTCCTCCCCCCATTTTTAATGTCTTAGTGTGCTGCTCTTGAAGCTGTGTTCTTTTTACTGGCATCTAAGGATTTGAAATGAATCACAATTAATTGCATTGAAGATTTACCTTTATTCGTGAAAGCTGATGAATTACTTTTAGCGGTATACTTATTCTTAAATTTCTCATATTTCAGTCTGATTATTTGAGGAAGATATCTTTGAAGATGCTTACAATGGAGACAAAATCTCAGGGCAATGTTGCCAATTCCGTACCATCGAACCCTGGTGGAAACCAAAATCCACAACCCCCTGATCCAGGTAACAGCCTGAAATGTGTTTTTCCTGATGTAATGCATAGCAGTGATGTGCTATGGTACTTATTTTGTCACAATTACAGCTACACAGAGTATTTACATGGGTATTGTGAAATATTTAAGGGCCACCCACCCCCTAGTGCACCAAATCACCAATTGTGACCTTGTTTTTTGGTTTGGGGGGATGACGGGGATGGTAGCTTACCTTACTACATCGTAGTGACCCCTCAATTCCATCAAACTTTTTTCCCCTCAAAACCCCACCCACTCACCAACCCCACAACGCTCACTTAGCATGGGTTGGTAATGCTTAAGATATTTAGAGATCCTAGCAGTCCATTATTTGGTCTTTTCTCCTGCAACATTCCATTAGTATCTTTTTGTCTGATCAGTGGGTTATCACTTATCAACTTACAATATGGAAATTGTTTTTGGTTAATGCATTCTTCAGGGTCCCACATTGTTTGAAAGTCTGGACCACAGAAATGTGGGCACTACATGTGCAAATTAGTAAGAACTTATTGTTTGTTTATCAATCTATGTCATCAGTAAGATTTTCCATTGTTGCATAAATTACCTATCATACTTTGGTACTTCAAAATGAGTCTTTTGCTATAAGCGGTCTTCCTTTCAACACCCTTAGTTTAGAGTTTAGGACCTCTAATGCATCTTTGGGATGATGTTATGGTAAAAACTGTTTGCAAAAGATGTTACCTAAAAATATAGGAGCTAACTAAACTAGACCTAAAAATATAAGAGCTAACTAAATTGGACGACTAAACCTCATATGAGTAGGGGGCTTCGTTTGTCCAAACCCGGCTCTGAGCCCAGCTTGAACCTAACCTATACAAATGGGCTCAAACAAAGTTTTTTGTCCGACAGGCCAGGCTTGGTCTTTTATAAAGCCCATCAAAACCCGCTTATTTTTTTTGAAAGGTAAGACCCATTTATTTTTTTTACATATTTTTTATTTATTATTTTATCAATTGAAAATCTAACTATACATATTGAAAGAAGACTTCAAAATAAAAAATATGTTAAAATTTCATCTCAAAGAATCAATTTTTAGCCATTCAATCTTAATGATCAAAACACCAGGTGTCATCTTTTCAAGGATGTTTGCCAACTTCGACTCTTTTTTTTGAACGGTTAATATATTAGAATAAAGGAAGCACCAGAGGTGCAATTACAGAAAACATAAGCAGCAAAACAAGGAAACACTATTGTTCAACTTTAACTATCAAGATCAAGTAACTAGAAATTGATTTTTGGACTGAAATTAAATGATAATAGATATTTAGGTATACTTTCAATATGTACAGTTACGTTTTCAATTTATATAACAATTTTTTTTTAAAAAAAAGTACCATATAAAAAATAATTGGGCTTAATTGGATGGGCTCAAGCTTTGGCTTCCAGAGCCTGTTAGGCTTGGGTAAAAATAATCGTGATCATGCTTTTTTTAGTGAAGCCCGCGCCGAGCCCGACCAAAGAACACCCCTACATATAAGGGATTAAAAAGCTTTTGCGAATGGTTATTGCACATAATTTGTAAGATTTGTGTGGAGAAGCTTCCATTGTTATTAGTTTTAGTTCCTCATTTATGGTCCCTGATCCCATCTTAATGATGACTTTAGGAAAGTGATTTCCTTTTTCTTTTTATTTATTAATATTTGGGCTTGGTTTCCTTTGCTTCATTGATTTGTCTATTTCCAAGGTTTTATTTTTTATGATAGTTTGTCTATTTCCAAGTTAACTTTTTTTTCTGTCCTCTTTGCAGCTTCAATGGATTCCACAGTGCAAACCGGGCATGCAGGTGTAGTTGATTGGCAAGAGGAGGTCTATCAGAAGGTAATTTCTTGTCACTGTAGTTGGATTCCTCCTATGCAAGAGATCTCTATTAAGATATATATTATATGGTAAGATCAACCTAAAGTAAGATCGGCCTTGTTTGTTGGAAATCCATACACATGGGGACTACTTTTTGGCATGAAAAACCCTTGCATTTCAACATCCCAACATGATAGGTGATGAGCCCCTACATCACCTGCAAACAAGTCATTTTCACTGTTGGAGGTGGCTGTCCATTGGGTTCTTGAGCATTTTGTTCTTGTCAATTAAACCCAAATCAAATAGCCACTTTGCGATGCTAATCTACTGGAACCACAGCCTCATCTCAAGTAAGAGGCTTAGATTGGACATGCATCTCCAATAAAATCTTTACGTTAATGCTAGATCATTTACAGTATCTTATGCTTGCTTTCTATGCTGGGCCACTGACTTGTCAACCACATCTTGCAGTGTCCATTTCTTGTTTCCATTTGATCTGTCATCTTCAGCCAAGTATCATTATGTTTGACTTTATCTTAATCATTGTTGTTAAAATCTTACAATACATGATTCATATCTTAAGACTCATATGATATGATAAAAAGAAAGATTCATATCTATTAACAAATCTTTCGATTCCTATAAACAATAGAATTATGGGCTATTTGGAATGTGAAAGCATGGAATATTTTGTTTTGATGTTTTTAAGGCTTGAGCTGTTGGGCATATAAAACCCTTGGATTTTTTTGTGGTTTTTAGTTCATTGTTGACTTTTCACTGTGTATTGGATTAGATATTGGTCATATACTTTTGAGAGTTGGAACATTGAAATTTGAGCTCCAATGAACTAATTATATAATATTCACTCAATACTGAAAGGAGGAGAATTGCTCACATTTTTACCTTTTAAATATATTTTGTGTTACTTTATTCGTCCCAAAATTTTGTCTTATTTCAAAAAAAAATATTTTTTAAGGATCATTTTCACGCGGAGTGTGATAAAAGCGTATTAGTAGATTCTTTGAGTTAATACGAATATGATATGAATGATTTTGAGGTAGTAAGATTGCGAATAACCCTCAATGAACCTAATTTAGTACTCAGTGAGCCTTTCCTAACTATGCAACAACGTATGATTCTAGACGATGAGAGTTGGAGATTGAAATAATTATAGAATGCCGCAAATGGGCAAGTCAAAGCTTATAAAAGAAGGCCGTCTTCTCATTAGGTTAGAAGGTGATTTGGAGTTCATCGAAAAAGTTAAATCTTTGATTTGATGTGAAAATAAAGAAACAGGACAAGTAATTTGGGACAATTTCAAAATATATATAGGACAAGTATTTTGGGACAAAGGGAGTTTATAATATTTATGTTTCCACAGTTTACGATATACAATTTGTGGTTCAAGATGTATAACGATTTTATGATACGATTTAATTTTCACAACATTGATCTCGATTATCCAGGTCCTTCATGGAATGGTGGAGTTGGGTTTTGTATCTTCTGAGGAGCCACAATGGGGTTTGGTGTGGAAATAGTCACATGAACCTGTCATTCACATGGGTTTCAGCGGGGTCTTTAAGGTTTTTGATCCAAAATGGGTGACAGAGAACTGTTTGTTTGAGGTTGCAGTTGAATTGTGGTTCAGTTGCATCACTGTTTTGTTCTCCAATGAACACTTGAAAAACTTGTAGTGGTTAACGTTAGAATTGGAGATGAGCTACATTTTAAGTTAGGTGAAAAATCAACTTGACATTTTTACTAGTCAGGTCCTCAAGTTAATAAATTGACTTGAGATCATTTCTTTAGTTTTTAAGCCATGCATGTCAGAATATTAAAATTTAAGGGTTTCCTACTATTAAAACTGGGCTCCATGTATATGGTTTTTCAAGAAACAAGGTCAACCTTGCATAAGGTCTTATTATCAAACCCCTGCTCCTTTCTCAATATGGATATCTTTTATGTTAAGTGACAAATGCCTTCCCCGGTCAACTAGGGCTGCGACTTGGGCAAATCTGTCAGGTTGAGAGCCAATTCTAAAGGTATTGTTTTAGCTTTGCCTAGCTTTGTCTGTAACCCAACCTACTTATAAAAACCACTGCCCATTTTTTATGTGTATTTTGATGGCATAATCAAATATGCATATTTTCTATATTTAGTCCTACATTACGCGGACTCTTCAAGATGTGTGACGCACTCATGTTAGACATTTGTACTCGTATTGACGCTTGCACCTACATTGGACATGCACCAATTGTTGGACACTCGAACCCAATTTTTTGGACTATTCTAGTACTTTTTAACATTGTTTTCAAAGATGACTAAAATGTCAACACATTTCTCCTCTTACCTGATTAAAGTATTGATGTATTTATTAATTAATTGTTTAGTATAAAACTAGTACATTTTAGTGGTATTTTCTCCTTATTATCATTTAAAATAAATTTTGATTTAAATTCGTTTAAATGTTGTGCCATATCCTCATGTCCTTTTTTTATTCTTGATTTACTGAGTCTGTCCTTCACACTTGTGTTGGACTTCGACACTTGCATCTGTATCTATGTAGAAAATAATGATAAGAAAAGAACAGGAAGAAGAAAATATGGAGAAGAATTAACATTTTAAAAAATTATGGAGAATTCTTCTTTAAATTGTATTGAATGTGCTCAAGTACTCCATGAGCCATAGTCTGTAAAGCTTTTGGATTTTATGCAATTGCAATTGATTCTTTTTCTTAGAGATTTAGTGTAGTCCCAATTTTGAAAATAACTAGAAATTAAGCAAAAAATTATCTGATGCATGCTGTCCACTACTTTGTGATGATTGAAGTCAGAGATATGCTGTGAAATTAGTTTTTGAGGTGTGCCTTCTGCTGGATCTTTATCTTCACCTTATTGATTGGGTAAAAGTATCTAAAGGAGAAAATTGTTGAGAGTTGCTAATATTCTAGTTCTGAGTGTTAATGTATATAAGAAACTTAGTTTGATCGGCCAGTTGCCCACTCATTTGTTGGTCTAAACTTCAGATTAGTGGATTACTGAGCCCATTAATCCATTCGATCAATCACAACTAGCCAACTAGGGATTCTGGTGAACTTTATCAAGTTGGTCAAAGCCACAGAATAACTTGGTTACAAACTGTTGGACTTTTTATTTGTCGGACCCCGGGCTTGGAAGGTGACCCACAGGATTGGATCCTGATTATATACCTAGTATATGAAACGAATGCATGAGCATTCAAATTTTTCCTTATTATCTTTTTGATGGTGAGTTCATCCATTGCCTGCATGTGGCATATGGATGTTATCATGTGACAATAATACGATGGCATTTGGTTTTCTTATTAGCTTCTTGATATGGAATGCATTTCATGGGCATTTTATTTATTTAGTTATTTAATTTTGCAGATTAAATCAATGAAGGAGTTATACTTACCAGAGCTGAATGAACTGTACCAAACGATTGCAATGAAATTGCAGCAGGTATGATCCTAGGATTCTTTCTGATATCTGAGGCGGTGTTTTATGAAAACATGAGGATATTGTTATTACTGTTCTTGTCGTTGTTATTGTTATTATTATTAATGAAACAAGATTATCTTTCAAAAGAAAGTATTGAAACAAGTTTTACCTCAATGAAAAAGTATGACCAGTTTACTACTGAAGAGAATATTTTGCTTATGCAATAATGTTAGAGAATGATCTTTTCACATGGTGGGAATCTGTATGGATGATGGCCACCTTTAAAATGGACCACCAGACGATAAAAAATCTGTCCATTAAACAATAGAAACCATGTGGCCCTTGCAATATGGATTTATGCTTGTCTTTGATTATATCTGTTTTCAAGCCGTCAGTTGTTGTCCACTGTTGGGCCTTTATGGTATTGTTTATCTAAGGTTGGCCCACAAGATGTACTGGCTAGATCACTGAAAGATGGGTGCACCTGAGTGCACTGTACATTTGAACAAAACTCTTATTGTCTAAGCTAATCATCATACACTTTTCCAATTTCATTAGAACAATGTTTTTGAGTCAATTTAAACTAAACCCTTGCATCTAATCTACACCATAATGATTTTGTTATCATGTTGTCATTTTGCGCTCTCATGATGCTCTCACACAGCAGCCAAAGCTGTCTGAGCAAATTGAAAGGCTGAAGTTTTTCAAGAGCAAGTTATAGCGCATGATAACATTCTTACAGGTGCCCAAAAGCAGTATTTCACCTAGTTACAAGGAGAAGTTGTCTCAGTATGAGAAACAGATCATTGGTGTCATCAACTCAAATAGGTTGAAAAAACCTGTATTACCTCAGCAGCCAGGACAGCAACAACTTCAGCAGTCTGTTGTCCAATCACACTCGATGCTACACCAGCCACAATCTCAGATGACGCAGATTCAGCAGCATGATAATCTTGTAAACTCAATGCAGCCGATGAATATGCAAGGTTCGTTGACCTCGATGCAGCCGGCTGCTGTGACAAACTTGCAGCATGGATCTATGCCTTTATCAACTCATTGGGGGGTTCCAGCTTCACAGCCGAACATGATGAATGCTCTTCAAACTGGTTCGAGTTTGGATTCAGCACCTGGGCCCACACTCAGTTCATTGTCACAGGGTGTGGTTGGTTCTATGCAGCAAGGTGCTGTGAGATCTCTGCAGCAGAATACCATCAATACACCTCAGCAGACAAACATCAGCACGTTGTCGCAGAACAGTATGAATCAATTACTATCCAATGTCGATTCTCTTCAAGCAAATTCTAATATGATAAAACAACAACATGAGCAGCAACTAATTCAATCACAACAGTTAAAGCAGCAATCCCTGCAACGTCTCATTCTCCAAATGATGCAGCAGCAGCAGCAACAACTGCAACAGCAAAAGCTGCAGCAATCTTCACAGTTACAGCCACAACAAATGTCTCAGCTTCATCAGATGACTGAAGTGAATGAGCTAAATGTGAGACAGGGTGCTGGTTTCATGCCAGGACTGTTTCCGCAGTCCTACCCTGCAGGTCAACGTTCAACAGCATACCATCAACGGTTAAAGCCTGGCACTTCATTCCCAATTTCTTCTTCTCAGCTCCTTCATGCTGCTTCCCCTCAAATTTCTCAACATTCATCCCCTTGGATTGATCACCAAAATTTGCTATCAGCTCTTCCTAAAGCTGGAACACCTTTACAATCTGCAAACTTTCCTTTCCTTGGAACATCTCCTTCCACTCCTGTTGCTCCTTCACCCATACCGGGGGATTTAGAGAAACAGACCTCCGCCGTTTCATCAATTTCAAATGCTGGAAGTATTGGGCGTCAACAAACAGCACATGGACTAACACATGCTCAGTCTCTCGCAATTGGGGCACCTGGGATCTCAGCTTCCCCTCTGCTTGGAGAGTTTTCTAGCTTGGATGGAAATCAGGGTAGTGCGACCACAACTACTAAATTCGTTAGTTTTCTAGTTGGCATTACTATTATGCTTTGGGTCCTTTTTTTTTTAATATGTTTTGTGTGATAAAGTGTTTATCTTGGACCTAGTCTAGATAAAGTGTTTTGTGTGACTTCACTTGATTCAATAATGGTGAATCTTGGACCTATTCTACATTCATTGCCAGTCTTGCTAATTCCATATGGGTTCTAAGAAATTCTCATTTCATAAAGTTGTCTTGATAATTGTTACTTGATTTGTTCTAACTGAGCCCAAATTGTAAACTAGTTTATCCGAACAATTCATCATTTGATTCATCGAATAGTTCAATGTCGATTTAGTTTAGCTCGTGAATTAGTTTAATTTTAGTTCGACCTTATTTTGAATTTTCTAACTTTTATTTTATTTATGTTAAAAAGATGAATAATTTTTACACCACGATATTCACATTTCTTTTTTTAAGAGAATAAACGTAGTTTATCTGCAAATACCAATTAATAACTAATTTAACTTCAATTATAAACTTAAACAAAGTCATCGAAGGTATGATAGTCTATGCATATGATATAATATATAAAATCTTTCATAATCCAAGCATGTGGACAATAGGTTGTCTTTTTTTAGTAATGTTAGAAGTGATAGGTCCCAAAACTGATTTTTTCTTAATTTTTTTGGGTGAAATTCAGCATTAGTTGCTTAATCTTGGAGGACACAACTATAACTTTTTGTTTGAACAGTAGGACACAAATGTGACTTGCATATATAAAAAAATATTCTAGAGCCCTCCAAAATTCAATCCAAACCATTCATATATACCTTTGAATTGATATATATTTCAAATTAGCACTCATCCATTTTAATAAAAAATTAAATTTCTTCGTTTAAGTTAGTTAACTCAAACTGTGGATTTGACAAAGTAAAAAGAGAAATAAATTAATCTATTCTAGCAATTCAGCAAATTATGACAAACTTTAAATAGGGGAGGTTCAAATTTAAACGCAAATTAATTGAATTGTGAAGTAATAACTACAGTTTACTTGTGTTTTATATGCATATTTTCTTTAGTAATAAATAAAAATATTAATGTTTTTTTTTTTTTTAACATAGGTATCCTCACTCTACATTGGAGGTGAGATTTAATCTCACGAGCATGTATAAAGTTTTCAATCTGCACACTAGTTAAGTCGATGAGAAATAATTCTATGAAGATTGGTTTAGAGAAATTGAATGTGAATTGAATCCAAGACTTCATTTTACAAGCGCCTTGACCGTCAAACCAAGCTACTCATATTAAAGAGAAATATATTAACAATGAGAGATATGATCGACTATTATTACATTAGAAAAGCATAAAGCAAATTAAAGGCCGACATCAAGTGTCACCATCACTTATCTATTATCTCTTGGGCTAACACTAGATTAGTAGATTCTCTCCAACTAGAGATATTCTCTCTCTCATGAAATTCTTATTTTTGAGATTATAAGATTAGGAATTGAATTTTAAGATAATCACTAAAACTATTACAGCAGGTCAATGCGTCTCTTTATCAAACATTTTGGAAAGGGGCTTGTGTTAACCCTTCACATGTGAAGTTAAAAGAGTGATTTTTTCTTTTAAGAGTTCACTGTGGACATGATCTCATACTTTCTTTTCTTTTGAACAATGAAATTATCTTTTCCCTCAATGACTTAAGCATCAATATTGTACATGTTAAATTTATTTTTATTACAATATTTTATATTATTCTTCCTTCATATGACAAATATCGGCCGATAATTTTATCTCTCCTCTTGATATCGGCATTTTCTCTCTCCTCCGATATTGGAACCGTGAAAAAACCGCAAAAAACCGTGACGAACCGTGAAGAACCGTAAAAAACCGCAAAAAACCGTGAAAGCCGTATCGGACGGACCATGATGAACCGTGGAGAACCGCAAAAAACTGTGTAAAACCGTGGAAAACCATGTAAAAACCGTATCGGTGTTTTTAAAAAAATATAAAAAAATAAATTTTAAAAACCGATATTTATGAATATCGGCTGATATTGTGACCGATATTTCGGACCGAATATCGGCCATATCGGCCGATAATATGTATATACGGCCGATACGATATCGTTCAGTATGAAAATACCGATACATATCGGCCGATACGATATGTATCGGCCGATATTTAAACCTTAGGTATGCATATTGTAATTATCTCATTTTTCTTTTTTCTTTTTGATTAGTAAAGATTTATTCTTTATTATTAATAATAAAGACATTAATCCCAAATTATGTTAAAGAACCACGTTACCACATATCATCTATAATAAACTTTTTGTTCCTTAAATCATGAGTTCAAATTAATTTATTTATTAATCAGGTCAATGCACTCCCATTGAAACTGTATTTTTCTAAATTGGTTAAATTAAAAATTGACACTACTAAATTGGGAACTATACGCACTGGGCACTGTTTACTATGAAACCCATCTAAGTTTCCTTTCTACTGCGTGTATTTGGGGAAGGATTCACCAATTAAGATGATGATAGATTTATTAGAAAGATCTGTTGTTAGATGTGTAGATCAATTAAGTTTTTTTTTCTAATTTAATAACTTTAAAATAAGTATTAATTTTTAACTTTTTGTAGCAATTTGGGACAATTTGATCAATACATCCAAAATAATTTTTTTTACTATATTTAAATATAGACCAAGAA
Source organism: Chimonanthus salicifolius (assembly GCA_013350335.1). NCBI lineage: Eukaryota > Viridiplantae > Streptophyta > Magnoliopsida > Laurales > Calycanthaceae > Chimonanthus > Chimonanthus salicifolius. The sequence continues at coordinate 55,809,550 of CM023536.1, forward strand.
TCTGCCTGTGGAAGATTGATTGATTATTTTGTCATTGTTTTTTTTTCATTAACATGCTTCGACAACTCGCAGGGTAGATGGATGAGCTTGTAATGGAAAATTCCAGTTATTCTTAAATCTGCTTCAAAGAAGATCATCAAGGCTTGATGAAAGTAAAATAAAGAGAGATGGTACCTATTTCATCGAATTGATTGATATATTAAAATTAAATTATATACTCTATATGTATAAACATATAAATTTTAAAAGCATGATATTTAAAGATAGCTTCATTATATGTAGTTGATATATTTGTATATCTCTAGTTAGCATTGGACCAAAGTGAGTTTCATGCAAAATGTAAATATTAATTACCAAGGTGATTAAAAATATTAGAGATTCAAAAAAATAATTTAAAGTAATCAAAACTATGTGAGGTTAAAAGCATCGTTTCCCGTATTAAATTGCTTGATCTTTATGGAATGATCTTTTAACAAACCTCTAAATAGGGTAAAAATAGGATATGTGTAAGACTTAAAAACAACTAAAAGTAATTAACACTTGAGAAATTTAAAAAATATAGCTTTTATGGTTGGAGTGATATGATGTTTTGAGTATCATATGATGGAGTGAATTGGGCTTTTTTTAGGATATAAAAGCTCGGTGATTAAAAAATTAAAATGATTTAACTTGAGGATGGACGTCAGATCCTTATTCAAATTTAAACATTGCATTAATATTTACTTTAGTTGAGTGAATTTTAAAATAAACTATCTAATTGGTTATACTGATGAATTTAAAATATATAATAAGTTGTAATATTCTCAAAAAACCTTATAATAAGTTGTAATATCTAATCGGTAACCATTCTTCTTTTCTTTTCTTTTTTCATATTGTCTCTGAATGAAAAATGAGTATTTGAGAAAAAAAGAAATAATCTTTTATATCTAATAATAATGTAGTATTATATAGGTTTTATTTCTTTGATAACTTTCATAACATATAATTAGTGGTAAGTCAAAAAATGTTAAAGTTAGAAACTTTTGATTGTCGTTTGGAGATTGCAACTAACTAACTAACTAAGTGATGACTAAAGTGTACTCTAGTTTTAATTAGTTGGATCAGTTATAAGTTGTGAAGATCAGTTACTCATTTTAACCGACCAAGTTTTATGTTAATTTGATCATTTGAACCCTTAACGGATGAGATTGGAAGTTTATTAAAAACTCTATAAGTGAAAATTACAGTTAAAAAAAAATTAAATTTAGTCACTTAATCTTAGTAGTCAAATATTATTAACATTCTTATTTTTTATGGATGCATGATAATTTTGATTATTAAGATCTAGTGCTAGAATTTTCTTTTTCAACTCAAATTTGGTGTCATGCCGAGCTTCATATAACTTTCAATCCCCCTAGATATTTTTCTTTTAAATATTTATTATTATTTTTAAAAATAAAAATAACCTAACGTATAACTTATGTAGCTTTATTAAGTTTTTACTTAAATCATTTAAATCTAGGTGAAATCCAAAGGTAAAAGTTGTTAATTTTTTCTCATCCGTGACACTTCACAAGCAGCAGTGAATGTGGAAAGCTTAAATTTATTATAAGAGCGTCTCAATTTGTGAGAACAAGAAATAAAAATAAAAGTAAAGATAGACTGGGAAAAGAGGTGAATCTTTATATCAAACTCTATAATGTTGATATTTAAAAAATTTCGGTTCCATCACACATGTTTCCATATTAATATTGTATATTTTTTTTCTTAAATACTTTTGTGTGGAATTTTACTGTATTCGAGTAGGTTTTCGCAATGAACTGTATCGTAAAAATTTGAAAAAAAAAAATGATGGTAAAAAATTTAAAATTTAAGCAATTTTTTATTAAAAGAAAAAATATTTTTTAACACCATAATTCTCTTTAAGACTTAAGAGTCTTAAAAATGTTAAAAATATGTATTATTAATTTATTTCACTAGTTCATAAAATATTTCTTTTTATTTATTTCTTAATGGATCTTACAGAGAAAACTCGTAAAAAAATCTTGTGTAAATAAAATTAACTCAAGAGCCAAAAAAAAAAACCCCTCTATTTCAATATCAAGTATCAACTAATCTTAAGTCTCGCTAGGCTTGTAAATGGATCTAGATCTGGCCTGTGGACTGTCCCTCTCGGATCCTGGAGTCCATTTACAATCCGGATCCTAGAGGTCCGATAAGGACTTGCGAACCGGATCTAGTAGTCCATTAAAACAAATGGGCGGGCCGCGGGCCGTCCATGGACAGTTCGATGGACCCAAATATAAGTTGCGATTTTACGATAATTAGGACATAGTTCCTATTTTCCTCAATGTTATCAGAACCAGACCGTCTAACGAACCATCTTCAAAGAGGTTCGGGTTCGACCGCTAGTCAAAACCGGTAAAAGCTGGTCAAGTATTAAAATAATATAAATATTATATATAATATTAAGTAAGACATATTTTACCGATAACATTAATATAAATATTAAAAATAACATTCAAACTCTAAGTAATATACCAAAACGGTGAAATATATGGGATAGAAATAGTAATAAACATTTATATTTCAAATATAAACATTTTTTAAGGGGAAAATTAAAAAAAAATAAAATAAAAAATAAAAAAATTCAAATTTCTGAACCGAGGTTCGAGGTTCACGATTTTTGTCTCAAAACCCCATAAAACTGCGGGTCTAACCGGTTTTATGCGGTTTTAACCCAAAGCCGATTTTTGACAAGGACTGAACCACAGACCCCGCAGAGTGGATAAGAATAAAAAGAGTTTGAACCGAAGGAGAGATAAGGAAGAAAATGAGAAAAGAGAGGGATAAGGAGGAACATAGATAAGGAGATGAAGGAGTTAGCCGATGTAAATGAGAAAAAAATGGGATAAAGAGAGGGTTTACACGGCACTTGTTGTGTACGATCGGTTGAATTTGAATAGGTCCCTTATTTCATCTTTTCTCTCTTCTATAAATTGATGGCTTTGGGTCCATTCAATGGTGAATCGAGCAAGGCATTGAAGGGCCTGACTTTGAATCAACTCAAATGGGTTGAAAAAACCTGTATTAGCTAAGCAGCCAGGACAGCAACAACTTCAGCAGTCTGTTGTCCAATCACACTCGATGCCACACCAGCCACAATCTCAGATGACGCAGATTCAGCAGCATGATAATCTTGTAAACTCAATGCAGCCGATGAATACGCAAGGTTCGTTGACCTCGATGCAGCCGGCTGCTGTGACGAACTTGCAGCATGGATCTATGCCTTTATCAACTCATTGGGTTGTTCCATCTTCACAACCGAACATGATGAATGCTCTTCAAACTGGTTCGAGTTTGGACTCAGCACCTGGGCCCACACTCAGTTCATTGTCACAGGGTGCGGTTGGTTCTATGCAGCAAGGTGCTGTGGGATCTCTGCAGCAGAATACTATCAATACACCTCAGCAACAAACATCAGCACGTTGTCGCAGAACAGTATGAATCAATTACTATCCAATGTCGATTCTAATATGGTACGACAACACCGTTTGAAGCAACAACAACATGAGCAGCAACTAATTCAATCACAAGAGTTAAAGGACGAATACCGGCAACGTCTCATTCTCCAAATGATACAGCAATGACAAATGATCGAGCAGCAGCAACAACAACTGCAACAGCAAAAGCTGCAGCAATCTTCACAGTTACAGCCACAACAAATGTCCCAGCTTCATCAGATGACTGAAGTGAATGAGCTAAATGTGAGACAGGGTGCTGGTTTCATGCCAGGACTGTTTCCGCAGTCCTACCCTGCAGGTCAACGTTCAACAGCATACCATCAATAGTTAAAGCCTGGCACTTCATTCCCTATTTCTTCTCCTCAGCTCATTCATGTTGGAATACCTTTACAATCTGCAAACTTTCCTTTCCTTGGAACATCTCCTGTTGCTCCTTCACCCATACCGGGGGATTTAGAGAAACAGACCTCCACTGTTTCATCAATTTCAAATACTGGAAGTATTGGGCATCAACAAGCAGCACATGGACTAACACATGCTCAGTCTCTCGCAATTGGGGCACCTGGGATCTCAGCTTCCCCTCTGCTTGGAGAGTTTTCTAGCTTGGATGGAAATCAGGGTAGTGCGACCACAACTATTAAATTCGTTAGTTTTCTAGTTGCCATTACTATTATGCTTTGGGTCCTTTTTTTTTTAATATGTTTTGTGTGATAAAGTGTTTATCTTGGACCTAGTCTAGATAAAGTGTTTTGTGTGACTACACTTGATTACAATAATGGTGAATCTTGGACCTATTCTACATTCATTGCCAGTCTTGTTAATTCCATATGGGTTCTATGAAATTCTCATTTCAAAAAGTTGTCTTGATAATTGTTACTTGATTTGTTCTAACTGATCCCAAACTGTAAACTAGTTTATCTGAACAATTCATCATTTAATTCATCGAATAGTTCAATGTCGATTTAGTTTAGCTCGTGAATTAGTTTAATTTTAGTTCGACCTTATTTTGAGTTTTCTAACTCTAATTTTATTTATGTTAAAAAGATGAATAATTTTTATACTACACGATATTCACATTTCTTTTTTTAAGAGAATAAACGTAGTTTATCCTCAAATACCAATTAATAACTAATTTAACTTCAATTATAAAGTTAAACAAAGTCATCGAAGGTATGATAGTCTATGCATATAATATAATATATAAAATCTTTCATAATCCAAGCATGTGGACGATAGGTTGTCTTTTTTTAGTAATGTTAGAAGTGATAGGTACCAAAAACTGATTTTTTCTTAATTTTTTTGGGTGAAATTCAGCATTAGTTGCTTAATCATGGAGGACACAAGTATAACTTTTTGTTTGAACAGTAGGACACAAAATTCTAGAGCCCTCCAAAATTCAATCCAAACCATTCATATATACCTTTGAATTGATATATATTTCAAATTAGCACTCATCCATTTTAATAAAAAATTAAATTTCTTCATTTAAGTTAGTTAACTCAAAATGTGGATTTGACAAAGTAAAAAGAGAAATAAATTAATCTATTCTAGCAATGCAGCAAATTATGACAAACTTTAAGTAGCGGAGGTTCAAATTTAAACGCAAATTAATTGAATTGTGAAGTAATAACTACAGTCTAGACACTTACTTGTGTTTTATATGCATATTTTCTTTAGTAATAAATAAAATCCATATAAGACAATTAAATTAGGACAGAGGGAGTATTATTCTTCCTTCACATGACAACTAAAGCGAAGCCAAGGAGCAAATTTTGTCTTTTAAGATTTTACTGCACGTATATTGTAATTATCTCATTTTTCTTTCTTTTGATTAGTAAAGATTTATTCTTTATTATTAATAATAAAGACATTAATCCCAAACTATGTTAAAGAGCCACATTACCACGTATCATCTATAATAAACTTTTTGTTCCTTAAATCAAAAGTTTAAAATCATGAGTTCAAATTAATTTATTTATTAATCAGGTCAATACACTCCCATTGAAACTATATTTTTCTAAATTGGTTAAATTAAAAATTGACACTCCTAAATTGGGAACTATACGCAGGCACTGTTTACTATGAAACCCATCTAAGTTTCCTTTCTACTGCATGTATTTGGAGACGGATTCACCAATTAAGATGATGATAGATTTAGAAAGATCTGTGTTTAGATGTGTAGATCAGTTAATTTTTTTTTCTAATTTAATAACTTTAAAATAAGTATTAATTTTTAACTTTTTGTAGCAATTTGGTACAATTTGATCAATACATCCAAAATAATTTTTTTTTACTAAATTTAAATATAGACCAAGAATCTGCCTATGGAAGATTGATTGATCATTTTGTCATTGTTTTTTTTTTTTTATTAATATGCTTCGACAACTCGCAGGGTGGATGGATGAGTTTGTAATGAAAAATTCCGGTTATTCTCAAATCTGCTTCAAAGAAGATCATCAAGGCTTGATGAAAGTAAAATAAAGAGAGATGGTACCTATTTCATCGAATTGATTGATATATTAAGATTAAATTATATACTCTATATGTATAAACATATAAATTTTAAAAGCTTGATATTTAAAGATAGCTTCATTATATGTAGTTGATATATTTGTATATCTCTAGTTAGCATTGGACCAAAGTGAGTCTCATGCAAAATGTAAATATTAATTACCAAGGTGATTAAAAGTATTAGAGATTTAAAAAATAATTTCAATTCATCAAAATTGTGTGAGCTTAAAAAGCATTGTTTCCCCTATTGAATTGATTGATCTTCATGGAATGATCTTTCAACAAACCTCTAAATAGGGTAAAAATGGGTTCTGCATAAGACTTAAAATCACCTACAAGTTATTCATAAAATATGACAAACATGCGATATAAGTTCAAAACTTATTTTTGGGATATAAATAGTTGGAAATTGAGATGTTATTTGTGTTGTCTATTAAAATCTAATATTAATGTCAAACCTTTAAAAAAAAATCTAATATTAATGTGAGACATCTATATAATTTGAGAGTTGAGATTGATAAAAATAAAGATTGATGCTACTTTTGTTGCGAATAGCCTGCCAATTTTTTTAGGAATTTTTGTGATGTTTGCTTTTTTTTTTTGGCATTCATTAAATAAGAAAACCTGCAAGAGAATTAAAACTTTTCTTTTCATTTTTAATTTTTTTTTCTATGGGTAGTTTTTTGGATATGGGTATGTGAACAGATGCACGTTACTCGGTTGAAAAATATGATTGATGTTTAGATTTATTTCTTTCATCACTAAACTTATCCTTTTCCTGAAAGTCGGTTTTATAGATGAGAAGAAACTGATCCATCAAGGAGATTCATTGTTGTTTCACTACTCTGGCAGTGGTTCATATTGACGGTATAACTCCTAATTAATATTAGATTGACCTCACCACCGACCCTCGAGATAAGGAAAGCCAACGGAACTGAGGGTATAAATATTGTTGATGAAATCAATAAAACCATTGTCAGACCTCTTCCTCAGGGAGTTGTTCTTCATGCTACCATAGATGCTTGCCACAACGGCGCTGTACTAGATTTGCCATTTCATAAACTCATAAACAAGAAGTGTTAATAATAGCCGACTTGTTCATTCTGCAGAGAAATGGCAAATGTAGAACAGTGCCACTGTGGCAAATCTTCAGCTTCATCCCACCTATTCCAGGTATCCTACTTTTCCATTACTCTAATTCTAACTTTTCTTTTCCTTTTTCCTTCCTTTTCTTCCTCAGAGAAGGAAAAGTATTTTCTAAGTAATTAATTGTTTCATCGAAATGCAGAAAAGAGGGTTTTTGTTGAACATAAGAAAAAGAAAAGTTCTTCTTTGGAAACTGATAAATTTCTAATCATAAACGAGGAAACATTTTCTTTCTTGTTTTAGTTAATATGGATCCCTTCTAATTCCTATTGGGATCCTCAATGCAACCACATCATCTCTCTCAATATTGATTTAAAAAATAGAGTGAAATTACCTTTTGCCCTTAAGAAAAAACAATTCCACCTCATCATTCGAACGAAGTGCAGGACATTTTTTATTGGTTCGAACTAACCTTGCAGTGTGAATCGTATCATTCGAACCATCTTTATGTGTACTGTATAGTTAGATTTTCAAACGAGGCCATTTCTCAATCAATTTTTACAAACAAGGTATCAGAATTCATCTACTCTGAATTTTATGAACTCCGAAACTGATTTTAACTGAAAATGGTATAGTTTTGTCCTTCGAAAATCATATCCAAAGAATTAAGGAAAAATGGCATTCCGTCTTAATTCTTTGGGTACGATTTTTTAAGTTTAAAACTATACCCTTTTCACTTAAAATCAGTCATAGAGTTCATAAAATTCAGAATAAATGAATTTTGATACCTTGTTTGTAGAAATAGGTCGAGAAACCGCCTCTTTTGATATCTTTATTATTTTTTACTAGTGATACTTGTATTTTTTTTTTCCAATGATTTACTGTGTTTCTTTTATGGCCTCGTTTTGGTGATTGTTTGTTTTCATTTTGTGTTCATGTGTTATTTTTTATTTTCTCTAAATAAAATTTAATATTTGATTAAAAAAGAAAAAAATTATATCTAATAATGCAGTATGTGATATATTTTATTTTATTGTTTATTTCATTGATAACTTTCATAACATATAAATAGTAGTAGGTAAAAAAATGCTAAAGTTAGAAGGTTTTGATTGTTGTTTGGAGATTCCAATTAAGTAGTAACTACGGGATGATCAGTTACAAGTGAAGATCAGTTGCTCATTTTAACCGACCAAGTTTTATGTCAACTTGATCACTTGAACGCTTAACTTTTAAGCAAGAAAGGATATGATATCTTTGGATGGATTTTAGTTGAGTTGCTAATATTGAATGCCTTTAATAATTCAATTTTGGGGTTTAGAATAGAAGAAAATATATATACTCTTGTTTTCTCTCTCTTATTCTTCCTATGGGTGATTGGAGGTTGAAAGTGTAGACCCAAATCAAGGATCAACCTAACTTAGTTACCAAGATATTTATACTCATTTCTATAGGGGCAGCCATCTTTCCATTAGAGTTTTGTGTAAAATTGATAATAAACTAAAATCCGTGTCTGATTATACAAATCTACTATTGAAACTTTATTTCTAAGATGCTTGTGTGAATTTTTCCGCTTTCTCTCTGACATTCCCTCAAGAGGAGCATTTTCAAGTCGATAGTGATACCACACCAAAGTTGGCGCTTTCTTTATTTGGAAAAGAAGGAAATTCAAGTCACCTGTTCTCAACTGCTGCTTGTCTTGCCAAATGCTGCACTTCTTTTTCTAATTTATTATTGCAAGGTATTCTTAACTCAACTCTCAACTACTGATGCACACATTTGCTGGTGAAAAGCTGGCTCATTTCCTCTTGTGGAAGCTGTGATTGGATGGATTCCCCTCTCATTTCAGTCCCCGACAATCGAATTCAAGATTTTGTTTTGTTTCCTTAGCTGTAGAAAGTGCAGTACATCATTCAATACCCAATGGCTAAGGCAAGAGTACAGGATCGATCCCTCCACATTGTGGGTCATGGCTAAAATAGCCCATGCCAGAGTTGGGGTTAGGGTTAGGGTTAGGGTTAGGATCCTAGAAGCCATTTTGTATGGCTCTAGGAAGGATAGAATGGAGCAGCAGTTCTACTACTACTAGACTATTGCATGTGAATATGTATGCAGACAAATGGGTAGCCCACATGCCACACATGCCACTTAGATTCCTTTCCCCTTTCCAAATTCCAACAATGACTTTAACCCACATGACTTTCTTATCAGAAAACTCATCTCAAATTTTCACCCATCCCAACATTTCTTTTGGTGTTTGTTTAAATGTTAAAATTAGTGAAAATAGGATAGAACAGATTAGATGAATTTAGGTCTAATTTTAAGTCTAAATTTATTTTTTCCTCTCTATTTCCTTCTATTGTTATCATTCATCAAACTAGCATGAGAAACTCAAGAGACTTCTAATGATCAAGAGAATTGTTTGTTTTCCATCTTGATAGAAAAATTAAGAAAGAAGTCATGTTTTTTAAGAGAACGGGTTCCCCACGAAATACTCATTGACTCAAGAATCATAATCATTGATTTTCTCTAGAGAAGTAACTACACTTTGCATTCATTCATCCACATTCAAACACCTTATTGCGCTCATTTGAGATAAATATGTGAAGCATTCACTTATTTGATCAAGCCATTATATGATACCATCCTATTTGAAAAATCATTGGACAAGTTGTCTGAAACTATACAAAAAGTTTTCATTGAACAATTTCTCATTAAGGTAAAGGGCTTGGTTCAAAGATTTCTCCACAGAAATGGGCTGAATTCAATCTCTTTTTTACTTTTAAACATCCATGGTGCAAACACGTGACCTTTCACAAAATGTTTATGCAAATGGACATAACACAAATGCTCTTGAAAAATTAAAATAAAATAAAATTCATTCTGAGTACACTTGATTCAATAATGGTGAATCTCGGACCTATTTTAGATTCATTAGCAATCTTCCTAATTCTATATGGGTTCTAAGAAATTCTCATTGACCTAGATTAGTAGATTCTCTCCAACCAGAGATATTCTTGGGCTAACACTAGATTAGTAGATTCTCTCCAACCAGAGATATTTTCTCTCTCTCATGAAATTCTTATTTTTGATATTATAAGATTAGGGAATTGGATTTTAAGATAATCATATTTTGGAAAGGGACTTGTGGAAACCTTTCACATGTGAACTTAAGAGAGTGATTTTTCTTTTAAGAGTTCATTGTGGACATATTATAATGATCTCATACTTTATTTTCTTTTGAACAATAAAATTATATTTTCTCTCATTGACGTGGGTGGCCATTTAGACACCCGACTTTTCTACTAGGAGATACCCTTTTTTCAAAATTCAGGGTGAAATTATCATTTTATTTTTGAAAAATCTTTCATCATTCGAATGCACATAGGAAGAAGAAAATGGTAATTTCACTTTAAATTTCGAAAAAAGTGTCTCCTAGCAGAAAAGTTTGATGCCTAAATGGCTACCCATAGACGTAAGCATTAATATTACACCATGTTAAATTTTATCTCATCTTCTGTAATATGTACATAATTTGAATTTATTTTTATTACAATATTTTATATTATTCTTCCTTCACATGATAACTAAAGCGAGGTCAAGGAGCTCCCATGGCAAGAGGTGCTAGATTCAAGCTTCATAGTCTCACCTGATGTGCCTTAAGGGCAGTGACTATCATCTGTGGGGATTTTTAGCTGGATTTCCTGTAGTTTTCCACATGTTAATTTTTTAAAAAAAAAAGAGCAAATTTTATCTTTTAAGATTTTACTGTATATATATTGTAATTATCTCATTTTTCTTTCTTATTTATAATAAAGACATCAATCCCAATTTATGTTAAATTCTCTTTATTTTCCCACGTCACAGTAGAACCACATATCATCTATAATAAACTTTTTTTTTCCCTTAAATCAATAGTTAGCCTGTTCTAGCCTGGTGAAGATTTGGCATAAACATAACATAGTGTGAATCCCAGGGATACAAAAATCACCTTTACCGAGATATCGGATCGATCTCGGCCGATATCTCTCTCTCTCCTAAATTTTTTTGGACAAATATAAGCAGTATAAATGTGTATCGGCCGATATCTCGCTAGTAAGGCTGATACGCACATTATTGGCCGAGATTTATACTCCTAGTGAAATCTCCATGTCACCTTTATTCTCATCATTGCTGTTGGGCCCAAGTAGCGAGGTAGGCCCCACGAAGAAGCCCTTGACTTTTCCTATCGGGGGCTTGGTGGCATTACAAAGATGCTGATTGCACTATATAGACCTGGCCCAAGGCTGTCCTTTTTTGGCCCAGACTTGGGTTGGTCCTGGATAAATAGAAGCTTTTGGGATGGTTCTGGATCCAAATTCTAGTATGGGCCATTCATTGGGCCACTTATCTATCTCCGGCTCCTCGAAATTGCCAACAGGGAACCGAGATCTTCAACTTTGGGCTGCAGCACCCATTTTAAAGGTCCCACATCTTAATTTAGGATCCATTAACTTGCAACCCCAATGGTTTTCTCTTGTACTTTATTGAATAATGAATGGCTTTAATAGGCCCAGATGAGCACAAACACCGGCAAAGCAAATTGAATTGAAGTGCCCAAAAGACATCCATATACGTCTGAATTAACTGGCTTTTTCCAATGTCCGATTTACCTACATTGGTTTTTCAAATAACCTAATGCATATCAAGTATCAACTAATCTTAAGTCACGCTAGGCTTGTAAATGGATCTAGATCCGGCATGTGGATTGTCCGTCTTAGATCCTGGAGTCCATTTACGATCCAAATCCTAGAGTGCCGATAAGGACTCGCGAATCGGATCCAATAGTCTATTAAAACAAATGGGCGGGCTGCGGGCCATCCATGGGAGGTTCTACGGACCCAAATATAAGTTGCAATTTTATGATAATTAGGCATATTTCCTGTTTTCCTCTCTCGCATCACTCACTCGCTTCACTCGATCTCTCTCTCGCTATGCTCTCTCTCTCGATCTGCCTTGCTGGTCTCTCAATCTCTGCTCTCTCTGTCTCTAGCTGCCTCGCCGCTCTCTCGATCTGCCTCTCACGTTCTCCACTGTGATGTAAGTTCTCTGGGTCTCTTTGGTCTTTCTCTGTCACTTTTTATAATTTTTTCGTGGCTTTTCTTCAGACAAATTTTGGTTAATGTTGATGTTCTTCTTTACAATAGATATGGGTTTTTGACTCTCTTGTATTTGTAGTGGTATATGCTCTTTTTTTTTATTTTTATGGCTAGTTCTAGATCAGATTTTTTTGTTGATGGTATATATTTATACTAGAGTTTTTTTGGGAAGAAATTTCAGATTCGTTTGCTTGTGTTACTTCAGTTGTTGATTCATCTGTAACTTTTTTAATATTTAAAACAAGTTTTAAAAGGAAAAACAAGCGCACACAAGTTTATCAGGTTGCCAAAATCTACAGAATGATGTGTTCTTGGTTGTTGTATTTGCCTTTTTATATGGGTCAAAAATTTGGGTTCTGCTGCAATTGTCATATCTGTCTTGCTTGCAATTGTCATAACCTGTCTTGGTGCACGTAGACACCCGACTTTTCTTTCCTTACACATCCGTTTTCAAAAAATAGTGTGAAATTACGATTCTACCCGTTCTGCTTAAAATCATCCAAACGAACACGTAAGTGTAAAATGTGTTTGTTTCGATGTTGAAATCATTCGAACGAATATTTCAGTGGAAAAATACATTCTTTTGGATGGTTTTTAAAGAGGAATTTTCAAACAAGGCATTTTCTCGATCAAAACACTTTAACCTTGTTTGTAGAAATCAATTGAGAAATGACCTCGTTTGAAAATCCCTCTCCAAAAACCATCCGAACGAATGCTCAACATCTGAACAAACACATTTTACACTTATGTATTCGAATTATTTTAAGCAGAAGAGCAGAATCGTAATTTCACATTATTTTTTTAAAACTGGATAGGAAAAGAAAATTCGGACGTCTATATGTACGGCTTGATGCAATTGTCATAATATATGTGTTGCTAATGATTCAGGCTCTTTTTTAGGCCAGTGGGACAAATGTGAAGAGGAATCAGAAAATAGGACAATTAAAAGCATATAACCAAACTAAAATATTTCTAAAGATGGGATAACTAAAATATAGAAACTTAAATGGTGTACGTTCAACATATGTACACATCTTTTTAGGTATTTATAGCATTAATCTCATGGAAATATCATGATAGCTAAAATAAAATATTGTTATATTCTCATTTGTGATATTTTAAAGTTTAGACACCAGGTTTTTCTGCTAGGAGACACCAGTTTTCGGATTTTGAGGGGAAATTACGGTTTTGCCCTCCCATGTTTTATCATTCGGACGATTTTTTAGTTCATTTTTCACTTCCTTCGAACGATTCAGAATCGATCCCTTTCGCCCTCCCGCGTTTTATCCTTCGAACGATTTTTCAGTTGATTTTTCAGTTCCTTCGAACGATTCGACTGCACAGTCGAATCGTTCGAAGGATTTTTCAATTGATTTTTCAGTTCCTTCAAACGATTCCACTGTGCAGTGGAATCGCACAGTGGAATCAGTTCGAAGGATCATAAGATCCTTCGAATGAATCAACGTTTGCGGCTACAGTAAAATCTTTTAAAAAAATTTCTACACTAAAATGTCTTCTAAAATTTTAAGCACTGTGTATTTTCAAAATTTCTAAAATTAAATATCCAGGCTAATTACGATAATCTGGTAAAAATACTTTAAGACTTTAAGGTCGTTTAACATTCCCAAATACTTAAAACACAGTGTTTTACAAATAAGGGATCCCTCAACTGTGTCAAAAACATATTTAGGAATGCCAAACGACCTTGAAGTCTTAAAGTATTTTTATCATGCTATCGTAATTAGTCCAGATGTTCAATTTGAGAAATTTTAAAAATACACAGTGCTTAAAAAATAACTTTAAAGATTTAAAGGAGATTTTATTATTTAAAAAGTTATTTTTTAAATACTGTGTATTTTAAAATTTCTCAAATTGAATATCTGGACTAATTACGATAGCATGATAAAAATACTTTAAGACTTCAAGGTCGTTTGGCATTCCTAAATATATTTTGGACACAGCTGAGGGATACCCTTATTTGTAAAACACTGTGTTTTAAGTATTTGGAAATGTCAAACGACCTTAAAGTCTTAAAGTATTTTTATCAGATTATTGTAATTAGTCTAGATATTTAATTTTAGAAATTTTGGAAATACACAGTGCTTAAAATTTTAGAAGACATTTTAGTGTAGAATTTTTTTTTAAAGATTTTACTGTAGCGGCAAACGTTGATTCATTCGAAGGATCTTATGATCCTTCGAACGATTCCAGTGTGCGATTCCACTGTAGGAACTGAAAAATCAATTGAAAAATCCTTCGAACGATTCGACTGTGCAATCGAATCGTTCGAAGGAATTGAAATCAACTGAAAAATCGTTCGAAGGATAAAACGCGGGAGGGCAAAAGAGATCGATTCTGAATCGTTCGAAAGAAGTGAAAAATGAACTAAAAAATCATCCGAATGATAAAACACGGGAGGGCAAAACCGTAATTTCCCCTCAAAATCCGAAAACTGGTGTCTCCTAGTAGAAAAACCTGGTGTCTAAATGGGCGGCTTATTTTAAATATTAAAAAACAGTGAGAGGTTATAATATTGCTTTAATATCAAGCATTGGTTCTATTTGAAATCTAAAAGTATTTTATGGAGAGTTAGAAGCTCAATACTGAAGAAAAGGTATGAAAAAGAATATAATAGACTCTTGAATTGTAAAGATACAACTCATCAAATAATAAATATACCTTGGAGGCATAAAGACCATTGTTGTACAACCAACTTGAAGTTCAATTTATTGAAAGCCAAAAACTTTGGATCTTTCATCTGTGGTGAGTGTTTTTTTTTTTAGAAAAAAAAAAAAATTAGTTTGCTTCTAGTTAATTTTCTTGTTCAATTTTTTAAGTTGTAATTCAACTTTATCCATTATTATGCAAAACTTTGCTTCTAGTTTTTAGATTTGTACAATGACTGAACCTTTTGATTGATTTTCTTATTTTAAATCAAACACTTCATTAAAGTTTATATTAAACCTGAAATAAATTCAAAGATTTGTTCACTTAATTTAAATATGAGATTTGAATTATAAAATTAATTAGACTTGAAATTAATATTAAAATTTAGATTTGAGATTTTCCAATGCCATGGAGCCATAGACAAATTCCTCTTAGTTGATTTTGACTCAAAATCTATTTTATAATAAAAAATATAATATTTTCACAAGCAACGATAATAATACATTATCTTAAAATTTGCCTTGCCTTTCAATTGTGGGATAATTCGTATCATTATGATACTTTTTGTATTATAAATAAGCAAAAATAAATACAAGATGGCCAAATGGATTTCAATTTAACCCACTCAATGCAGCCCTTTATAACACTCTTATATTTGTAGTTAAATAATTGAATAAAAGAGATTACTTTTTAATTTAATTAAGAAATAATGATAAAAAATGAATTCAATTTGGCAAGTATAATCATTTCTAAATATAATTCCATCAATAATTATAATTTGTAAATAAAATTGAAGCATGCGTCATAAATATTATATAAATATAAGAGGCATTTGTATCCTACCATTCAATTGATACGTAGGTGGCTAAACATATCTTACAATGTGAGTTGGAGGTCTAGTTAGATTAAATTACGTTAAATGAGATATTTAAACTGAAATTTTATACCTGTATGATGTAATAATTATTTCGATAGGCAAGGTGTGATAAATTTAATTGATATTCAATTGAAGACAAGCGTATGGAGTTTAATCCTAAATTATTTTCTTTCTATATAATTTTGTTTATAAATTTCAAAAAATATAAATTGGATTTATTAAAATAAAAAATATAGTAAATAAAACAATCAGAATCAAATAGAACTTCGTGTATATTATATTATGCTTGAGTGGATTATCTGTTTTCCTGAACCCTTTCTTTTCATTGATTTCCGCAATCGAAATCATAACAGCTATACTTCCTTTCACCTATTTTCTGCTTCTCGCTTTCTTCTTTCTGTGATTTATCTTTCTTTGAATTATCTGTAGCTCTAGATCCGTTTGAATTTGGTGATGGATGGTAACAATTGGATGCCTAATCAAGGGGAACCTACCATGGATGCTGCCGATTGGAGAAGCCACTTAATGCCCGAGTCTCGCCCCCGAATTGTTAATAAGATGTGAGTTCCAATCTCCAAATCCCCATCCTTTTTTTTTTCTCTTAAATGACAAGCCAATGTTTCTTATTTTTTTTGGTTACTCTATAGTTTGTTAACGTTGATTAGGGTTTAGTTTATAATTATTTTCTATGAGTTTTAATGAATCAATTGCTGCACTAGGGGTGCCCTGAATTGAAAGTTTGCTAGTCTAGATTTTTCAGCGGAGCGGATGAGTTGCATGCTCTAAATCCACCCTCCTTTTTCCCTTTCCAAGAAAAAAGCTCATGTTTTTCCCCACTTTAGCTGTTATGTTGTGTGTTACATTAATTTGCATTTGGTTTCTAGTTGTTTTTTTTAAATGAATTTAATGAATTAATTGTTGTGTTTGACTGTTGCCAAAATTTCAAGGCTTTAGATTTCGCTTCGGAGTGGGTTATCCTTCTGTTCTTTTATGGATCGTCATGATCAGGGCTTTAGATTTCTCTTCAGAGTGGGTTATCCTTCTGTTCTTTTATGGATCGTCATGATCAGGGCTTTAGATTTCTCTTCAGAGTGGGTTATCCTTCAGACTGATGCCACCTGTTGACCTTTTATCCTCTAACCCTAAATCAATACTACGACAAGTGGAATTAGTGCTAGTGATTCGGAGTAGAAAGGCAGTGCAAAATATCTCAATGACTTTTTACAAAAAATTTAAGTTGTATCATTTTTTTTGAAATAGCAATCGTAATTGTATTAAAAGAAGAAGGCACCAGAAGTGCACTTTAAGTTGTATCATTGTTGCCCCCGACCATGCCCAAATTGCAAGTTTGTGTTCTTAATGCATTGTTTGTGCATGTTGAAGAAGAACTTGTTCACAGAGAAAAGAAGATAGTTTTTCTTGAATGTACCTATTAGGCACAGAAGAACTGCATTCTTACGGAGCAAAAACAACCCACTAACCCTATACACCCTGATCCTATAGATAAACATACAGATAAGTTGAAGATGGCAACTGTCCAAAGTATTTGATTCTCATATGTTCAGGATGGATTTTTTTTTTTTGGAAAGGTAACTGTATTTATTAATAAATATAGATAATTACAATAGAGAATTAGAACCCGAAAATTACAAATGACGGAAGACTAGTTTCGTAGACAAGGAGGCACTGATGCGGAGCACTATATGAAATTCCATATTTAGCAGGTTTCTATATTTAGATTTAGGATTTCCAGCTTTTCATGATTATATTTTTTTTTTCCATTTATTTCTTTAGTCTGATAGTTGGTTTTGTTTGGAAAAATTTAGTGATTTTACATATAATTAGGGCTTTCTAATCATTGGGGTAGTTTGGTATTTGTTTATTTGAGGGTATTTTGGTCTTTTTCATGTTTTTAATTCATTATACATGTGATGTAACCCTTCCATACGTGATTGACACTTAATGATGAATGAAATTGAAGTTTTCTTCGGCAGCTTGTGCGACGAAAATAATTTGGGAGTGATTCCTTTGGCGTGAGGCCCTTTTGGCATGAGGTTACCATCTTTCCATTTTTGAGTATTCATCTTCTTCTATCTCTTTAGCTCTCTTCCTCTCTCTTTTCGTTTTCTTATCCTTGAATTGCTGTCCCAGAAACAGCTCCAAAACCTGTCCTAAATCTGTCCCAGAAACAACCCCAAAACCTGTCACAGATCTGTCCCAAAATTTGTCCCGGTCCAGCTCCAGTTCTGTCCCAAAACAGCCCCAAGACCAGTCTCAGTCCTGTCCAAGATTTGTCTTTGACCTATCAGATCTGCTACTACATTTAGATCTGTATCTTAGACTTGTAAAACCCTCTTCTTAACCCTTTTACTCTTGTTTTACACCTTTTCTTGTTTTTGTTATTAATTGATTAATTCATTTCAGCCATATTAGATTTTAGGATGCATTATTTTTATCTAAATTTAGGCATTTAGGGTCACCCTATAGTTTGTCCTGCATCAGGCACCCTCTCTGGCCTTTTCATCGGCAGCAGAGTTCGCTGACCGAGGACACCAGGAAAGATGATAGTTGTGGTTGGAGATTGAATGACAATAGAGAACAATATGTTCAGGATGGATTCATATGCATTAGTAGATATTAGTTATTTCATTATTTATTTATCTATTTTTGGAAGTTTAGTGTCATTCTGTCTTTGTTTGTGTGCTTTTCTCCAACCATTGTGCTATGCTTATCATGTTTTTGGATTGCATTGCCCTTTTTTAAGAACGTCGTCACATACTTGTACTGATATCTGTTTTTCGACTCTCCTTTTCTATTTATGTTTGTTGCTAATGATTTTGGTATTTTTATTTAAGTTTATTGTCAAGACCTTCTTTAACCATTTCTGTTTCATGTGCATAGAATGGATGCTTTAAAGAAGCATTTGCCAATTTCTGGCCCTGAAGGATTGGTTGAACTCCGGAAAATTGCTATAAGATTTGAGGAGAAGATCTATGCTGGTGCCACAAGCCAGGTACATCTCTCACTCAGATGGCCTTGTTCATTTCCAAAATTTTGTCTTTATATTGCTGGTCTCTTCATCATGTGAACTGATATAATTCAAATTTGACTTCTCAATCTGTTTTACTTGATGGTCTTGATTTATATGGGTCAGTATGGAATCTAGATGTTATTGATGCTTGCCGATCTTCTTTGTCATATATCTATCTGCATGGATATTGGTTGGATACTGTTAAATGGTGTGGGATTTAAGAACTCCCAAATAATGGAATTCATTGACATTTTAGTGTTTAAATAATTTTTTTGGAGAAATGAAACCACAATGCAGCCAAAGAAGAATATGTATGTAAGCATGTATGTATGTACATGTGTATGTATATATGCATGTATATATATATGCAAGCATGCATGTGATATGGGAGCAACTAATTTTATCCCAGAATAGGGTTTGAATGAAATTTAGGGGTTTCTTTTCCTCCCTAATGCTTCTCAAAAGAATGAAACTGTAATCCCAGGGATCTCTTGAAGGCATGCTATATACATTCTACAAATTTCAAAATTATACCTTAAAGGTTAGGGCTATGCCCCCTAACCCCCTTTAGGGGTGTTGCTCCCTTGGGACCCAACTCAGAGGCAGAGCTATGCCCTTGGGAGTTGGGACTTCCAATTGGGGTCCAGTGTTCAGCATGACCTTGATCACCACAAAGTAGAATACATCTTCACAAAAAAAAAAAAAAATCCATTTTAACAATATTTTATTTGAAATACCACCAAATTGCAGTGTGAAAATATTTATTGTAGTTTCTCATTTGCACCAAAAGAGTATTTTATGGATCCTATTTTGGGATTTTACAAAGAAGTTTTATTTCATACTTCAAACTCTTCAAGGGGTTGATTTTCAAATGTATATAAATTTTATTGCAAAGAGAGAAGATACAAGTATAATCCGTGTAGTTTAAGAGTGATTATTGTTATTATTGTTTTTATTGAATGTGCAATGTAAGAGATGCATTGTGGATGGTATGTTAATTACATGCCAACACATTGGGATGATGGCTTTGATGATGATTGCAATTGTTATGTTAATTATTTTTTTTAAAAGTTATTATTATATTAATTACATCTTTAAAGAAAGAAACGATGGAGTTTGTAATCAATATCGCCTTGGATAGTTGAGCCATGTCTCTTTTGAAAACATTCCAATGCACAGCTGACGAGTTATGGAACATGATCAATATTACTTCCTCCGTTTTCTTGCTTTTTTCTCCTTCGTTTCTTCCTCGTCTTTTTTCCTTTAACAACATAATCGAAAGGTGGCTTTTCATTTTCCAAAGCCATGCACGTCTTCCCTCTTTTTTTCCTCTATTTTTCCTTTTTTCTTCTGGATCGAACAATTGAACGATTGTTCGAGTTGGAATTGCACGGTCTATGATTTACCCAAAAATCGCATGATTATTGGCCACTTTTGATTTAGCATGCGAGTTAACTCACTGGACAATTTTATCAACGCTGCTTAAAGGTACATTTTCCAAGTAAAACAATTATAGAAAAAATTGGTCATTGTTTGTTTGTAGAAAGTTGGATGCCATCAGGGAGCTTTCTTCCTTTGCATATGTAATCTACATAAAAAAATAGTATCTCCCAAGGCTGATAAGCCATATTGACAGGGCAAGACTTTGTTTTGTTCCCCACGGGTTATTGGCTTGTGCATGCATGCATCCAAACTGCTGATCGTGCTGTGGGGCCTATTTTAGAATTTAGATAGAGTGGACTGAGTGAATTTCACTGATTGAACAATCCTAGCCAATTGGTATTTTATTTGAAATGGACAATTATGAAGAATATTGTAATAAATTGCATTCAACATGGAAAACAGATGGCTGCTGGATGCTTTCATCAATTCAGTATGGTGTTAAGCTATGCTCTATCCATTGTTGGTGCATGATTTGCATGTTCTAGATTGGTATGTATGTTTACGTTGTGCATTGTATGGATTGCTACAATGCTTTAGTGTAGTATAACTTGGTATTTTGTCAAAGATGCACTTGGAAGCCTAAGCCCATTGCCTAGCACTCTCTTAAGGGTACATTTCCAAGTAAAACAGTTATAGAAACATGACTTCTCTTATCCAATTAAGATGAAATTTTATAGATTCCATACACTAGCCAATGCTTTTCAAATCCACCAATCTATGTGGGCTCAAGTGGGACCATCATGCCCTTTTTTTAATAACCGGGCCATCATGCCGTTTGCACCGAAGTTTGGTGCAAAACAGCTTTATATATAAGTGGGATTAAGGGAAATGTGATTATATCATTCGTTAGCACTTATATGGGTTTGGCTTTTGGATTTCAATTGATTTTGAGTCTTTTAATTTCTCCCAATGATTGGTTATTGTCATTTCATAGTCACCTTCATAACTATTGTTGGGCAGTGGATGCTGGTTGTTATTTAAGAGAAGATGGTGGTGGTGTTATTCTGTACAATCAATTGCATCAAAATTGTGATATTTTCCATTTCAAAAAAATTGTGATATTATCAAGCAAATATGTACCACATGGGCTCCATGTACAGTTTTGATGCTATAAATTGTACTGAATCTTCTCATATTTTAAATTATTGTTATTAATGGTTAATGAAGATTATCAATAAAAAATCAATGGGATGATGAAAAAATGTTTTCAATTGAAGTGTATGTGTTGGATTGAAATCAAATCTTTTAGTATGACCTAATGGACAAGCTTGGTGTGAGCTTTTCCTTGTAGATTGGTCAATTGTATGGAGGCCAGTATGCTTATTTGAGAAGAACCATTTGTTACGAATCATATACTGCAGTTAACTCTGGTTGAGCTTATCAACACTCTACTTGTTCGATTCCACCTCCTCCCCCCATTTTTAATGTCTTAGTGTGCTGCTCTTGAAGCTGTGTTCTTTTTACTGGCATCTAAGGATTTGAAATGAATCACAATTAATTGCATTGAAGATTTACCTTTATTTGTGAAAGCTGATGAATTACTTGTAGCGGTATACTTATTCTTAAATTTCTCATATTTCAGTCTGATTATTTGAGGAAGATAGCTTTGAAGATGCTTACAATGGAGACAAAATCTCAGGGTAATGTTGCCAATTCCGTACCATCGAACCCTGGTGGAAACCAAAATCCACAACCCCCTGATCCAGGTAACAGCCTGAAATGTGTTTTTCCTGATGTAATGTGTAGCAGTGATGTGCTATGGTACTTATTTTGTCACAATTACAGCTACACAGAGTATTTACATGGGTATTGTGAAATATTTAAGGGCCACCCACCCCCTAATGCACCAAATCACCAATTGTGACCCTGTTTTTTGGTTTGGGGGGATGACGGGGATGGTAGCTTACCTTACTACATCGTAGTGACCCCTTAATTCCATCAAACTTTTTTCCCCTCAAAACCCCACCCACTCACCAACCCCACAACGCTCACTTAGCATGGGTTGATAATGCTTAAGATATTTAGAGATCCTAGCAGTCCATTATTTGGTCTTTTCTCCTGCAACATTCCATTAGTATCTTTTTGTCTGATCAGTGGGTTATCACTTTTCAACTTACAATATGGAAATTGTTTTTGGTTAATGCGTTCCTCAGGGTCCCACATTGTTTGATAGTCTGGACCACAGAAATGTGGGCACTACATGTGCAAATTAGTAAGAACTTATTGTTTGTTTATCAATCTATGTCATCAGTAAGATTTTCCATTGTTGCATAAATTACCTATCATACTTTGGTACTTCAAAATGAGTCTTTTGCTATAAGCGGTCTTCCTTTCAAAACCCTTAGTTTAGAGTTTAGGACGTCTAATGCTTCTTTGGGAAAATTTAATGGTAAAAACTGTTTGCAAGAGATGTTACCTAAAAATATAGGAGCTAACTAAACTAGACCTAAAAATATAAGAGCTAACTAAATTGGACGACTAAACCTCATATGAGTAGGGGGCTTCATTTGTCCAAACCCGGCCCCGAGGCCAGCTTGAACCTAACCTAAACAAATGGGTTCAGACAAAGTTTTTTGTCCGACAGGCCAGGCTTGGTCTTTTATTTAAAGCCCATCAAAACCCGCTTATTTTTTTTTGAAAGGTAAGACCCATTTATTTTTTTACATATTTTTTATTTATTATTTTATCAATTGAAAATCTAACCATATAGATTGAAAGAAGACTTCAAAATAAAAAATATGTTAAAATTTCATCTCAAAGAATCAATTTTTAGCCACTCGATCTTAACGATCAAAACACCAGGTGTCATCTTTTCAAGGATGTTTGCCAACTTTGACTCTTTTTTTTTTAACGGTTAATATATTAAAATAAAGGAAGCACCAGAGGTACAATTACAGAAAACATAAGCAGCAAAACAAGGAAGCACTATTGCTCAACTTTAACTATCAAGATCAAGTGAGTAGAAATTGAATTTTGGACTGAAATTAAATGATAATAGATATTTAGGTATACTTTCAATCTGTACAGTTACATTTTCAATTTGCATAACAATTTTTTTTAAAAAAAGTACCATATAAAAAATAATTGGTTTTAATTGGATGGGCTCGAGCTTTGGCCTCCAAAGCCTGTTAGGCTTCGGTAAAAATAATCGTGATCATGCTTTTTTTAGTGAAGCCCGCGCCGAGCCCGACCGAAGAACACCCCTACATATAAGGGATTAAAAAGCTTTTGAGAATGGTTATTGCACAAAATTTGTAAGATTTGTGTGGAGAAGCTTCCATTGTTATTAGTTTTAGTTCCTCATTTATGGTCCCTAATCCCATCTTAATGATGACTTCAGGAAAGTGATTTCCTTTTTCTTTTTATTTATTAATATTTGGGCTTGGTTTCCTTTGCTTCATTGATTTGTCTATTTCCAAGGCTTTATTTTTTATGAGAGTTTGTCTATTCCCAAGTTAACTTTTTTTTCTGTCCTCTTTGCAGCTTCAATGGATTCCACAGTGCAAACCGGGCATGCAGGTGTAGTTGATTGGCAAGAGGAGGTCTATCAGAAGGTAATTTCTTGTCACTGTAGTTGGATTCCTCCTATGCAAGAGATCTCTATTAAGATATATATTATATGGTAAGATCAACCTAGAGTAAGATCGGCCTTGTTTGTTGGAAATCCATACACATGGGGACTACTTTTTGGCATGAAAAACCCTTGCATTTCAACATCCCAACATGATAGGTGATGAGCCCCTACATCACCTGCAAACAACTCATTTTCACTGTTGGAGGTGGCTGTCCATTGGGTTCTTGAGCATTTTGTTCTTGTCAATTAAACCCAAATCAAATAGCCACTTTGCGATGCTAATCTACTGGAACCACAGCCTCATCTCAAGTAGAATCCTTAGATTGGACATGCATCTCCAATAAAATCTTTACGTTAATGCTAGATCATTTACAGTATCTTATGCTTGCTTTTTATACTGGGCAAATGACTTGTCAACCACATCTTGCATTGCCCACTTCTTGTTTCCATTTGATTTGTCATATTCACCCGATTATTATGTTTGATTTTATCTCAATCATTGTTGTTAAAATCTTACAATACATGATTCATATCTTAAGACTCATATGATATGATAAAAAGAAAGATTCATATCTATTACCAAATCTTTCCATTCCTATAAACAATAGAATTATGGGCTATTTGAAATGTGAAAGCATGGAACATTTTGTTTTGCTGTTTTTAAGGCTTGAGTTGTTGGGCATATAAAACCCTTGGATTTTTTTGTGGTTTTTAGTTCATTGTTGACTTTTCATTGTGTATTGGATTAGATATTGGTCATATACTTTTGAGAGTTGGAACATTGAAATTTGAGCTCCAATGAACTAATTATATAATATTCATTTAATACTGAAAGGAGGAGAATTGCTCACATTTTTACCTTTTAAATATATTCTGTGTTATTTTATTCATCCCAAAATTTTGTCTTATTTCAAAAAAAAATATTTTTTAAGGATCATTTTCGCGTGGAGTGGGATAAAAGCCTATTAGTAGATTCTTTGAGTTAATACGAATATGATATGAATGATTTTGAGGTAGTAAGATTACGAATAACCCTCAATGAACCTAATTTAGTACTCAGTGAGCCTTTCCTAACTATGCAACAACGTATGATTCTAGACGATGAGAGTTGGAGATTGAAATAATTATAGAATGCCGCATATGGGCAAGTCAAAGCTTATAAAAGAAGGCCGCCTTCTCACTAGGTTAGAAGGTGATTTGGAGTTCATCGAAAAATTTAAAGCTTTGATTTGATGTGAAAATAAAGAAACAGGACAAGTAATTTGGGACAATTTCAAAATATATATAGGACAAGTATTTTGGGACAAAGGGAGTTTATAATATTTATGTTTCCATAGTTTACGATATACAATTTGTGGTTCAAGATGTATAACGATTTTATGATACAATTTAATTTTCACAACATTGATCTCGATTATCCAGCTTCTTCATGGAATGGTGGAGTTGGGTTTTATATCTTCTGAGGAGGCACAATGGGGTTTGGTGTGGAAATAGTCACATGAACCTGTCATTCACATGGGTTTCAGTGGGGTCTTTAAGGTTTTTGACCCAAAATGGGTGACAGAGAACTGTTTGTTTGAGGTTGCAGTTGCATTGTGGTTCAGTTGCATCACTGTTTTGTTCTCCAATGAACACTTGAAAAACGTGTAGTGGTTAATGTTAGAATTGGAGATGAGCTACATTTTAAGTTAGGTGAAAAATCAACTTGACATTTTTACTAGTCAGGTCCTCAAGTTAATAAATTGACTTGAGATCATTTCTTTAGTTTTTAAGCCATGCATGTCAGAATATTAAAATTTAAGGGTTTCCTACTATAAAAACTGGGCTCCATGTATATGGTTTTTCAAGAAACAAGGTCAACCTTGCATAAGGTCATATTATCAAACCCCTGCTCCTTTCTCAATATGGATCTCTTTTATGTTAAGTCACAAATGCCTTCCCTGGTCAACTAGGGCTGCGACTTGGGCAAATCTGTCAGGTTGAGAGCCAATTCTAAAGGTATTGTTTTAGCTTTGCCTAGCTTTGTCTGTAACCCAATCCACTTATAAAAACCACTGCCCATTTTTATGTGTATTTTGATGGCATAATCAAATATGCATATTTTCTATAGTTAGTCCTACGTTACATGGACTCTTCAAGATGTGTGACACACTCATGTTAGACATTTGTATTCGTATTGAACGCCTGCACCTACATTGCACACGCACCAATTGTTGGACACTCGAACCCAATTTTGGACTATTCTAGTACTTTTTAACATTGTTTTCTAAGATGACTAAAATGTCAACACATTTCTCCTCTTACCTGATTAATGTATTGATGTATTTATTAATTAATTGTTTAGTATAAAACTAGTACATTTTAGTGGTATTTTCTCCTTATTATCATTTAAAATAAATTTTGATTTAAATTCGTTTAAATGTTGTGCCATATCCTCATGTCCTTTTTTATTCTTGATTACTGAGTCTGTCCTTCACACTTGTGTTGGACTTCGACACTTGCATCTGTATCTATGTAGAAAATAATGATAAGAAAAGAACAGGAAGAAGAAAATATGGAGAAGAATTAACATTTTAAAAAAATATGGAGGAGAATTCTTCTTTAAATTGTATTGAATGTGCTCAAGTACTCCATGAGCCATAGTCTGTAAAGCTTTTGGATTTTATGCAATTGCAATTGATTCCTTTTCTTAGAGATTTAGTGTAGTCCCAATTTTGAAAATAACTAGAAATTAAGCAAAAATTTATCTGATGCATGCTGTCCACTACTTTGTGATGATTGAAGTCAGAGATATGCTGTGAAATTAGTTTTTGAGGTGTGCCTTCTGCTGGATCTTTATCTTCACCTTACTGATTGGGTAAAAGTAAAATTATTGAGAGTTGCTAATATTCTAGTTCTGAGTATTAATGTATATAAGAAACTTAGTTTGATCGGCTAGTTGCCCACTCATTTGTTGGCCTAAACTTCAGATTAGTGCATTACTGAGCCCATTAATCCATTCGATCAATCACAACTAGCCAATTAGGGATTCTGGTGAACTTTATCAAGTTGGTCAAAGCCACAGAATAACTTGGTTACAAACTGTTGGACTTTTTATTTGTCAGACCCCGGGCTTGGAAGGTGACCCACAGGATTGGATCCTGATTATATACCTAGTATATGAAACGAATGCATGAGCATTCAAATTTTTCCTTATTATCTTTTTGATGGTGAGTTCATCCATTGCCTGCATGTGGCATATGGATGTTATCATGTGACAATAATACGATGGCATTTGGTTTTCTTATTACCTTCTTGATATGGAATGCATTTCATGGGCATTTTATTTATTTAGTTATTTAATTTTGCAGATTAAATCAATGAAGGAGTTATACTTACCAGAGCTGAATGAACTGTACCAAACGATTGCAATGAAATTGCAGCAGGTATGATCCTAGGATTCTTTCTGATATCTGAGGCGGTGTTTTATGAAAACATGAGGATATTGTTATTACTGTTCTTGTCGTTGTTGTTATCGTTATTATTATTAATGAAACAAGATTATCTTTCAAAAAAAAGTATTGAAACAAGTTTTACCTCAATGAAAAAGTATGACCAGTTTACTACTGAAGAGAATATTCTCTTATGCAATAATGTTAGAGAATGATCTTTTCACATGGTGGGAATCTTTATGGATGATGGCCACCTTTAAAATGGACCACCAGATGATAAAAAATCTGTCCATTAAACAATAGAAACCATGTGGCCCTTGCAATATGGATTTATGCTTGTCTTTGATTATATCTGTTTTCAAGCAGTCAGTTGTTGTCCACTGTTGGGCCTTTATGGTATTGTTTATCTAAGGTTGGCCCACAAGATGTACTGGCTAGATCACTGAAAGGTGGGTGCACCTGAGTGCACTGTACATTTGAACAACTCTTATTGTCTAAGCTAATCATTATACACTTTTCCAATTTCATTAGAACAATGTTTTTGAGTCAATTTAAATTAAACCCTTGCATCTAATCTGCACCATAATGATTTTGTTATCATGTTGTCATTTTGCGCTCTCATCTTTACAGCATGATGCTCTCATACAGCAGCCAAAGCTGTCTGAGCAAATTGAAAAGCTGACGTTTTTCAGGAGCATGTTAGAGCGCATGATAACATTCTTACAGGTGCCCAAAAGCAGTATTTCACCTAGTTACAAGGAGAAGTTGTCTCAGTATGAGAAGCAGATCATTGGTGTCATCAACTCAAATAGGTTGAAAAAACCTGTATTACCTCAGCAGCCAGGACAGCAACAACTTCAGCAGTCTGTTGTCCAATCACACTCGATGCCACACCAGCCACAATCTCAGATGACGCAGATTCAGCAGCATGATAATCTTGTAAACTCAATGCAGCCGATGAATATGCAAGGTTCGTTGACCTCGATGCAGCCGGCTGCTGTGACAAACTTGCAGCATGGATCTATGCCTTTATCAACTCATTGGGGGGTTCCAGCTTCACAGCCGAACATGATGAATGCTCTTCAAACTGGTTCAAGTTTGGATTCAGCACCTGGGCCCACACTCAGTTCATTGTCACAGGGTGCGGTTGGTTCTATGCAGCAAGGTGCTGTGGGATCTCTGCAGCAGAATGCCATCAATACACCTCAGCAGACAAACATCAGCACGTTGTCGCAGAACAGTATGAATCAATTACTATCCAATATCAATTCTCTTCAAGCAAATTCTGATATGATACAACAACAGCATTTGAAGCAACAACAACAGGAGCAGCAACTCATTCAATCACAACAGTTAAGGCAGCAATACATGCAACGTCTCATTCTCCAAATGATGCAGCAGCAGCAGCAGCAACAACAACTGCAACAGCAAAAGCTGCAGCAATCTTCACAGTTACAGCCACAACAAATGTCCCAGCCTCATCAGATGACTGAAGTGAATGAGCTAAAGGTGAGACAGGGTGCTGGTTTCATGCCAGGACTGTTTCTGCAGTCCTACCCTGCAGGTCAATGTTCAACAGCATACCATCAACAGTTAAAGCCTGGCACTTCATTCCCTATTTCTTCTCCTCAGCTCCTTCATGCTGCATCCCCTCAAATTTCTCAACATTCATCCCCTTGGATTGATCACCAAAATGTGCTATCAGCTCTTCCTAAAGCTGGAACACCTTTACAATCTGCAAACTTTCCTTTCCTTGGAACATCTCCTTCCACTCCTGTTGCTCCTTCACCCATACTGGGGGATTTAGAGCAACAGACCTCCGCTGTTTCATCAATTTCAAATGCTGGAAGTATTGGGCATCAACAAACATCATATGGACTAACACATGCTCAGTCTCTCGCAATTGGGGCACCTGGGATCTCAGCTTCCCCTCTGCTTGGAGAGTTTTCTAGCTTGGATGGAAATCAGGGTAGTGCGACCACAACTATTAAATTCGTTAGCTTTCTTGTTGGCATTACTATTATGCTTTGGGTCCTTTTTTTTTAATATGTTTTGTGTGATAAAGTGTTTGTCTTGGACCTATTCTAGATAATGTGTTTTGTGTGACTACTCTTGATTCAATAATGGTGAATCTTGGACCTATTCTAGATTCATTGGCAGTCTTCCTAATTCCATATGGGTTCTAAGAAATTCTCATTTCATAAAGTTGTCTTGATAATTGTCACTTAATTTGTTCTAATTGATCCCAAACTGTAAACTAGTTTATCCGAACAATTCGTCATTTGCTTCATCGAATAGTTCAATGTCGATTTAGTTTAGCTCGTGAATTAGTTTAATTTAGTTCGGTCTTATTTTGATTTTTCTAACTCTAATTTTATTTATGTTAAAAAGAATAATTTTTATACTACACGATATTCACATTTCTTTTTTTAAGAGAATAAAACTAGTTTATCCGCAAATACCAATTAGTAACTCTCATGGAATGATCTTTCAACAAACCTCTAAATAGGGTAAAAATAGGTTATGGGTAAGACTTAAAAACAACTAAAAGTAATTAACACTTGGGCAATTTAAAAAATTAGCTTTTATGGTTGGAGTAATATGATGTTTTGAGTATCATATGATGGAGTGAATTGGGCTTTTTTTAGGATATAAAAGCTCGGTGATTAAAAAATTAAAATGATTTAACTTGAGGATGGACGTCAGATCCTTATTCAAATTTAAACATTGCATTAATATTTACTTTAGTTGAATGAATTTTAAAATAAACTATCTAATTGGTTATACTGATGAATTTAAAATATATAATAAGTTGTAATATTCTCAAAAAACCTTATAATAAGTTCTAATATCTAATCGGTAACCATTCTTTTTTTTCTTTTTTTTTTCATATTGTTACTTTTTTAATTCTCTGAATGAAAAATGAGTATTTGAGAAAAAAAAGAAATAATCTTTTATATCTAATAATAATGCAGTATTATATAGGTTTTATTTTATTTTTTATTTCTTTGATATCTTTCATAACATATAATTAGTGGTAAGTCAAAAAATGTTAAAGTTAGACACTTTTGATTTTGGTTTGGAGATTGCAACTAACTAACTAACTAAGGGATGACTAAAATGTACACTAGTGTTAATATCAATATCAATTTCCTTTTAATTTATATTGCATTTATTTATTTAAAATAGTGATTGAACCTCTCATGATTTTTTGCATTTCTTATAGTTCCATCACTTAATCTTGAAAACCCAAAAGAGTTGGAGTAATAATAGGAATTAGCTTCAGAAAATAGGATTAAATTTAATTTATATTTCGCTCTAAAGGATCACTTCTCGTAAAGTTACCCAGTATATAAAGACAGAAAAGGTTGTACACACCTGAAAATTAACATGAACATATTAGCCATCAAAATAATTTTTGAAATAGTGAAGATAAAGTAAAAAGGGGAATACATAGATACCTCCTTGTATAAAAATGGAAATATCTGAATGAGAAGCCTTTTCAATACTAAATATGAATTTGATAGCAAGACTGAAACCAGAACAACTTTCCTTTATGGAATAATTATGGCCAAGTCTTATTTCTGTGAGGGTCAAATCAGTAAAGCATGGATCCGTCGAAAGTTCAATATGTGCTCCTTGAAATATATTTGACTCGTGATGTTTTTTTTATTTATTAGAGAGAATAAATTTATCAAAATAAACTAATAGTTGTCAATTCTAATAAAAATATTTGATTTAAAACTTTCATCTATTTAATTTATTCAAATAAAATTATTATTTTTTAATTCTTTTCTCAATAAGCAATTTTTTAATTTCTTAAAATCAATGATCTTTTATCTCATAGCCGGATATCATGTCAAATTGACTCATTAAAATGTGTACCGTTGGATTGTCAATATCACTGCTGTCGGTGAGAGAGAACTGAGAAGTATTGACTCATGACCTAAACATGTGAAGTTCACATCCAACGGTTGGGCCTGAAAGAGAAACGGGCCTTCGATTTCATAAGAGTCTTTTGAAACTTGCTAGCCATTTTTATTTTTATTTTTCATTTCCCTTTGGCGTGTGGACACCATCTTGAATGAGTCTAAAAGAAATTATACATTCAAAATCATTTTTTTGTGAATTTGATAAAAAAAAATTGTGAATTCTATCCCACAATATGATTATATCATCTTTCTCTCCCACATTTAGTTATCATTCACGCATTATTTACCTATTTTGTCAAGAAGAAGAATTTTATAGAAAATTATATTTAAATTTAATTTATGTCATTCAAAAGATATTACGACAGATTGTGAAAATTCAATATGTTTGTGGTCGCATTAAAATCTTTATTATTATTGAAAATAAACGAAGTGTTGTTTTTGCAAGTGAGTAAAACGTATCTCTTTTTCTCATTAAATTTCTTTATCCTCCCTTTAGAAAATAGATTACTTTAAAAGAGAAAAGGGAAAAAACCTCATTTTTATATTTTTAATAAAGTGCTCTTATTCTGTAAAAGAATAGAGAATGAACTCTTCATTTTCTATCAGTAAAAAAAATGACAAACAGCCACTTAAAATTTTTATTGATATTCGAGTTAACCTTACTCTTAAGCTCGACAAAAATTAATGAACTTAGTTACTCTTAACCCACTAGGTGTGTGGTACACTGATCAAGGTGGAGTGTGTTTGCTCCCCACGTCCTGCCCTCGACTCCTGATTCCGCCAGACTTAAGCAGGCCAATTGTGTGGGATACGTGGTGTGGGCCCCAA
The DNA here is from genome assembly GCA_013350335.1 of Chimonanthus salicifolius. NCBI lineage: Eukaryota > Viridiplantae > Streptophyta > Magnoliopsida > Laurales > Calycanthaceae > Chimonanthus > Chimonanthus salicifolius. The sequence continues at coordinate 55,841,568 of CM023536.1, forward strand.
TAGATTAGTAAATATCTCAAGAATACCTTTGTTATAAAAAAAAAAAAAATTATCATTAACTTAATGCTAGTTCTTACCAAATAAATCTACCCTTTTGAAGAAAAAAACAAAAAAAAAAAAAAAGGGGGGGGGGAGGGTATGAGTGATGACAATTTCTATTTAGTTTGGCACCCTGGATGCTTTTATCTCCTTCTCTTTGACTTCCTCCAACCACTACATCCAGAGCTCTCTATAAATACACCTCCCCCTTCTCTCTTCCCTCCGCAATTCATTCACCAAATCCAAGTCCCTTCTCCATATTTTCCTTCAATCTCTTCCTCCCAAATCTCTCATGGGGTTCCCTTCTCTTGGTTGTTCCATTGAGATTCCAGAGCCTCTAGTTCATATACTAGAATTATTGGACTTTGTCCTGCTTATGTTCAGACTAGCCCTCTTCTATCTGGGCCTATTTGATCCAACCAGCCAAGCTCCTCCTTCTAGTGATGACTACAGAAATGGTCTTTCGGCGTCGAATCAGCCATCTCCCTCAACCTCATCTAAGTTGATCAAGAGCAGACTTCGAACCATAGAATTCGACAAGTTCTTGCAGAGGTCTGGAAGATGCAGAGATGAAAGCAACCAATTGGTCTGTTCTGTTTGCTTGAATTCTTTGGAGGGAAAGAGTAGAATAAGAGAGTTGTGCAACTGCTCTCATGTTTTTCATGCAGAGTGCTTGGATAAGTGGGTGGATCAAGGCAAAAATACATGCCCCATGTGTAGATCTAAGCTGTTGCCTGAAGGACATGGAAGCAGACGTAATTATTGGTGGGTGTTGTAGAGAATTTCTGATCCTTTTCTGTGAGAGTTTGGACAGATTTTGGAACTGAATTGGGATACATATTCACCTGAATTTGGATTTGTTTGAGTTTGATCATTGCTGGGTCGCCAAAGAAAGAAGATAGAAATAGAAGCTTGTAGACAGTATGATTCTTTTATTGATGTGGCATCAAAATGCTACCATTGGAAATTGTAACAGACATTTGTAATTTTTTTATTTGATCAATGGTCGTGATATAATAGAAACATATATTGAGTATTATGGACTTTGTAAGATACTAAGTTTTGCCTCTCTAGAGCTTAGTTAATACATGTCATTTTTCATTAAGAAGAACTGAAAAATTAAAATATGCACAGTTTAAGAGTTTTTTTTTTTTTTAATGACTAAGGTGTCCAGGGCAAACAACTAAGCTTCCCCTCTGCTTGGAGAGTTTTCTAGCTTGGATGGAAATCAGGGTAGTGCGACCACAACTACTAAATTCGTTAGTTTTCTAGTTGGCATTACTATTATGCTTTGGGTCCTTCTTTTTTAATATGTTTTGTGTGATAAAGTGTTTATCTTGGACCTAGTCTAGATAAAGTGTTTTGTGTGACTACACTTGATTCAATAATGGTGAATCTTGGACCTATTCTAGATTCATTGCCAGTCTTGCTAATTCCATATGGGTTCTAAGAAATTCTCATTTCATAAAGTTGTCTTGATAATTGTTATTTGATTTGTTCTAACTGATCCCAAACTGTAAACTAGTTTATCCGAACAATTCATCATTTGATTCATCGAATAATTCAATGTCGATTTAGTTTAGCTCGTGAATTAGTTTAATTTTAGTTCGACCTTATTTTGAATTTTCTAACTCTAATTTTATTTATCTTAAAAAGATGAATAACCTATGGGCCAACCTAATATCTTTATGGCTAGGGATTGAATTTTGTAAGGTCATTATTATCCAATACTTGGGAGGAGTACTGAATCTTGTTTATAAGACTCGAAATTCGACTCATTCCGATTGAGCTACTTTGGTGACTACCGAATCATGTCTTTATGTGAATTTAAGTCAAGAATAATGACCTCACATCATAATCGAATCGAATTTTATTTATATTCAATTCATCGAACACATAGTATATCATCAGGTGTTCTTATAATAATTTTTTTTTTTTTTAAATTTCATCATGGTTGTATTTGTTTCTCTCACAAGAAACTTCACATAAATATTTTGACAAATCAAATAATCTTAACATAATATACTATTCAGACTTGAGACTGTTATGTACTTTCAAAAATTCATTTCATTATGTGATACTTGATAATGAATTTCTAACATCATACTTAATCATAAAGTATATATCTTCCCTCTGAATTTTAAATACTTGAAAGTCTCCTGCTTCCTTGTTATCAACAAATGCTCGACACATGTCATAAAGACATGCTCTTAATGTGGAAAATTAAAACCAGTAATTTCTCTCTGGAAAATCAAAACCAGTTTTTTCCCTTTGGAAAATTAAAATCAATTTGAGATTTGTGAGGTTTTCCGTACCATTTTGAACAATTTGTGTCTTTGTTATTGAGGAATTTCCACCCAAATCCGTAGAACCATTCAAAGTTCAGATTCAAAGTTCAGATTCAAGATCTTGTGGATTTATCATAGAGGATTGAATTAAGTTAATAATTGGGTATGAATCAAATAATGAACTAAATTAATTAATTTTTAAATTCATAACTAAATTGTCAATCCATAAAGAAAATTACAATAGTTTCCGCCTTGAATATGATAGTGATTTGCTCGATTTGCCAGACGCCTCAAGCATCCCTCCCCAGAGCCACAGCGATAAGATGTTGTCGCTGCCAAGCCATCACACAATTCTCGACACGATGCCCCTCCCTTCCCTCTTCTCTGCCAAAACACACAATCTTATTCTCTCTACAAACTCGCCCCTAGCGATCCACCGCTTCCGATTCACCATTTCAAGAAGGCCGTAATCTGTGGCTTCTCACACAGCAATTACCCCCGCGAGCTCAGGCTCAGGGGCTGTAATCACGCCAGGAGCATGAAAGTCGTTCTCGTCAATAGCTTCCACTTCCCTGAATCTTGCATAAACATGCTCACCAAATGCTCGACACGTGTCATAAAGACATGCTCTTAATGTGGAAAATTAGAACCAGTAATTTCTCTCTGGAAAATCAAAACCAGTAATTTCTCTCTGGAAAATCAAAACCAGTTTTTTCTCTTTGAAAAATTAAAACCAGTTTGAGATTTGTGAGGGTTTCCGTACCATTTTGAACAATTTGTGTCTTTGTTATTGAGGAATTTCCACCCAAATCTGTAGAACCATTCAAAGTTCAGATTCAAAGTTCAGATTCAAGATCTTGTGGATTTATCATAGAGGATTGAATTAAGTAAATAATTGGGTATGAATCAAATAATGAACTAAATTAATTAATTTTTAAATTCATAACTAAATTGTCAATTCATAAAGAAAATTACAATAGTTTCCGCCTTGAATATGATAGTGATTTGCTCGATTTGCCAGACGCCTCAAGCATCCCTCCCCAGAGCCACAGCGATAAGATGTTGTCGCTGCCAAGCCATCACACAATTCTCGACACGATGCCCCTCCCTTCCCTCTTCTCTGCCAAAACACACAATCTTATTCTCTCTACAAACTCGCCCCTAGCGATCCACCGCTTCCGATTCACCATTTCAAGAAGGCCGTAATCTGTGGCTTCTCACACAGCAATTACCCCCGCGAGCTCAGGCTCAGGGGCTGTAATCACGCCAGGAGCATGAAAGTCGTTCTCGTCAATAGCTTCCACTTCCCTGAATCTTGCATAAACATGCTCACCAAATGCTCGACACGTGTCATAAAGACATGCTCTTAATGTGGAAAATTAAAACCAGTAATTTCTCTCTGGAAAATCAAAACCAGTAATTTCTCTCTGGAAAATCAAAACCAGTTTTTTTCTCTTTGAAAAATTAAAACCAGTTTGAGATTTGTGAGGTTTTCCGTACCATTTTGAACAATTTGTGTCTTTGTTATTGAGGAATTTCCACCCAAATCCGTAGAACCATTCAAAGTTCAGATTCAAAGTTCAGATTCAAGATCTTGTGGATTTATCATAGAGGATTGAATTAAGTTAATAATTGGGTATGAATCAAATAATGAACTAAATTAATTAATTTTTAAATTCATAACTAAATTGTCAATCCATAAAGAAAATTACAATAGTTTCCGCCTTGAATATGATAGTGATTTGCTCGATTTGCCAGACGCCTCAAGCATCCCTCCCCAGAGCCACAGCGATAAGATGTTGTCGCTGCCAAGCCATCACACAATTCTCGACACGATGCCCCTCCCCTCCCTCTTCTCTGCCAAAACACACAATCTTATTCTCTCTACAAACTCGCCCCTAGCGATCCACCGCTTCCGATTCACCATTTCAAGAAGGCCGTAATCTGTGGCTTCTCACACAGCAATTACCCCCGCGAGCTCAGGCTCAGGGGCTGTAATCACGCCAGGAGCATGAAAGTCGTTCTCGTCAATAGCTTCCACTTCCCTGAATCTTGCATAAACATGCTCACCAAATGCTCGACACGTGTCATAAAGACATGCTCTTAATGTGGAAAATTAAAACCAGTAATTTCTCTCTGGAAAATCAAAACCAGTAATTTCTCTCTGGAAAATCAAAACCAGTTTTTTCTCTTTGAAAAATTAAAACCAGTTTGAGATTTGTGAGGTTTTCCGTACCATTTTGAACAATTTGTGTCTTTGTTATTGAGGAATTTCCACCCAAATCCGTAGAACCATTCAAAGTTCAGATTCAAAGTTCAGATTCAAGATCTTGTGGATTTATCATAGAGGATTGAATTAAGTTAATAATTGGGTATGAATCAAATAATGAACTAAATTAATTAATTTTTAAATTCATAACTAAATTGTCAATCCATAAAGAAAATTACAATAGTTTCCGCCTTGAATATGATAGTGATTTGCTCGATTTGCCAGACGCCTCAAGCATCCCTCCCCAGAGCCACAGCGATAAGATGTTGTCGCTGCCAAGCCATCACACAATTCTCGACACGATGCCCCTCCCTTCCCTCTTCTCTGCCAAAACACACAATCTTATTCTCTCTACAAACTCGCCCCTAGCGATCCACCGCTTCCGATTCACCATTTCAAGAAGGCCGTAATCTGTGGCTTCTCACACAGCAATTACCCCCGCGAGCTCAGGCTCAGGGGCTGTAATCACGCCAGGAGCATGAAAGTCGTTCTCGTCAATAGCTTCCACTTCCCTGAATCTTGCATAAACATGCTCACCAAATGCTCGACACGTGTCATAAAGACATGCTCTTAATGTGGAAAATTAGAACCAGTAATTTCTCTCTGGAAAATCAAAACCAGTAATTTCTCTCTGGAAAATCAAAACCAGTTTTTTCTCTTTGAAAAATTAAAACCAGTTTGAGATTTGTGAGGGTTTCCGTACCATTTTGAACAATTTGTGTCTTTGTTATTGAGGAATTTCCACCCAAATCTGTAGAACCATTCAAAGTTCAGATTCAAAGTTCAGATTCAAGATCTTGTGGATTTATCATAGAGGATTGAATTAAGTAAATAATTGGGTATGAATCAAATAATGAACTAAATTAATTAATTTTTAAATTCATAACTAAATTGTCAATTCATAAAGAAAATTACAATAGTTTCCGCCTTGAATATGATAGTGATTTGCTCGATTTGCCAGACGCCTCAAGCATCCCTCCCCAGAGCCACAGCGATAAGATGTTGTCGCTGCCAAGCCATCACACAATTCTCGACACGATGCCCCTCCCTTCCCTCTTCTCTGCCAAAACACACAATCTTATTCTCTCTACAAACTCGCCCCTAGCGATCCACCGCTTCCGATTCACCATTTCAAGAAGGCCGTAATCTGTGGCTTCTCACACAGCAATTACCCCCGCGAGCTCAGGCTCAGGGGCTGTAATCACGCCAGGAGCATGAAAGTCGTTCTCGTCAATAGCTTCCACTTCCCTGAATCTTGCATAAACATGCTCACCAAATGCTCGACACGTGTCATAAAGACATGCTCTTAATGTGGAAAATTAAAACCAGTAATTTCTCTCTGGAAAATCAAAACCAGTAATTTCTCTCTGGAAAATCAAAACCAGTTTTTTCTCTTTGAAAAATTAAAACCAGTTTGAGATTTGTGAGGGTTTCCGTACCATTTTGAACAATTTGTGTCTTTGTTATTGAGGAATTTCCACCCAAATCCGTAGAACCATTCAAAGTTCAGATTCAAAGTTCAGATTCAAGATCTTGTGGATTTATCATAGAGGATTGAATTAAGTTAATAATTGGGTATGAATCAAATAATGAACTAAATTAATTAATTTTTAAATTCATAACTAAATTGTCAATCCATAAAGAAAATTACAATAGTTTCCGCCTTGAATATGATAGTGATTTGCTCGATTTGCCAGACGCCTCAAGCATCCCTCCCCAGAGCCACAGCGATAAGATGTTGTCGCTGCCAAGCCATCACACAATTCTCGACACGATGCCCCTCCCCTCCCTCTTCTCTGCCAAAACACACAATCTTATTCTCTCTACAAACTCGCCCCTAGCGATCCACCGCTTCCGATTCACCATTTCAAGAAGGCCGTAATCTGTGGCTTCTCACACAGCAATTACCCCCGCGAGCTCAGGCTCAGGGGCTGTAATCACGCCAGGAGCATGAAAGTCGTTCTCGTCAATAGCTTCCACTTCCCTGAATCTTGCATAAACATGCTCACCAAATGCTCGACACGTGTCATAAAGACATGCTCTTAATGTGGAAAATTAAAACCAGTAATTTCTCTCTGGAAAATCAAAACCAGTAATTTCTCTCTGGAAAATCAAAACCAGTTTTTTCTCTTTGAAAAATTAAAACCAGTTTGAGATTTGTGAGGTTTTCCGTACCATTTTGAACAATTTGTGTCTTTGTTATTGAGGAATTTCCACCCAAATCCGTAGAACCATTCAAAGTTCAGATTCAAAGTTCAGATTCAAGATCTTGTGGATTTATCATAGAGGATTGAATTAAGTTAATAATTGGGTATGAATCAAATAATGAACTAAATTAATTAATTTTTAAATTCATAACTAAATTGTCAATCCATAAAGAAAATTACAATAGTTTCCGCCTTGAATATGATAGTGATTTGCTCGATTTGCCAGACGCCTCAAGCATCCCTCCCCAGAGCCACAGCGATAAGATGTTGTCGCTGCCAAGCCATCACACAATTCTCGACACGATGCCCCTCCCTTCCCTCTTCTCTGCCAAAACACACAATCTTATTCTCTCTACAAACTCGCCCCTAGCGATCCACCGCTTCCGATTCACCATTTCAAGAAGGCCGTAATCTGTGGCTTCTCACACAGCAATTACCCCCGCGAGCTCAGGCTCAGGGGCTGTAATCACGCCAGGAGCATGAAAGTCGTTCTCGTCAATAGCTTCCACTTCCCTGAATCTTGCATAAACATGCTCACCAAATGTTCGACACGTGTCATAAAGACATGCTCTTAATGTGGAAAATTAAAACCAGTAATTTCTCTCTGGAAAATCAAAACCAGTAATTTCTCTCTGGAAAATCAAAACCAGTTTTTTCTCTTTGAAAAATTAAAACCAGTTTGAGATTTGTGAGGTTTTCCGTACCATTTTGAACAATTTGTGTCTTTGTTATTGAGGAATTTCCACCCAAATCCGTAGAACCATTCAAAGTTCAGATTCAAGATCTTGTGGATTTATCATAGAGGATTGAATTAAGTTAATAATTGGGTATGAATCAAATAATGAACTAAATTAATTAATTTTTAAATTCATAACTAAATTGTCAATCCATAAAGAAAATTACAATAGTTTCCGCCTTGAATATGATAGTGATTTGCTCGATTTGCCAGACGCTTCAAGCATCCCTCCCCAGAGCCACAGCGATAAGATGTTGTCGCTGCCAAGCCATCACACAATTCTCGACACGATGCCCCTCCCTTCCCTCTTCACTGCCAAAACACACAATCTTATTCTCTCTACAAAGTCGCCCCTAGCGATCCACCGTTTCCGATTCACCATTTCAAGAAGGCCGTAATCTGTGGCTTCTCACACAGCAATTACCCCCGCGAGCTCAGGCTCAGGGGCTGTAATCACGCCAGGAGCATGAAAGTCGTTCTCGTCAATAGCTTCCACTTCCCTGAATCTTGCATAAACATGCTCACCAAATGCTCGACACGTGTCATAAAGACATGCTCTTAATGTGGAAAATTAAAACCAGTAATTTCTCTCTGGAAAATCAAAACCAGTAATTTCTCTCTGGAAAATCAAAACCAGTTTTTTCTCTTTGAAAAATTAAAACCAGTTTGAGATTTGTGAGGGTTTCCGTACCATTTTGAACAATTTGTGTCTTTGTTATTGAGGAATTTCCACCCAAATCCGTAGAACCATTCAAAGTTCAGATTCAAAGTTCAGATTCAAGATCTTGTGGATTTATCATAGAGGATTGAATTAAGTTAATAATTGGGTATGAATCAAATAATGAACTAAATTAATTAATTTTTAAATTCATAACTAAATTGTCAATCCATAAAGAAAATTATAACAGTTTCTGCCTTGAATATGATAGTGATTTGCTCGATTTGCCAGACGCCTCAAGCATCCCTCCCCAGAGCCACAGCGATAAGATATTGTCGCTGCCAAGCCATCACACAATTCTCGACACGATGCCCCTCCCTTCCCTCTTCTCTACCAAAACACACAATCTTATTCTCTCTACAAACTCGCCCCTAGCAGTCCTCCGCTTCAGATTCACCATTTCAAGAAGGCCGTAATTTGCGGCTTCTCACACAGCAATTACCCCCGCGAGCTCAGGTTCAGGGGCTGTACGCCAGGAGCATGAAAGTCGTCCTCGTCAATAGCTTCCACTTCCCCGAATCTTGCATAAACATGCTCACCAAATGCTCGACACGTGTCATAAAGACATGCTCTTAATGTGGAAAATTAAAACCAGTAATTTCTCTCTGGAAAATTAAAACCAGTTTTTTCTCTTTGAAAAATTAAAACCAGTTTGAGATTTGTGAGGTTTTCCGTACCATTTTGAACAATTTGTGTCTTTGTTATTGAGGAATTTCCACCCAAATCCATAGAACCATTCAAAGTTCAGATTCAAAGTTCAGATTCAAGATCTTGTGGATTTATCATAGAGGATTGAATTAAGTTAATAATTGGGTATGAATCAAATAATGAACTAAATTAATTAATTTTTAAATTCATAACTAAATTGTCAATCCATAAAAAAAATTATAACAGTTTCCGCCTTGAATATGATAGTGATTTGCTCGATTTGCCAGACGCCTCAAGCATCCCTCCCCAGAGCCACAGCGATAAGATGTTGTCACTGCCAAGCCATCACACAATTCTCGACACGATGCCCCTCCCTTCCCTCTTCTCTACCAAAACACACAATCTTATTCTCTCTACAAACTCGCCCCTAGCGGTCCTCCGCTTCCGATTCACCATTTCAAGAAGGCCGTAATCTGTGGCTTCTCACAGAGCAATTACCCCCGCGAGCTCAGGCTCAGAGGCTGTAATCACGCCAGGAGCATGAAAGTCATCCTCATCAATAGCTTCCACTTCCCCGAATCTTGCATAAACATGCTCACCGGTATGATTCCCCTTTCTTTTTCTTTGATGTTGTTTTTGTTTTTTTTTTCATTTTCTTTTTGAATTGATTAGATTCGGAATCAACAAGATCATTGTGGCGATGATAATGGTGATGTTAATTGATGCAAAAAAATAGTTCGTATATTAATAGATAAAAAGATCAGAGGTGCAAATGTAGAGAAGAAAGAAAGAAAGAAAAAAACGCCCACATGGTAGGCAAACTGATGCATAGGATTGGATTGATCGGATTTAAAGGAATTAATTAGTGGAATTGGCGGGGAAATAAAACATCAAAGCTCGGGTTAAAGGATAATCGGGTCTTTGACGAAAGTTAATGTGAGATAGGAAATAGTGGGCCAAACGTCATTAGTGGGTCATGGTGGGATATGGTTGGGTTTGGTTAAAGGGGAGTAGAAGGACTCAAGGGGTCAACATGGCTGGGTTGTTTGGGAGCAGGGTCAAACAGTCAAAGGCCTGAATGGTGGTAAATGGTAAAGGGGTCAAAAGGGCAGGGAAATGTGTACTTGGTTCGTTGGCAATGGGGACGGTAGAGGCAGAGTGGAGAGAGACGACGCTGACAGCGAGGGATGCAGCAGTGGTAGACAACCAATGGCGGCTCTGCAACGGGACGCTTGGGCGTTGTACAGTAGGCGCGAGGAATGGAATCAGCGAGCACCATCGCTGATCGAGGACGTTTCCTCGGGAACAGAGAAAATAGAGAAATAAGAGGAAGAGAGGAGAAATAAGAAACAGAGGAGAAGAAGAGGGAGTAGATCTGAGAAACCGTCTCAGAAGAAGAAAGAAGAGAAATAGAAGAACAGAGAAGTCGAAGAAGAGAAGCGAGAAGAAGAAGAGGAGGTGAGAATTTAATTTGGGAGTTCACTCGAAGAAGAGAGGAAGAGATATCATGGAAAATCTCAAATTTAATTTTTCATGTGTTCTTTCATTACAATCAGCTCTCTAAAAAAAGAAGGAAAGTAAAAGCAAAAAGAGTATAATCTTTGTCGTCTCTTCGGTGGTCTTCTGCATTCACGCGTTGGGGCTTGTGTGCTGCATCACAAAGAGACTACAACATCTCAAATCAGTATGAGCTTAGGTAAGTGTTGAGGCCCACAATAAATTAACTTCGGCCCAAAACTAATATTTGGAATTTTTGAAGCTAATGAATCACTCAAACAATAATGACGAAATTATCGGAGAATAATATCGGAAATCAAGCCACACAAAACGCATCCATATAAATTCGATATATAAATTTATGTATCATTTCAAATTTCAAACCTTATTATTTTTTGAAATTTTGTGTCTATAGTATCCATATTCCTCGTTTCTTTGACGAGAACTAGATTGTAAGTTGAGATGTTATTTAGGTTGCTCTTAAAATCTTAAATTGACATCAGGCATGTAAGATAATGGGGGATTGACAGAAATAAAGAGTCATGCTAATTTTATTGCCCATACCCTGCGCCTTTTTTCTCAGGGAGTTCTTTGGGCATGTACTTCTTCTTGTTATTCATAAAATAGGACAAGGTGTGACTTATGTACACTTGGAAAAACTCTATTTTTAAATTTTAAGGTGAAATTATCATTCTGTCCCCATATTTTTACTCATTCGAACGAACTGTCACTTCATTTTGGCATTCGTTCGAACGAATGCCCCACGTATAAATTTAATTCGTTCGAACGAAAATGAATGGGGTGATGTTCACCCGTTCGTTCGAAGAACCAATTGTTCATTCGAACCACTATGCACAATATTGATTATTTAAATAATAAATTTTTCTTTAAAACTTTAAAATTATTTTTTAAGCACGGTGTATTTTCAAAATTTCTCAAATTGAATATCCGGATTAATTACGATAACCTGATAAAAATACTTTAAGACTTCAAGGTCTTTTGACCTTCTCAAATACTTAAAATACAGTGTTTTATAAATAAGGGTATCCCTCGACTGTGCCGAAAACACATTTGGGAGTGTCAAAAGACCTTAAAGTCTTAAAGTATTTTTGTCAGGTTATCGTAATTAGTCTGAATATTTAATTTGAGAAATTTTGAAAATACACCGTATTTAAAAAATAACTTTAAAGTTTTAAAGGAGATTTTATTATCTAACTAATATTTTATGTGTTACTGTAGCATATGGAAGATAGACCGTTATTTTTTAACCACTATGTATTTTCAAAATTTCTCAAATTGAATATCCGGACTAATTACGATAACCTGATAAAAATACTTTAAAACTTCAAAGTACACTCCCAAATGTGTTTTCAGCACAGCCTATGAATATCCTTATTTGTAAAACACTGTATTTTAAGTATTTGGGAGTGTCAAAAGACCTTGAAGTCTTAAAGTATTTTTATCAGGTTATTGTAATTAGTCTGGATATTCAATTTGAGAAATTTTGAAAATACACAGTGCTTAAAAAATAACTTTAAAGTTTTAAAGAAAATTTTATTATTTAAATAATCAATATTATGGACAGTTGTTTAATGCATGTTACTATTCACCTCATTCGGTCGAATGAATTAAATTTATAAATGGGGCATTCGTTCTAACGAATGATTCATTCGAATGAATGCTAAAATAAACTAACAGTTCGTTCGAATGAGTGAAAATACGGAGGCAGAATGGTAATTTCATCCTAAAAGCTGAAAACAGGTGTGTAGAGACAGTTTTTCCAGATGTCTATAAGTCGTGCCATAGGACAAACATGCAACAGATTTTAAAACCTTATTTTTATTTTACTATGGGCATTAATTAATACTTTTTTGATCCATATATATAGTTGGAAATTTAGATGCTATTTGCGTTGGCTTTCTAAAATCTATTATTAATGTCAGACATCTATATAATTTGAGAGTTGAGATTAATAGAAATTGAGATGCTAGTTTTGTTGCGGATGCCCTGCCATTTTTTTTCTAGGAAGTTTTGTGATGTTCACTTCTTTTCATATACAATAGGAAAACCTGCAAGTGAGACTTTTCTTTTCATTTTTAATTTTTTTTACAATGGGCATTATTTTGGATATGGGTATTTTAAAGCACATTCCTTTTTGACTTTTTAGTTTGATCAGTGAAATTTGTTTTGTTGCTTGATTGAGAAATCTCATTTATGTTTAGTCTTAATTTTATTTCTTCATCTCTAAACTCATCCTTTTCTGGAAGTTGGTTTGTAGATAAAGAAACTAATCCATACAGTATTCCAACTAAGTACAACATTTGGATGGCTTTGCGTTGGCTTGTGCTTGATTGTCGGCCAGGAAATTCATTAGTGTTTCACTACTCTGGCCATGGAATCAATGACACTCTTTGTACAATGAACTTCCAAGCACTTACTGATCGTGAGATCAATGCAACCTTTGTCAGACCTCTTCCTCGGGGAGTTAAGTTTCATGCTTTCATAGATGTTTGCCACAATGGTACTATTCTAGAATTGCCATTTCTCTACAGAATGAACAGGTCAGTTATTACTATCACTTATTGTTTATTTGTTTCGAAAAAGGAAGTTTCTTCGTAGGCTTGTTTAAGACATCACTGGACTTGGAAATATTGCAAATATGTGTAGCTTTCTTCTCTCTTTTAATGGTTTTTACGTGCATTTTGGTTTGCTAGTGTGGATATGTTGAACAGGCGTGGTACCACAATGTGTCTGTCATGTCATATCCCTGTGGCTCTTTGAACTTCATAAAACTTATCAATGGCAAGAAAAACATAAATACTTGAGAGGTCCACTAGGATTATGGGCACACAACTACTTCAAAAGACATTGGAAACTAATCAGCACTTGACTTATCAATTCAGTCTCTATCCAAATACAATGCTGAGATTCCAAAGAGTGATCTATGTCTGACTGTCCAATCAATCAAATCAACGTTGGTTGTACTAAAATCTTAGTACTTGGAGGATCGTTTGCCTTAAAACATGTTTCTCCCTCCCTCTCTCCGGCAAACTTATAAAGCGATGGTTGAATTCTTAAGTAGGCCCCACGACTAATCATCCATGAGGAATTTAAAGGATTGATGAGATACCCAGTTCTTTCCTTTGGGATCACTCTTCATTTTTAATTTTTTTAAGTGAGGTCTTCTTTTTTCTTTTTACCTTGTTGAATCATATGGGCCCTTGTCCTTTCTCACTTTCTTTGACCTGATGGTCATACATGATTACATATTGGTCACAAATTCGTACATTACACACATAAACATCCAATGCTTTATGATTCTTCTCATTCACCTCTGTATTTTGTACTTTCATGGTTCTGCCGGTCAACTTGACTTGTGTTTTTTTTAATATATTGGCTGTAATCATCTATTCATTCTGATGGATTTGAAGATCAGTAGAATGTTTGTGAAGAGAAGGAGCTGCAATTGCATTACTTTCTTGTGATCAACCTTTGGCAATCCAAGCCACCAATCAACCTCTTCCACCAAGAATTGGCATGTGTCTGAATTTTAGCTCATTTGAAGTAATATTCTCTGCTATGTCAAATCCCCTTGTGTTCATAATGACAATCTTTTGGGCACTTATATCAGTAGCATCATCCAATATTTGCCAATTTTGGCCCCACCACCATCCATGTGGAGAACTTGCCATCTTAAGGACCCGTAATTAATGTGGCCCCAAGCATTGCTCCTTATCATTTGCAGTTTGCTCTTGTTACCATATCTATGAATGATTAAATAGTAGATGTTCTTGAATACCTTTAGTTTTTAGAAGATTTTGTGGTTATTTATATTTTAACTATGGATGTAGGAGTGGGCAGTATGGCTGGGAGAATCATCAATCTCGAACAGATGTATGGAGAGGAACAAGTGGTGGGGAGGCCATTGTTTTCAGCGTTTGTCATAACTCGGTAAAGTCTCCTACTTGAGCATCCTCCATCTTATTGTTGCATAGTAGAGCATCTAGTCTTTAATGGCAAAAACTCTCATCATTAATATGCAAATCTTAATTCAAGCTGTATCAGTTGAAATCAGGAAGAAGTACACTCAAAAAGGAATCAGCTTTGAAAGGAATTTCAGTGTATGCCTGGCAAGGCAAGATAGTCAAGATAGTAGGGAATGGTCATGCACAAATCAATTTCCAGTTTGTTTCATGTGGGACTTGGAAACTCCACAGACATTGGTTTGGGATGGAAAGGGCTGTAATGCAAATTGTGTAACATTTGCCTCAAACATACAACATAATGATTGGTTTGCCCTTATGCTAAACATATCTGAATGCAGGCTCTTTTATATAGAGAGAGTATCTTTTTACTGTGTTTTTTTTTTTTTGTAAATGCGAACTATACCATTTAACCCTGTAAAATTAATCATGAAGCCAATACCCACATGACAGTTATTTAAATTGGGTTTCATATTTTAACTAAACCAAGAAATTAGTGTGACATTAGTATTGCATAGTCAATTTAAGCTAATGCTTGTATTAATAAGTCAATTTAAGCTAATGCTTTCCCCTCATATGAGCAGGCCCGGTCAAGGGAAACTTCATTCGGTACAATAACTTCTTGCTTCATCCAAGCCATTCAAGGTGGGAATAGAAATACATATGGGAGCCTATTGGATTCCATGAGATCTGCCATCCGCAATATTTACGCTAAATCGAGAGGGGCAATTTCATTTTGTCAGAACAGATCACACTAATAAAACATTGGTACATCGGTGAAGAAGACATGCACATATTAATGCTTGCTCCCCCCTCCCTCCTATTCCCCCACCACACCCAAGAGAAAAAGAAAGGAGGGGAGGAAAAAAAAAAGGAAGATTGCTTCCATGCATAAAATTTGTTAAGTACGAAATGCTTGAATTCTAGAACAGGTTTGCCTACCGTAAGCAATGGCAAAAATTGCAATTGACGGTGGCTGAGCATGCATTGGTAGTTTGGCATGTCCCATATTCACATGTGTGTTCCTATTTAAAAATGTTTTGAAGTGAAATATGACTGCATACAATGAATAGTTGATTGGTCCTGAATAGATGAGATTCTGCCTTATTATGATGATGATAGTTCAGAAGATGTAGCATCCAAGAGTATTAACACTGATCCTATGGCTTCTTCTGTGGATGCAGGAGCCCCAATTGGCTGCATTTGAACCATTTGATGTTTTTTCAAAGCCCTTCATTATGTGACTTGTGCTCATTGCCAAGTGCGCCTCATGACTTCTTCTCTCGAAGAATTCAGGAATATCTTTACAACGAACATCTTAGTTGCCTGGAAAGAATGCTTCTTGCATAGGTTCTTCTATTGTATCGAGATTTTGGACTTTTTTGGTTGGTGTATTGAGAGTGCTGGGAAGTTTGCATTTTTTTTTCACTTTGTTTTGTGTTTTTTCTGCATTTGTATTTGCATTTTCTTTTAGTATAGTAACCATTTGGAAAAAAAAAACTTATACTCATTGTTTGTAGCTTTCTTACACTCTGCTCAACTTTACAAGTAATATCGTCTTGTTTGATCAACATTTCTCGATTGGCCTCATTTGTGTCTTTAGATATTTTATTTTATTTATCTGTTATCATATTGCTGCAATCCATTTATTCAACATCTATATAGCACTTTGTGGAATCTCATTGTACAGTGAGTTATCTGCTTGATCTCCAAGTCGTGCCCTAATTTCTATGAAATCCATCTAGGTTTCATTTCTACCCACTATATTGCATAAGCCTGGGTTTCCTTTCTACTGCGTGTATTTGGGGAAGGATTCACCAATTAAGATGATGATAGATTTATTAGAAAGATCTGTGTTTAGATGCGTAGATCAATTAAGTTTTATTTTTGTTTTAATTTAATCACTTTAACATAAGTTTTAATTTTTAACTTTTTGTAACAATTTGGGACAATTTGATGATTAATACATCCAAAATAATTTTTTGTACTAAATTTAAAAATAGACCAAGAATCTGCCGTTGGAAGATTGATTGATCATTATGTCATCGTTTTTTTTTTATTAATATGATTCGACAACTCGCAGGGTGGATGGATGAGCTTGTAATGGAAAATTCCAGTTATTCTCAAATCTGCTTCAAAGAGATTTGATCCTATCATAAACTATGCCATCAATTAACCGATGCGAGACTTTTGTCACTTCACACCCGCAGTCACATGCAGTTGTGCTCTACGGCTGCACTTGCAAACATCATGTTCGCCCTCTACATTGATATCATGTAAAAAAAACTATTACTTGATAATATTTTTTTAAAGTAGAACTCACTCTCGAAAGATAGCCATTGAGAGAAGGGTGTCTCAAGTATTATATAAAATCATTGATTTCTCTAATCAATCAATGTGGGACTTTTATCACTTCACATAATTTTTTTTGGCCAATTTCTATATGTTATATGTGATCTTAGAAGTCCATTTAAGAGGTTCTATCATTAATGGGTCCAAGACCAAGAATCGCTCAATGTTTGGGCTTTGGGCCTTGGCTGCTTTCTTCCTCATTACCATTCTTTTCTCAATCGAATAGGCCCTAAGTTTTACTAATCCAAATCATTCAATCAAATAACACTTTTATGGGGCTACAAAATATGATAAGTAGAATATTTGTGGAACTCAGCAAACTCTTCAATCAAACGCTAAATTTATTTTCAATAGTTACATAGATCGATTCTATTCATCTATAATCATCAAAATAGATACAAGCACAATCAGTTAGTGTGACACATGAGTCACTAACTTAAATCAAATGACTAAGAAATCAACTTAATAATTTCCAATAAATATCTAATCTACTCTTCATTTAATGATCCACAACAATCTACTTAAAAATTTATGTGGACGTTGCGCATTCGGAGTACTACCCAATACTCTCATAGTCGAAAAAAAAAAAAGAAATTTTGACTTTCTTTGTCAAAAAAAAAAAAATCTGCTTACATAACTACATTTGCCTGCCTTGTTAGCTTACACCTACTGTGTTACTAGAAGAGAATGGAGACTGTGGAACCATATTTATACATCAACAAATGCAACAAATCTGGACCATCCAAAGACCGGCCCTCTTCCTCACTCAAGTCCCCTCTCTCTCAGGCTGTGTTTGGATGAGGGGTAAATTTTGTAGGGGTGGACAACTAGAGGTGGGTAATGAATTATGAATACCCTTTGCTTTAAACGGATTTTCGAAAGTGAGAGTGGAGAGATAAATTAAAATAAAATTGAGATTTTTTATTCTTACTTTTTAGTTATCAAAAAAGAATAATAAGAACTAACGTCTCATTCCCCTTACACCTCTCACATCCATACGCAACCTCTGTGTCTTGCTCACTCGGAATTGTGTGCCTCGAAGTGCAAGGACATGGATGAAGTTGAATGACTAAAAATAAAATCGTCCTAAATCAAACAACATTTTCTCAATTTTTCTCTTTTTCATGTTTTTGTTTCATTGGATAAATTGGGTCAAGATGTTCTCAAAATACCTCTGGGCCCTGTTATTTTTGGGTTATGAAAGGGTATTCATGTCTCACACATGAACCAGCTTTCGACCACCATAGCGGGTAGCCAAGTGTTCTAAGTACACATTTCAAACTAGTTTAATTACACCTTTCAGAAATAGGTTCTTTTGAACTACTCAATTATGAAAACTCCTCTCATTATTGGCGATGGGTCAAATTTCACATTTCAAGCAGAGGTACATTGCAGTTTCCATTTCAAAACACAGGCCCTCCAACTTTGAATTTTGAGGTTTTATACTCAGCACTGGGTCAAAAAAACACCCGAGATATCTACATTGCAGTTTCCATTTCAAAACACAGGCCCTCCAACTTTGAATTTTGAGGTTTTATACTCAGCACTGGGTCAAAAAAACACCCGAGATATCTACATTGTAGTTTCCATTTCAAAACACAGGCCCTCCAACTTTGAATTTTGAGGTTTTATACTCAGCACTGGGTCAAAAAAACACCCGAGATATCTCGGCTAATATGAGATATATCGGCCGAGATCTTGCCGATATCGGCTGATACAATCGAGATTTGTAAAAAAAAAAAAAAGAGAGAAAAAAATATAGTCAATTGCTACTACTCCATCATTAAGTTAAAAAATAAATGGGCTTTAATTAAAAGCTCGAGCTTGGTCTATTGGAAAAAAATCATTGTCTAAGCCTGTTTATTTAAGTCGGCACTAGGCTCAGACTTTAACTTAGAGCTTGACAAACCGTACTTAAGTGTTTGGACTTAAAATAAACAGGTTTATAAATCAAGCCTTGCCCGTCGAAAGAAAATCTTTTTCCAAGCTTGTTAATTTAGATCAGGCCGAGCTCAGACTTTTACTTAAAGCCCGTCGAGCTTAGGCTTAACTGCGCTTGGGCTTGAAAGCCCCAGCCTGCCCTGTCGAAGAAAAATATTTGTCCAAGCTCGTTTATTTAAGTTCAGCTCAAACAAATAAATACTCCTTAATTATTTTTTTTTTCATTTTTCAAAATAAAAAGTCATAAAATAAGAAAAAAATCATCATTGGATAATAATTGATCCAGGTCATTCACATGAGAAACGGGTATCTTTACCGCAACTTAGCTCAATCAACAATCGCTTTGGCTCAGGAATGAGAGATCCAAAGTTCGAGTCTCATAGTCACTCGATGCATGTTGTTTATGGAGGAGGTTGTGTGCATTTGAAGTTTTACCCAATGCCCTCGTACTCAAAAAGAGGTGGTGACCTTAAGTTTCTTCATCATCAAAATATGTATAATATGTATTTTATGTCAAAGTTATTTAAACAATCTACTATTTAATTAAAATTTTGATTTAATTTAAATAATTTAGAATCCTAACCATTCAACTTTAAACTCAACCTAATCCCTAATATAATGTTTGATACTTATTTATAGACAAGCTTCTATTATATCTGAAAAAGAGGTACTTATGAGAAACAATGAGAGAGGCAAAACGCAACGGGAGACAGAGCCCAAAATCTGAAGGGCCAATTAGGCCATTTATCTTTAAGACCCAAGCCCAATTTAAAAATTAGGGGCTGTCAGGGCCCAATCTTAGTTTAAGTCCTATAATTGCATTTTGAGCTTAGCCTGACTTAATTTAGGATCCATTCCCATCCATTAACTTGCAACCCCAAGGGTTTTCTCTTGTACTTTATTAAATAATGAATGGCTTTAACAGGCCCAGATGAGCCCAAACACCAGCAAAGCAAATTGAATTGAAGTGCCCAAAAGACATCCATATACGTTTGAATTAACGGCTTTCTCCAAGTCGGATTTACCTACATTGTTTTTTCAAATAACCAACGCATATCAAGTATCAACTAATCTTAAGTCTCGCTAGGCTTGTAAATGGATCTAGATCCGGCCTGTGGACTGTCTGGCCCGGATCCTGGAGTCCATTTATGATCCGGATCCTAGAGTCCGATAAGGACTCGCAGACCGGATCTAGTAGTCCATTAAAACAACTGGGAGGGCCGCGGGCCGTCCATGGAAGGTTCGACGGACCCAAATATAAGTTGCGATTTTACGATAATTAGGACATATTTCCTGTTTTCCTCAATGTTATCAGAACCGGACCGTCTAACGAACCGTCTTCGAGGAGGTTCGGGTTCAACCGGGTTCGACCGCAGTCAAAGCTGGTCAAGTATTAAAATAATATAAATATTATATATAATATTAAGTAAGACATATTTTACCAATAACATTAATATAAATATTAAAAATAACATTTAAACTCTGAATAATATACCAAAATGGTGAAATATATGGGATATAAATAGTAATTAACATTTATATTTCAAATATATATATTTTTTAAGGGAAAAATTTAAATAAAATAAAATAAAAATAAAAAATAAAAAAAAATTCAAATTTCTGAACCAAGGTTCGCGGTTCACGGTTTCTGTCTCAAAACCACATAAAACCGCAAGTCTGACCTGTTTTATACGGTTTTGACCCAAAGTCGATTTTTGACAAGGACTGAACTGCAGACCCCGCGGAGAGGATAAGAATGAAAAGAGTTTGAACCAAAAGAGAGATAAGAAAGAAAGATAAGAACGAGAGATAAGGAAGAAAATGAGAAAAGAGAGGGATAAGGAGGAAGAGAGATAAGGAGATGAAGGAGTTAGCCAATGGAAATGAGAAAAAAATGGGATAAAGAAAAGGGTTTACACGGCACTTGCTATGTACCATCGGTTGAATTTGAATGGGTCCCTTATCTCATCTTTCCTCCCCTCTATAAATTGATGGCTTTGGATCCATTGAACAGTGAATCGAGCAAGGCATTGAAGGGGCTGACCATTTAGCAAGGTGCTGTGGGATCTCTGCAGCAGAATACTATCAATACACCTCAGCAGACAAACATCAGCACGTTGTCGCAGAACAGTATGAATCAATACCTATCCAATGTCGATTCTAATATGGTACGACAACACCGTTTGAAACAACTACAACATGAGGAGCAACGTCTCATTCTCCAAATGGTACAGCAAGAACAAATGATCGAGCAGCAGCAACGTTTCATGCCAGGACTGTTTCCGCAGTCCTACCCTGTAGGTGAACGTTCAACAGCATACCATCAACAGTTAGAGCCTGGCACTATTTCTTCTCCTCAGCTCATTCATGTTGGAATACCTTTACAATCTGCGGACTTTCCTTTCCTTGGAACATCTCTTGTTGCTCCTTCACCCATACCGGGGGATTTAGAGAAACAGACCTCCGCTGTTTCATCAATTTCAAATGCTGGAAGTATTGGGCATCAACAAACAGCACATGGACTAACACATGCTCAGTCTCTCGCAATTGGGGCACCTGGGATCTCAGCTTCCCCTCTGCTTGGAGAGTTTTCTAGCTTGGATGGAAATCAGGGTAGTGCGACCACAACTACTAAATTCGTTAGTTTTCTAGTTGGTATTACTATTATGCTTTGGGTCCTTTTTTTTTTAATATGTTTTGTGTGATGAAGTGTTTATCTTGGACCTAGTCTAGATAAAGTGTTTTGTGTGACTACACTTGATTCAATAATGGTGAATCTTGGACCTATTCTAGATTCATTGCTAGTCTTGATAATTCCATATGGGTTCAAAGAAATTCTCATTTCATAAAGTTGTCTTGATGCTTGTTACTTGATTTGTTCTAACTGAGCCCAATCTGTAAACTAGTTTATCCGAACAATTCATCATTTGATTCATCGAATAGTTCAATGTCGATTTAGTTTAGCTCGTGAATTAGTTTAATTTTAGTTCAACCTTATTTTGAATTTTCTAACTCTAATTTTATTTATGTTAAAAAGATGAATAATTTTTATACTACACGATATTCACATTTCTTTTTTTAAGAGAATAAACGTAGTTTATCCTCGAATACCAATTAATAACTAATTTAACTTCAATTATAAACTTAAACAAAGTCATCGAAGGTATGATAGTCTATGCATATAATATAATATATAAAATCTTTCATAATCCAAGCAGGTTGTCTTTTTTTGGTAATGTTAGAAGTGATAGGTACCAAAAACTGATTTTTTCTTAATTTTTTTGGGTGAATTCAGCATTAGTTACTTAATCATGGAGGATACAAGTATAACTTTTTGTTTGAACAGTAGGACACAAATGTGACTTGCATATATAAAAAAATATTCTAGAGCCCTCCAAAGTTCAATCCAAACCATTCATATATACCTTTGAATTGATATATATTTCAAATTAGCACTCATCCATTTTAATAAAAAATTAAATTTCTTCATTTAAGTTAGTTAACTCAAAATGTGGATTTGACAAAGTAAAAAGAGAAATAAATTAATCTATTCTAGCAATTCAGCAAATTATGACAAACTTTAAGTAGCGGAGGTTCAAATTTAAATGCAAATTAATTGAATTGTGAAGTAATAACTACAGTCTAGACGCTTACTTGTGTTTTATACGCATATTTTCTTTAGTAATAAATAAAACTATTAATTTTTTTTTTTTTGTGTAACATAGATATCTTCACTCTACATTAGAGATGAGATTTAATCTCACGAGCATGTATAAAGTTGTCAATCTACACACTAGTTTAGTCGATGATAAATAATTCTACGGAGAGTGGTTCAGAGAAATTGAACGTGAATTGAATTCAAAACTTCATTTTACAAACGTCTTAACGGTCAAACCAACCTATTCATATTAAATAGAAATATATTAACAATGAGAGATATGATCGACTATTATTACATTAGAAAAGCATAAAGCAAATTAAAGGCCGGCATCAAGTGTCACCATCACCTATCTATGATCTCTTGGGCTAACACTAAATTAGTAGATTCTCTCCAACTAGAGATATTCTCTCTCTCATGAAATTCTTATTTTTGAGATTATAAGATTAGGAATTGAATTTTAAGATAATCACTAAAACTATTACAGCAGGTCAATGCGTCTCTTTATCAAACATTTTGGAAAGGGGCTTGTGAAAACCTTTCCCATGTGAAGTTAAGAGAGTGAATTTTTGTTTTAAGGGTTCACTGTGGACATGATCTCATACTTTCTTTTCTTTTGAACAATGATATTATCTTTTCCCTCAATGACGTAAGCATCAATATTGCACATGTTAAATTTATCTTTATTACAATATTTTATATTATTCTTCCTTCACATGACAACTAAAGCGAAGCCAAGGAGCAAATTTTATCTTTTAAGATTTTACTGTATGTATATTGTAATTATCTCATTTTTCTTTTTTTTTTGTTTAGTAAAGATTTATTCTTTATTATTAATAATAAAGACATTAATCCCAAACTATGTTAAAGAACCACATTACCACATATCATCTATAATAAACTTTTTGTTCCTTAAATCATGAGTTCAAATTAATTTATTTATTAATCAGGTCAATGCACTTCCATTGAAACTGTATTTTTCTAAATTGGTTATATTAAAAATTGACACTCCTAAATTGGGAACTATACGCACTGGGCACTGTTTACTATGAAACCCATCTAAGTTTCCTTTCTAGTGCGTGTATTTGGGGAAGGATTCACTAATTAAGATGATGATAGATTTAGAAAGATCTGTGTTTAGATGTGTAGATCAATTAATTTTTTTTTCTAATTTAATAACTTTAAAATAAGTTTTAATTTTTAACTTTTTGTAGCAATTTGGGACAATTTGATCAATACATCCAAAATAATTTTTTTTTACTAAATTTAAATATAGACCAAGAATCTGCCTATGGAAGATCGATTGATCATTTTGTCATTATTTTTTTTTATTAATATGCTTCGACAACTCGCAGGGTGGATGAGTTTGTAATGGAAAATTCCAGTTATTCTCAAATCTGCTTCAAAGAAGATCATCAAGGCTTGATGAAAGTAAAATAAAGAGAGATGGTACCTATTTCATCGAATTGATTGATATATTAAGATTAAATTATATACTCTATATGTATAAACATATAAATTTTAAAAGCTTGATATTTAATGATAGCTTCATTATATGTAGTTGATATATTTGTATATCTCTAGTTAGCATTGGACCAAAGTGAGTCTCATGCAAAATGTAAATATTAATTACCAAGGTGATTAAAAGTATTAGAGATTTCTCCACGGAAATGGGCTGAATTCAATCTCTTGTTTACACTTGACCTTTCACAAAATGTTTATGCAAATAGACATAACACAAATGCTCTTGAAAAAATAAAATAAAATGCATTCTGGGTACACTTGATTCAATAATGGTGAATCTCGGACCTATTTTAGATTCATTGGCAATCTTCCAAATTCTATATGGGTTCTAAGAAATTCTCATTGACCTAGATTAGTAGATTCTCTCCAACCAGGGATATTCTTGGGCTAACACTAGATTAGTAGATTCTCTCCAACCAGAGATATTTTCTCTGTCTCATGAAATTCTTATTTTTGATATTATAAGATTAGGGAATTGGATTTTAAGATAATCACTATAACTACTACAGCAGGTCAATGTGTCTCTTTATCAAACATTTTGGAAAGGGACTTGTGGAAACCTTTCACATGTGAACTTAACACATGTGAACTTAAGAGAGTGATTTTTCTTTTAAGAGTTCATTGTGGACATATTATAATGATCTCATACTTTCTTTTCTTTTGAACAATAAAATTATATTTTCTCTCATTGATATGGATGACCATTTAGACATCCGACTTTTTTACTAGGAGACATCCTTTTTTCGAAATTCAAGGTGAAATTATCATTTTGCCTTTCCAATTTTGAAAAATCTTTCATCATCCGAATGCACGTCAGAAGGACAAAATGGTAATTTCACTCTAAATTTCGAAAAAAAGGTCTCCTAGCAGAAAAGTTTGGTGCCTAAATGGCTACCCATATACATAAGCATCAATATTACACCATGTTAAATTTTATCTCATCTTGTGTAATATGTACATAATTTGAATTTATTTTTATTACAATATTTTATATTATTCTACCTTCACATGATAACTAAAGCGAGGCCAAGGCCAAGGAGCTCCCATGTCAAGAGGTGCTAGATTCAAGCTCTCATAGTCTCACCTGATGTGACTTAAGGGCAGTGGCTAACATCTGTGGGGATTTTACGCTGGATTTCCTGCGGTTTTCCACGTGTTAATTTAAAAAAAAAACAAATTTTATCTTTTAAGATTTTACTGTATGTATATTGTAATTATCTCATTTTTCTTTCTTATTTATAATAAAGACATCATTCCCAATTTATGTTAAATTCTATCTTTCTTTTCCCACGTCACAGTAGAACCGCATATCATCTATAATAAACTTTTTTTCTCCTTAAATCAATAGTTATCCTATTCTAGCCTGGTGAAGTTTTGGCATAAACATAACACAGTGTGAAACCCAGGGGTACAAAAATCGCCTTTACTGAGATATCGGCCGATCTAGGATCTCGGCCAATATCTCTCTCTCCTAAATTTTTTTGGACAAATATAAGTCCTATAAATGTGTATCGGTCGATATCTCGCTAGTAAGGCTGATACGCGCACTATCGGCCGAGATTTATACCCCTAGTGAAACCTCCATGTCACCTTTATTCTTATCATTGCTGTTGGGCCCAAGTAGTGAGGTAGGCCCCACGAAGAAGCCCTTAACTTTTCCTATCGGGGCCTTGGTGGCATTACAAAGATGCTGATTGCACTACATAACCTGGCCCAAGGCTGTCCTTTTTTGGCCCAGACTTGGGTTGGTCCTGGATAAATAGAAGCTTTTGGGATGGTTCTGGATCCAAATTCTAGTATGGGCCATTCATATGGGCCACTTATCTATCTCCGGCTCCGCCAAATTGCCAACAGGGAAAAGAGATCGTCAACTTTGGGCTACAGCACCCATTTTAAAGGCCCACATCTTAATTTAGGATCCATTCCAATCCATTAACTTGCAACCCCAAGGGTTTTCTCTTGTACTTTATTGAATAATGAATGGCTTTAACAGGCCCAGATGAGCACGAACACCAGCAAAGCAAATTGAAGTGAAGTGCCCAAAAGACATCCATATACGTCTGGGCTTTCTCCAAATCGGATTTACCTACATCGGTTTTTCAAATAACCAACGCGTATCAAGTATCAACTAATCTTAAGTCTCGTTAGGTTTGTAAATGCATCTAGATCCGGCCTGTGGACTGTCAGTCCTGGATCCTGGAGTCCATTTACGATCCGAATCCTAGAGTTCGATAAGGAGTTGCGGATCGGATCCAATAGTCCATTAAAACAAATGGCCGGGCCGCGGGCCATCCACGGACGGTTCGACGGACCCAAATATAAGTTGCAATTTTATGATAATTAGGACATATTTCCTGTTTTCCTCTCTCGCCTCTCTCACTCGCTTCACTGGATCTCTCTCTCGCTACACTCTCTCTCTCTCAATCTGCCTTGCTGGTCTCTCGATCTCTGTTCTCTCTGTCTCGAGCTGCCTCGCCGCTTTCTCGATCTGTCTCTCACGCTCTCTGCTGTGATGTAAGTTCTCTGGGTCTCTTTGCTCTCTCTCTCAGGCACTTTTTATGGTTTTTCCTTGGCTTTTCTTTAGATAAATTTTGGCTAATGTTGATGTTCTTCTTTATGATAGATATGGGTTTTTGAATTTTTTTTTATTTTTAATGGTATATGCTTTTTTTATTTTTTTATGGCTAGCTCTAGATCAGATTTTTTGTTGATGGTATATGTTTATACTAGAGTTTTTTTGGGAAGAAATTTCAGATTCGTTTGCTTGTGTTACTTCAGTCGTTGATTCATCTGTATTTTTTTTAATATTCAAAACAAGTTTTAAAATGAAAAACAAGCTCACACAAGTTTATCAGGTCGCCAAAATCTACAGAATGATGTGTTGCTGGTTGTTGTCATATCTGTCTTGGTGTAATTGTAATATCTGTCCTGATACAAACACCTGGATTTTCTTTCCCTACACACCCATTTTCAAAAAAACAGTGTGAAATTACGATTCTGCCCTTCTGTTTAAAATCATTCGAACGAACATGTAAGTGTAAAATGTATTCGTTTTGATGTTGAAACTATCTGAACGAATATCTCAGTGTAAAATGCATTCTTTTTTATGGTTTTTGAAGAAGAATTTTCAAACAAGGCCGTTTCTCGACCGAAACACTGTAACCTTGTTTGTAGAAATCGGTTGAGAAATGACCTTATTTGAAAATCCCTCTCCAAAAATCATCCGAACGAATGCTCAACATCCGAACGAACACATTTTACACTTATGTGTTTGGATTATTTTAAGCGGAAGGGCAGAATCGAAATTTTACACTATTTTTTTGAAAACGGATAGGGAAAGAAAATTCAGGTGTCTAGATGGGCGGCTTGATGCAATTGTCATAATATATGTGTTGCTAATGAATCAGAAAATAGGACAATTAAAAGCCTATAACCAAACTAAAATATTTCTATGGGATAACTAAAATATAGAAACTTAAATGGTGTACGTTCAACATATAAACACATTTTTTTAGGTATTTATAGCGTTAATCTCATGGAAATATCATGATAGCTAAAATAAAATATTGTTATATTCTCATTTGTGATATTTTAAATATTAAAAAACAGTGAGAGGTTATAATATTGCTTTAATATCAAGCATTGGTTCTATTTGAAATCTAAAAGTATTTTATGGAGAATTAGAAGCTCAATACTGAAGAAAAGGTATGAAAAAGAATATAATAGACTCTTGAATTGTAAAGATACAACTCATCAAATAATAAATATACCTTGGAGGCATAAAGACCATTGTTGTACAACCAACTTGAAGTTCAATTTATTGAAAGCCAAAAACTTTGGATCTTTCATCTGTGGTGAGTGTTTTTTTTTTTTAGAAAAAAAAAATTAGTTTGCTTCTAGTTAATTTTCTTGTTTAATTTTTTAAGTTGTAATTCAACTTTATCCATTATTATGCAAAACTTTGCTTCTAGTTTTTAGATTTGTACAATGACTGAACCTTTTGATTGATTTTCTTATTTTAAATCAAACACTTCATTAAAGTTTATATTAAACCTGAAATAAATTCAAAGATTTGTTCACTTAATTTAAATATGAGATTTAAAATTAATTAGACTTGAAATTACTATTAAAATTTAGATTTGAGATTTTCCAATGCCATGGAGCCATAGACAAATTCCTCTTAGTTGATTTTGACTCAAAATCTATTTTATAATAAAAAATATAATATTTTCACAAGCAACGATAATAATACATTATCTTAAAATTTGCCTTGCCTTTCAATTGTGGGATAATTCGTATCATTATGATACTTTTTGTATTATAAATAAGCAAAAATAAATACAAGATGGCCAAATGGATTTCAATTTAACCCACTCAATGCAGCCCTTTATAACACTCTTATATTTGTAGTTAAATAATTGAATAAAAAGAGATTACTTTTTAATTTAATTAAGAAATAATGATAAAAAATGACTTCAATTTGGCAAGTATAATCATTTCTAAATATAATTCCATCAATAATTATAATTTTTAAATAAAATTGAAGCATGCGTCATAAATATTATATAAATATAAGAGGCATTTGTATCCTACCATTCAATTGATACGTAGGTGGCTAAACATATCTTACAATGTGAGTTGGAGGTCTAGTTAGATTAAATTACGTTAAATGAGATATTTAAACTGAAATTTTATACCTGTATGATGTAATAATTATTTCGATAGGCAAGGTGTGATAAATTTAATTGATATTCAATTGAAGACAAGCGTATGGAGTTTAATCCTAAATTATTTTCTTTCTATATAATTTTGTTTATAAATTTCAAAAAATATAAATTGGATTTATTAAAATAAAAAATATAGTAAATAAAACAATCAGAATCAAATAGAACTTCGTGTATATTATATTATGCTTGAGTGGATTATCTGTTTTCCTGAACCCTTTCTTTTCATTGATTTCCGCAATCGAAATCATAACAGCTATACTTCCTTTCACCTATTTTCTGCTTCTCGCTTTCTTCTTTCTGTGATTTATCTTTCTTTGAATTATCTGTAGCTCTAGATCCGTTTGAATTTGGTGATGGATGGTAACAATTGGATGCCTAATCAAGGGGAACCTACCATGGATGCTGCCGATTGGAGAAGCCACTTAATGCCCGAGTCTCGCCCCCGAATTGTTAATAAGATGTGAGTTCCAATCTCCAAATCCCCATCACTTTTTTTTTCTCTTAAATGACAAGCCAATGTTTCTTATTTTTTTTGGTTACTCTATAGTTTGTTAACGTTGATTAGGGTTTAGTTTATAATTATTTTCTATGACTTTTAATGAATCAATTGCTGCACTAGGGGTGCCCTGAATTGAAAGTTTGCTAGTCTAGATTTTTCAGCGGAGCGGATGAGTTGCATGCTCTAAATCCACCCTCCTTTTTCCCTTTCCAAGAAAAAAGCTCATGTTTTTCCCCACTTTAGCTGTTATGTTGTGTGTTACATTAATTTGCATTTGGTTTCTAGTTGTTTTTTTTAAATGAATTTAATGAATTAATTGTTGTGTTTGACTGTTGCCAAAATTTCAAGGCTTTAGATTTCGCTTCGGAGTGGGTTATCCTTCTGTTCTTTTATGGATCGTCATGATCAGGGCTTTAGATTTCTCTTCAGAGTGGGTTATCCTTCTGTTCTTTTATGGATCGTCATGATCAGGGCTTTAGATTTCTCTTCAGAGTGGGTTATCCTTCAGACTGATGCCACCTGTTGACCTTTTATCCTCTAACCCTAAATCAATACTACGACAAGTGGAATTAGTGCTAGTGATTCGGAGTAGAAAGGCAGTGCAAAATATCTCAATGACTTTTTACAAAAAATTTAAGTTGTATCATTTTTTTTGAAATAGCAATGGTAATTGTATTAAAAGAAGAAGGCACCAGAAGTGCACTTTAAGTTGTATCATTGTTGCCCCCGACCATGCCCAAATTGCAAGTTTGTGTTCTTAATGCATTGTTTGTGCATGTTGAAGAAGAACTTGTTCACAGAGAAAAGAAGATAGTTTTTCTTGAATGTACCTATTAGGCACAGAAGAACTGCATTCTTACGGAGCAAAAACAACCCACTAACCCTATACACCCTGATCCTATAGATAAACATACAGATAAGTTGAAGATGGCAACTGTCCAAAGTATTTGATTCTCATATGTTCAGGATGGATTTTTTTTTTTTTGGAAAGGTAACTGTATTTATTAATAAATATAGATAATTACAATAGAGAATTAGAACCCGAAAATTACAAATGACGGAAGACTAGTTTCGTAGACAAGGAGGCACTGATGCGGAGCACTATATGAAATTCCATATTTAGCAGGTTTCTATATTTAGATTTAGGATTTCCAGCTTTTCATGATTATATTTTTTTTTTCCATTTATTTCTTTAGTCTGATAGTTGGTTTTGTTTGGAAAAATTTAGTGATTTTACATATAATTAGGGCTTTCTAATCATTGGGGTAGTTTGGTATTTGTTTATTTGAGGGTATTTTGGTCTTTTTCATGTTTTTAATTCATTATACATGTGATGTAACCGTTCCATACGTGATTGACACTTAATAATGAATGAAATTGAAGTTTCTTCGGCAGCTTGTGCGACGAAAATAATTTGGGAGTGATTCCTTTGGCGTGAGGCCCTTTTGGCATGAGGTTACCATCTTTCCATTTTTGAGTATTCATCTTCTTCTATCTCTTTAGCTCTCTTCCTCTCTCTTTTCGTTTTCTTATCCTTGAATTGCTGTCCCAGAAACAGCTCCAAAACCTGTCCTAAATCTGTCCCAGAAACAACCCCAAAACCTGCCACAGATCTGTCCCAAAATTTGTCCCGGTCCAGCTCCAGTTCTGTCCCAAAACAGCCCCAAGAGCAGTCTCAGTCCTGTCCAAGATTTGTCTTTGACCTATCAGATCTGCTACTACATTTAGATCTGTATCTTAGACTTGTAAAACCCTCTTCTTAACCCTTTTACTCTTGTTTTACACCTTTTCTTGTTTTTGTTATTAATTGATTAATTCATTTCAGCCATATTAGATTTTAGGATGCATTATTTTTATCTAAATTTAGGCATTTAGGGTCACCCTATAGTTTGTCCTGCATCAGGCACCCTCTCTAGCCTTTTCATCGGCAGCAGAGTTCGCTGACCGAGGACACCAGGAAAGATGATAGTTGTGGTTGGAGATTGAATGACAATAGAGAACAATATGTTCAGGATGGATTCATATGCATTAGTAGATATTAGTTATTTCATTATTTATTTATCTATTTTTGGAAGTTTAGTGTCATTCTGTCTTTGTTTGTGTGCTTTTCTCCAACCATTGTGCTATGCTTATCATGTTTTTGGATTGCATTGCCCTTTTTTAAGAACGTCGTCACATACTTGTACTGATATCTGTTCTTCGACTCTCCTTTTCTATTTATGTTTGTTGCTAATGATTTTGGTATTTTTATTTAAGTTTATTGTCAAGACCTTCTTTAACCATTTCTGTTTCATGTGCATAGAATGGATGCTTTAAAGAAGCATTTGCCAATTTCTGGCCCTGAAGGATTGGTTGAACTCCGGAAAATTGCTATAAGATTTGAGGAGAAGATCTATGCTGGTGCCACAAGCCAGGTACATCTCTCACTCAGATGGCCTTGTTCATTTCCAAAATTTTGTCTTTATATTGCTGGTCTCTTCATCATGTGAACTGATATAATTCAAATTTAACTTCTCAATCTGTTTTACTTGATGGTCTTGATTTATATGGGTCAGTATGGAATCTAGATGTTATTGATGCTTGCCGATCTTCTTTGTCATATATCTATCTGCATGGATATTGGTTGGATACTGTTAAATGGTGTGGGATTTAAGAACTCCCAAATAATGGAATTCATTGACATTTTAGTGTTTAAATAATTTTTTTGGAGAAATGAAACCACAATGCAGCCAAAGAAGAATATGTATGTAAGCATGTATGTATGTACATGTGTATGTATATATGCATGTATATATATATGCAAGCATGCATGTGATATGGGAGCAACTAATTTTATCCCAGAAAAGGGTTTGAATGAAATTTAGGGGTTTCTTTTCCTCCCTAATGCTTCTCAAAAGAATGAAACTGTAATCCCAGGGATCTCCTGAAGGCATGCTATATACATTCTACAAATTTCAAAATTATACCTTAAAGGTTAGGGCTATGCCCCCTAACCCCCTTTAGGGGTGTTGCTCCCTTGGGACCCAACTCAGAGGCAGAGCTATGCCCTTGGGAGTTGGGACTTCCAATTGGGGTCCAGTGTTCAGCATGACCTTGATCACCACAAAGTAGAATACATCTTCACAAAAAAAAAAAAAAATCCATTTTAACAATATTTTATTTGAAATACCATCAAAATTGCAGTGTGAAAATATTTATTGTAGTTTCTCATTTGCACCAAAAGAGTATTTTATGGATCCTATTTTGGGATTTTACAAAGAAGTTTTATTTCATACTTCAAACTCTTCAAGGGGTTGATTTTCAAATGTATATAAATTTTATTGCAAAGAGAGAAGATACAAGTATAATCCGTGTAGTTTAAGAGTGATTATTGTTATTATTGTTTTTATTGAAATGTGCAATGTAAGAGATGCATTGTGGATGGTATGTTAATTACATGCCAACACATTGGGATGATGGCTTTGATGATGATTGCAATTGTTATGTTAATTATTTTTTTAAAAAGTTGTTATTATATTAATTACATCTTTAAAGAAAGAAACGATGGAGTTTGTAATCAACATCGCCTTGGATAGTTGAGCCATGTCTCTTTTGAAAACATTCCAATGCACAGCTGACGAGTTATGGAACATGATCAATATTACTTCCTCCGTTTTCTTGCTTTTTTCTCCTTCGTTTCTTCCTCGTCTTTTTTCCTTTAACAACATAATCGAAAGGTGGCTTTTCATTTTCCAAAGCCATGCACGTCTTCCCTCTTTTTTTCCTCTTTTTTTTCTTTTTTCTTCTGGATCGAACAATTGAACGATTGTTCGAGTTGGAATTGCACGGTCTATGATTTACCCAAAAATCGCATGATTATTGGCCACTTTTGATTTAGCATGCGAGTTAACTCACTGGACAATTTTATCAACGCTGCTTAAAGGTACATTTTCCAAGTAAAACAATTATAGAAAAAATTGGTCATTGTTTGTTTGTAGAAAGTTGGATGCCATCAGGGAGCTTTCTTCCTTTGCATATGTAATCTACATAAAAAAATAGTATCTCCCAAGGCTGATAAGCCATATTGACAGGGCAAGACTTTCTTTTGTTCCCCACGGGTTATTGGCTTGTGCATGCATGCATCCAAACTGCTGATCGTGCTGTGGGGCCTATTTTAGAATTTAGATAGAGTGGACTGAGTGAATTTCACTGATTGAACAATCCTAGCCAATTGGTATTTTATTTGAAATGGACAATTATGAAGAATATTGTAATAAATTGCATTCAACATGGAAAACAGATGGCTGCTGGATGCTTTCATCAATTCAGTATGGTGTTAAGCTATGCTCTATCCATTGTTGGTGCATGATTTGCATGTTCTAGATTGGTATGTATGTTTACGTTGTGCATTGTATGGATTGCTACAATGCTTTAGTGTAGTATAACTTGGTATTTTGTCAAAGATGCACTTGGAAGCCTAAGCCCATTGCCTAGCACTCTCTTAAGGGTACATTTCCAAGTAAAACAGTTATAGAAAACATGACTTCTCTTATCCAATTAAGATGAAATTTTATAGATTCCATACACTAGCCAATGCTTTTCAAATCCACCAATCTATGTGGGCTCAAGTGGGACCATCATGCCCTTTTTTTAATAACCGGGCCATCATGCCGTTTGCACCGAAGTTTGGTGCAAAACAGCTTTATATATAAGTGGGATTAAGGGAAATGTGATTATATCATTCGTTAGCACTTATATGGGTTTGGCTTTTGGATTTCAATTGATTTTGAGTCTTTTAATTTCTCCCAATGATTGGTTATTGTCATTTCATAGTCACCTTCATAACTATTGTTGGGCAGTGGATGCTGGTTGTTATTTAAGAGAAGATGGTGGTGGTGTTATTCTGTACAATCAATTGCATCAAAATTGTGATATTTTCCATTTCAAAAAAATTGTGATATTATCAAGCAAATATGTACCACATGGGCTCCATGTACAGTTTTGATGCTATAAATTGTACTGAATCTTCTCATATTTTAAATTATTGTTATTAATGGTTAATGAAGATTATCAATAAAAAATCAATGGGATGATGAAAAAATGTTTTCAATTGAAGTGTATGTGTTGGATTGAAATCAAATCTTTTAGTATGACCTAATGGACAAGCTTGGTGTGAGCTTTTCCTTGTAGATTGGTCAATTGTATGGAGGCCAGTATGCTTATTTGAGAAGAACCATTTGTTACGAATCATATACTGCAGTTAACTCTGGTTGAGCTTATCAACACTCTACTTGTTCGATTCCACCTCCTCCCCCCATTTTTAATGTCTTAGTGTGCTGCTCTTGAAGCTGTGTTCTTTTTACTGGCATCTAAGGATTTGAAATGAATCACAATTAATTGCATTGAAGATTTACCTTTATTTGTGAAAGCTGATGAATTACTTTTAGCGGTATACTTATTCTTAAATTTCTCATATTTCAGTCTGATTATTTGAGGAAGATAGCTTTGAAGATGCTTACAATGGAGACAAAATCTCAGGGTAATGTTGCCAATTCCGTACCATCGAACCCTGGTGGAAACCAAAATCCACAACCCCCTGATCCAGGTAACAGCCTGAAATGTGTTTTTCCTGATGTAATGCGTAGCAGTGATGTGCTATGGTACTTATTTTGTCACAATTACAGCTACACAGAGTATTTACATGGGTATTGTGAAATATTTAAGGGCCACCCACCCCCTAATGCACCAAATCACCAATTGTGACCCTGTTTTTTGGTTTGGGGGGATGACGGGGATGGTAGCTTACCTTACTACATCGTAGTGACCCCTTAATTCCATCAAACTTTTTTCCCCTCAAAACCCCACCCACTCACCAACCCCACAACGCTCACTTAGCATGGGTTGATAATGCTTAAGATATTTAGAGATCCTAGCAGTCCATTATTTGGTCTTTTCTCCTGCAACATTCCATTAGTATCTTTTTGTCTGATCAGTGGGTTATCACTTTTCAACTTACAATATGGAAATTGTTTTTGGTTAATGCGTTCCTCAGGGTCCCACATTGTTTGATAGTCTGGACCACAGAAATGTGGGCACTACATGTGCAAATTAGTAAGAACTTATTGTTTGTTTATCAATCTATGTCATCAGTAAGATTTTCCATTGTTGCATAAATTACCTATCATACTTTGGTACTTCAAAATGAGTCTTTTGCTATAAGCGGTCTTCCTTTCAAAACCCTTAGTTTAGAGTTTAGGACCTCTAATGCTTCTTTGGGATAATTTTATGGTAAAAACTGTTTGCAAGAGATGTTACCTAAAAATATAGGAGCTAACTAAACTAGACCTAAAAATATAAGAGCTAACTAAATTGGACGACTAAACCTCATATGAGTAGGGGGCTTCATTTGTCCAAACCCGGCCCCGAGGCCAGCTTGAACCTAACCTAAACAAATGGGTTCAGACAAAGTTTTTTGTCCGACAGGCCAGGCTTGGTCTTTTATTTAAAGCCCATCAAAACCCGCTTATTTTTTTTGAAAGGTAAGACCCATTTATTTTTTTACATATTTTTTATTTATTATTTTATCAATTGAAAATCTAACCATATAGATCGAAAGAAGACTTCAAAATAAAAAATATGTTAAAATTTCATCTCAAAGAATCAATTTTTAGCCACTCGATCTTAACGATCAAAACACCAGGTGTCATCTTTTCAAGGATGTTTGCCAACTTTGACTCTTTTTTTTTTAACGGTTAATATATTAAAATAAAGGAAGCACCAGAGGTGCAATTACAGAAAACATAAGCAGCAAAACAAGGAAGCACTATTGCTCAACTTTAACTATCAAGATCAAGTGAGTAGAAATTGAATTTTGGACTGAAATTAAATGATAATAGATATTTAGGTATACTTTCAATCTGTACAGTTACATTTTCAATTTGCATAACAATTTTTTTTAAAAAAAGTACCATATAAAAAATAATTGGTTTTAATTGGATGGGCTCGAGCTTTGGCCTCCAAAGCCTGTTAGGCTTCGGTAAAAATAATCGTGATCATGCTTTTTTTAGTGAAGCCCGCGCCGAGCCCGACCGAAGAACACCCCTACATATAAGGGATTAAAAAGCTTTTGAGAATGGTTATTGCACAAAATTTGTAAGATTTGTGTGGAGAAGCTTCCATTGTTATTAGTTTTAGTTCCTCATTTATGGTCCCTAATCCCATCTTAATGATGACTTCAGGAAAGTGATTTCCTTTTTCTTTTTATTTATTAATATTTGGGCTTGGTTTCCTTTGCTTCATTGATTTGTCTATTTCCAAGGTTTTATTTTTTATGAGAGTTTGTCTATTCCCAAGTTAACTTTTTTTTCTGTCCTCTTTGCAGCTTCAATGGATTCCACAGTGCAAACCGGGCATGCAGGTGTAGTTGATTGGCAACAGGAGGTCTATCAGAAGGTAATTTCTTGTCACTGTAGTTGGATTCCTCCTATGCAAGAGATCTCTATTAAGATATATATTATATGGTAAGATCAACCTAAAGTAAGATCGGCCTTGTTTGTTGGAAATCCATACACATGGGGACTACTTTTTGGCATGAAAAACCCTTGCATTTCAACATCCCAACATGATAGGTGATGAGCCCCTACATCACCTGCAAACAACTCATTTTCACTGTTGGAGGTGGCTGTCCATTGGGTTCTTGAGCATTTTGTTCTTGTCAATTAAACCCAAATCAAATAGCCACTTTGCGATGCTAATCTACTGGAACCACAGCCTCATCTCAAGTAGAATCCTTAGATTGGACATGCATCTCCAATAAAATCTTTACGTTAATGCTAGATCATTTACAGTATCTTATGCTTGCTTTTTATACTGGGCAAATGACTTGTCAACCACATCTTGCATTGCCCACTTCTTGTTTCCATTTGATTTGTCATATTCACCCGATTATTATTATGTTTGATTTTATCTCAATCATTGTTGTTAAAATCTTACAATACATGATTCATATCTTAAGACTCATATGATATGATAAAAAGAAAGATTCATATCTATTACCAAATCTTTCCATTCCTATAAACAATAGAATTATGGGCTATTTGAAATGTGAAAGCATGGAACATTTTGTTTTGCTGTTTTTAAGGCTTGAGTTGTTGGGCATATAAAACCCTTGGATTTTTTTGTGGTTTTTAGTTCATTGTTGACTTTTCATTGTGTATTGGATTAGATATTGGTCATATACTTTTGAGAGTTGGAACATTGAAATTTGAGCTCCAATGAACTAATTATATAATATTCATTTAATACTGAAAGGAGGAGAATTGCTCACATTTTTACCTTTTAAATATATTCTGTGTTATTTTATTCATCCCAAAATTTTGTCTTATTTCAAAAAAAAAAAATTTTTAAGGATCATTTTCGCGTGGAGTGGGATAAAAGCCTATTAGTAGATTCTTTGAGTTAATACGAATATGATATGAATGATTTTGAGGTAGTAAGATTGCGAATAACCCTCAATGAACCTAATTTAGTACTCAGTGAGCCTTTCCTAACTATGCAACAACGTATGATTCTAGACGATGAGAGTTGGAGATTGAAATAATTATAGAATGCCGCATATGGGCAAGTCAAAGCTTATAAAAGAAGGCCGTCTTCTCATTAGGTTAGAAGGTGATTTGGAGTTCATCGAAAAATTTAAAGCTTTGATTTGATGTGAAAATAAAGAAACAGGACAAGTAATTTGGGACAATTTCAAAATATATATAGGACAAGTATTTTGGGACAAAGGGAGTTTATAATATTTATGTTTCCATAGTTTACGATATACAATTTGTGGTTCAAGATGTATAACGATTTTATGATACAATTTAATTTTCACAACATTGATCTCGATTATCCAGCTTCTTCATGGAATGGTGGAGTTGGGTTTTATATCTTCTGAGGAGGCACAATGGGGTTTGGTGTGGAAATAGTCACATGAACCTGTCATTCACATGGGTTTCAGTGGGGTCTTTAAGGTTTTTGACCCAAAATGGGTGACAGAGAACTGTTTGTTTGAGGTTGCAGTTGCATTGTGGTTCAGTTGCATCACTGTTTTGTTCTCCAATGAACACTTGAAAAACGTGTAGTGGTTAATGTTAGAATTGGAGATGAGCTACATTTTAAGTTAGGTGAAAAATCAACTTGACATTTTTACTAGTCAGGTCCTCAAGTTAATAAATTGACTTGAGATCATTTCTTTAGTTTTTAAGCCATGCATGTCAGAATATTAAAATTTAAGGGTTTCCTACTATAAAAACTGGGCTCCATGTATATGGTTTTTCAAGAAACAAGGTCAACCTTGCATAAGGTCATATTATCAAACCCCTGCTCCTTTCTCAATATGGATCTCTTTTATGTTAAGTCACAAATGCCTTCCCTGGTCAACTAGGGCTGCGACTTGGGCAAATCTGTCAGGTTGAGAGCCAATTCTAAAGGTATTGTTTTAGCTTTGCCTAGCTTTGTCTGTAACCCAATCCACTTATAAAAACCACTGCCCATTTTTATGTGTATTTTGATGGCATAATCAAATATGCATATTTTCTATAGTTAGTCCTACGTTACATGGACTCTTCAAGATGTGTGACACACTCATGTTAGACATTTGTATTCGTATTGAACGCTTGCACCTACATTGCACACGCACCAATTGTTGGACACTCGAACCCAATTTTGGACTATTCTAGTACTTTTTAACATTGTTTTCTAAGATGACTAAAATGTCAACACATTTCTCCTCTTACCTGATTAATGTATTGATGTATTTATTAATTAATTGTTTAGTATAAAACTAGTACATTTTAGTGGTATTTTCTCCTTATTATCATTTAAAATAAATTTTGATTTAAATTCGTTTAAATGTTGTGCCATATCCTCATGTCCTTTTTTATTCTTGATTACTGAGTCTGTCCTTCACACTTGTGTTGGACTTCGACACTTGCATCTGTATCTATGTAGAAAATAATGACAAGAAAAGAACGGGAAGAAGAAAATATGGAGAAGAATTAACATTTTAAAAAAATATGGAGGAGAATTCTTCTTTAAATTGTATTGAATGTGCTCAAGTACTCCATGAGCCATAGTCTGTAAAGCTTTTGGATTTTATGCAATTGCAATTGATTCCTTTTCTTAGAGATTTAGTGTAGTCCCAATTTTGAAAATAACTAGAAATTAAGCAAAAATTTATCTGATGCATGCTGTCCACTACTTTGTGATGATTGAAGTCAGAGATATGCTGTGAAATTAGTTTTTGAGGTGTGCCTTCTGCTGGATCTTTATCTTCACCTTACTGATTGGGTAAAAGTAAAATTATTGAGAGTTGCTAATATTCTAGTTCTGAGTATTAATGTATATAAGAAACTTAGTTTGATCGGCTAGTTGCCCACTCATTTGTTGGCCTAAACTTCAGATTAGTGGATTACTGAGCCCATTAATCCATTCGATCAATCACAACTAGCCAATTAGGGATTCTGGTGAACTTTATCAAGTTGGTCAAAGCCACAGAATAACTTGGTTACAAACTGTTGGACTTTTTATTTGTCAGACCCTGGGCTTGGAAGGTGACCCACAGGATTGGATCCTGATTATATACCCAGTATATGAAACGAATGCATGAGCATTCAAATTTTTCCTTATTATCTTTTTGATGGTGAGTTCATCCATTGCCTGCATGTGGCATATGGATGTTATCATGTGACAATAATACGATGGCATTTGGTTTTCTTATTACCTTCTTGATATGGAATGCATTTCATGGGCATTTTATTTATTTAGTTATTTAATTTTGCAGATTAAATCAATGAAGGAGTTATACTTACCAGAGCTGAATGAACTGTACCAAACGATTGCAATGAAATTGCAGCAGGTATGATCCTAGGATTCTTTCTGATATCTGAGGCGGTGTTTTATGAAAACATGAGGATATTGTTATTACTGTTCTTGTCGTTGTTGTTATCGTTATTATTATTAATGAAACAAGATTATCTTTCAAAAAAAAGTATTGAAACAAGTTTTACCTCAATGAAAAAGTATGACCAGTTTACTACTGAAGAGAATATTCTCTTATGCAATAATGTTAGAGAATGATCTTTTCACATGGTGGGAATCTTTATGGATGATGGCCACCTTTAAAATGGACCACCAGATGATAAAAAATCTGTCCATTAAACAATAGAAACCATGTGGCCCTTGCAATATGGATTTATGCTTGTCTTTGATTATATCTGTTTTCAAGCAGTCAGTTGTTGTCCACTGTTGGGCCTTTATGGTATTGTTTATCTAAGGTTGGCCCACAAGATGTACTGGCTAGATCACTGAAAGGTGGGTGCACCTGAGTGCACTGTACATTTGAACAAAACTCTTATTGTCTAAGCTAATCATTATACACTTTTCCAATTTCATTAGAACAATGTTTTTGAGTCAATTTAAATTAAACCCTTGCATCTAATCTGCACCATAATGATTTTGTTATCATGTTGTCATTTTGTGCTCTCATCTTTACAGCATGATGCTCTCATACAGCAGCCAAAGCTGTCTGAGCAAATTGAAAAGCTGACGTTTTTCAGGAGCATGTTAGAGCGCATGATAACATTCTTACAGGTGCCCAAAAGCAGTATTTCACCTAGTTACAAGGAGAAGTTGTCTCAGTATGAGAAGCAGATCATTGGTGTCATCAACTCAAATAGGTTGAAAAAACCTGTATTACCTCAGCAGCCAGGACAGCAACAACTTCAGCAGTCTGTTGTCCAATCACACTCGATGCCACACCAGCCACAATCTCAGATGACGCAGATTCAGCAGCATGATAATCTTGTAAACTCAATGCAGCCGATGAATATGCAAGGTTCGTTGACCTCGATGCAGCCGGCTGCTGTGACAAACTTGCAGCATGGATCTATGCCTTTATCAACTCATTGGGGGGTTCCAGCTTCACAGCCGAACATGATGAATGCTCTTCAAACTGGTTCAAGTTTGGATTCAGCACCTGGGCCCACACTCAGTTCATTGTCACAGGGTGCGGTTGGTTCTATGCAGCAAGGTGCTGTGGGATCTCTGCAGCAGAATGCCATCAATACACCTCAGCAGACAAACATCAGCACGTTGTTGCAGAACAGTATGAATCAATTACTATCCAATATCAATTCTCTTCAAGCAAATTCTGATATGATACAACAACAGCATTTGAAGCAACAACAACAGGAGCAGCAACTCATTCAATCACAACAGTTAAGGCAGCAATACATGCAACGTCTCATTCTCCAAATGATGCAGCAGCAGCAGCAACAACAACAACTGCAACAGCAAAAGCTGCAGCAATCTTCACAGTTACAGCCACAACAAATGTCCCAGCCTCATCAGATGACTGAAGTGAATGAGCTAAAGGTGAGACAGGGTGCTGGTTTCATGCCAGGACTGTTTCTGCAGTCCTACCCTGCAGGTCAATGTTCAACAGCATACCATCAACAGTTAAAGCCTGGCACTTCATTCCCTATTTCTTCTCCTCAGCTCCTTCATGCTGCATCCCCTCAAATTTCTCAACATTCATCCCCTTGGATTGATCACCAAAATGTGCTATCAGCTCTTCCTAAAGCTGGAACACCTTTACAATCTGCAAACTTTCCTTTGCTTGGAACATCTCCTTCCACTCCTGTTGCTCCTTCACCCATACTGGGGGATTTAGAGCAACAGACCTCCGCTGTTTCATCAATTTCAAATGCTGGAAGTATTGGGCATCAACAAACATCATATGGACTAACACATGCTCAGTCTCTCGCAATTGGGGCACCTGGGATCTCAGCTTCCCCTCTGCTTGGAGAGTTTTCTAGCTTGGATGGAAATCAGGGTAGTGCGACCACAACTATTAAATTCGTTAGCTTTCTTGTTGGCATTACTATTATGCTTTGGGTCCTTTTTTTTTAATATGTTTTGTGTGATAAAGTGTTTGTCTTGGACCTATTCTAGATAATGTGTTTCGTGTGACTACTCTTGATTCAATAATGGTGAATCTTGGACCTATTCTAGATTCATTGGCAGTCTTCCTAATTCCAGTCTTCCTAATTCCATATGGGTTCTAAGAAATTCTCATTTCATAAAGTTGTCTTGATAATTGTCACTTAATTTGTTCTAATTGATCCCAAACTGTAAACTAGTTTATCCGAACAATTCGTCATTTGATTCATCGAATAGTTCAATGTCGATTTAGTTTAGCTCGTGAATTAGTTTAATTTAGTTCGATCTTATTTTGATTTTTCTAACTCTAATTTTATTTATGTTAAAAAGAATAATTTTTATACTACACGATATTCACATTTCTTTTTTTAAGAGAATAAAACTAGTTTATCCGCAAATACCAATTAGTAACTCTCATGGAATGATCTTTCAACAAACCTCTAAATAGGGTAAAAATAGGTTATGGGTAAGACTTAAAAACAACTAAAAGTAATTAATACTTGGGCAATTTAAAAAATTAGCTTTTATGGTTGGAGTAATATGATGTTTTGAGTATCATATGATGGAGTGAATTGGGCTTTTTTTAGGATATAAAAGCTCGGTGATTAAAAAATTAAAATGATTTAACTTGAGGATGGACGTCAGATCCTTATTCAAATTTAAACATTGCATTAATATTTACTTTAGTTGAATGAATTTTAAAATAAACTATCTAATTGGTTATACTGATGAATTTAAAATATATAATAAGTTGTAATATTCTCAAAAAACCTTATAATAAGTTCTAATATCTAATCGGTAACCATTCTTTTTTTTCTTTTTTTTTTCATATTGTTACTTTTTTAATTCTCTGAATGAAAAATGAGTATTTGAGAAAAAAAAAAAGAAATAATCTTTTATATCTAATAATAATGCAGTATTATATAGGTTTTATTTTATTTTTTATTTCTTTGATAACTTTCATAACATATAATTAGTGGTAAGTCAAAAAATGTTAAAGTTAGACACTTTTGATTTTGGTTTGGAGATTGCAACTAACTAACTAACTAAGGGATGACTAAAATGTACACTAGTGTTAATATCAATATCAATTTCCTTTTAATTTATATTGCATTTATTTATTTAAAATAGTGATTGAACCTCTCATGATTTTTTGCATTTCTTATAGTTCCATCACTTAATCTTGAAAACCCAAAAGAGTTGGAGTAATAATAGGAATTAGCTTCAGAAAATAGGATTAAATTTAATTTATATTTCACTCTAAAGGATCACTTCTCGTAAAGTTACCCAGTATATAAAGACAGAAAAGGTTGTACACACCTGAAAATTAACATGAACATATTAGCCATCAAAATAATTTTTGAAATAGTGAAGATAAAGTAAAAAGGGGAATACATAGATACCTCCTTGTATAAAAATGGAAATATCTGAATGAGAAGCCTTTTCAATACTAAATATGAATTTGATAGCAAGACTGAAACCAGAACAACTTTCCTTTATGGAATAATTATGGCCAAGTCTTATTTCTGTGAGGGTCAAATCAGTAAAGCATGGATCCGTCGAAAGTTCAATATGTGCTCCTTGAAATATATTTGACTCGTGATGTTTTTTTTATTTATTAGAGAGAATAAATTTATCAAAATAAACTAATAGTTGTCAATTCTAATAAAAATATTTGATTTAAAACTTTCATCTATTTAATTTATTCAAATAAAATTATTATTTTTTAATTCTTTTCTCAATAAGCAATTTTTTAATTTCTTAAAATCAATGATCTTTTATCTCATAGCCGGATATCATGTCAAATTGACTCATTAAAATGTGTACCGTTGGATTGTCAATATCACTGCTGTCGGTGAGAGAGAACTGAGAAGTATTGACTCATGACCTAAACATGTGAAGTTCACATCCAACTGTTGGGCCTGAAAGAGAAACGGGCCTTCGATTTCATAAGAGTCTTTTGAAACTTGCTAGCCATTTTTATTTTTATTTTTCATTTCCCTTTGGCGTGTGGACACCATCTTGAATGAGTCTAAAAGAAATTATACATTCAAAATCATTTTTTTGTGAATTTGATAAAAAAAAAAAAAAAATTGTGAATTCTATCCCACAATATGATTATATCATCTTTCTCTCCCACATTTAGTTATCATTCATGCATTATTTACCTATTTTGTCAAGAAGAAGAATTTTATAGAAAATTATATTTAAATTTAATTTATGTCATTCAAAAGATATTACGACAGATTGTGAAAATTCAATATGTTTGTGATCGCATTAAAATCTTTATTATTATTGAAAATAAACGAAGTGTTGTTTTTGCAAGTGAGTAAAACGTATCTCTTTTTCTCACTAAATTTCTTTATCCTCCCTTTAGAAAATAGATTACTTTAAAAGAGAAAAGGGAAAAAACCTCATTTTTATATTTTTAATAAAGTGCTCTTATTCTGTAAAAGAATAGAGAATGAACTCTTCATTTTCTATCAGTAAAAAAAATGACAAACAGCCACTTAAATTTTTTATTGATATTCAAGTTAACCTTACTCTTAAGCTCGACAAAAATTAATGAACTTAGTTACTCTTAACCCACTAGGTGTGTGGTACACTGATTAAGGTGGAGTGTGTTTGCTCCCCACGTCCTGCC
The DNA here is from genome assembly GCA_013350335.1 of Chimonanthus salicifolius. Lineage (NCBI taxonomy): Eukaryota > Viridiplantae > Streptophyta > Magnoliopsida > Laurales > Calycanthaceae > Chimonanthus > Chimonanthus salicifolius. Next base: position 55,886,261 of record CM023536.1, read on the forward strand.
TTCGACTCCTGATTCCGCCAGACTTAAGCAGGCCAATTGTGTGGGATACGTGGTGTGGGCCCCAATAGATTAGTAAATATCTCAAGAATACCTTTGTTATCAAAAAAAAAAAAATATTATCATTAACTTAATGCTAGTTCTTACCAAATAAATCTACCCTTTTGAAGAAAAAAACAAAAAAAAAAAAAGGGGGGGGGGGGGGGGGAGGGTATGAGTGATGACAATTTCTATTTAGTTTGGCACCCTGGATGCTTTTATCTCCTTCTCTTTGACTTCCTCCAACCACTACATCCAGAGCTTTCTATAAATACACCTCCCCCTTCTCTCTTCCCTCCGCAATTCATTCACCAAATCCAAGTCCCTTTTCCATATTTTCCTTCAATCTCTTCCTCCCAAATCTCTCATGGGGTTCCCTTCTCTTGGTTGTTCCATTGAGATTCCAGAGCCTCTAGTTCATATACTAGAATTATTGGACTTTGTCCTGCTTATGTTCAGACTAGCCCTCTTCTATCTGGGCCTATTTGATCCAACCAGCCAAGCTCCTCCTTCTAGTGATGACTACAGAAATGGTCTTTCGGCGTCGAATCAGCCATCTCCCTCAACCTCATCTAAGTTGATCAAGAGCAGACTTCGAACCATAGAATTCGACAAGTTCTTGCAGAGGTCTGGAAGATGCAGAGATGAAAGCAACCAATTGGTCTGTTCTGTTTGCTTGAATTCTTTGGAGGGAAAGAGTAGAATAAGAGAGTTGTGCAACTGCTCTCATGTTTTTCATGCAGAGTGCTTGGATAAGTGGGTGGATCAAGGCAAAAATACATGCCCCATGTGTAGATCTAAGCTGTTGCCTGAAGGACATGGAAGCAGACGTAATTATTGGTGGGTGTTGGAGAGAATTTCTGATCCTTTTCTGTGAGAGTTTGGACAGATTTTGGAACTGAATTGGGATACATATTCACCTGAATTTGGATTTGTTTGAGTTTGATCATTGCTGGGTCGCCAAAGAAAGAAGATAGAAATAGAAGCTTGTAGACAGTATGATTCTTTTATTGATGTGGCATCAAAATGCTACCATTGGAAATTGTAACAGACATTTGTAATTTTTTTATTTGATCAATGGTCGTGATATAATAGAAACATATATTGAGTATTATGGACTTCGTAAGATACTAAGTTTTGCCTCTCTAGAGCTTAATAGTTAATACATGTCATTTTTCATTAAGAAGAACTGAAAAATTAAAATATGCACAGTTTAAGAGTTTTTTTTTTTTTTAATGACTAAGGTGTCCAGAGCAAACAACTAATCTTCGGGATGTATAAAAGTCTTTCTATTCATACACCTATTAATTCTACAGAGAGTATCTTTTAAAGTGAAATAGAAATCGAACTCATTCTTCTTAAACGTCACTGTAATCCATTTGAATTTCCTTTAATGTGCAGGCGTGATTCACTAAAGGAATCAGTCAAACATGACCTCGGTTGCTGGCCTAACCCTCTCAGTGGTCATTTCATGCAAATTATGTTGACTTTGAAATTCAATATTAATAGATCTATTTCAAAGATAGGCAATCTAAGCCTCGTTGTAATCAGTCCGTCCATCTTAGAAGTTCAAAAACATAGAGCTTCATTCATGATCCCATTGAGTTAAGAAAAATTCTACCATTTTTTTTCAAAATGATTAAAAACCCTCACTCACAAGCTTCACTTGAAATTCTGTTGAGTCAAATCGCTGAGACTAATTCAGTCAAATCATTTTGAATATTTAAATAATATTCAATGCACAACAAATAATTCTTGGTTCATGAATGCCTGCAACTATTGAGCCTGGGCTGTTTTGATGCTGATGCTTACCCATCCACCATCCTAAGTATAAACCACTGTCAAAGGCGCATGTATTTCAGGCCACTATTGGGCCCATTTAGAGAGAATCACACATCAGTCAGCTGACTCTGCCTTATCCATTCATCTGGTGACCTCGAATTCGGCCCAAGACCAAGATATGGACTAAAACACATGCAGATTTTAAAGTGATAAAAAGTATCACATCAGTTGATTTGAGAAACTAATTATTGTATATAACACTTGAGGCACTTTTCTCGTAATAAGTAGCTTTTGACAGTAAGTTCTACCTCAAGAATATTACCATGTCATTGTTTTCTAACATATTATCAAAGTAAGTTTTCCGTAAAGTCTCAAGGTACCATTGCACGTAAAAGTAAATGTGAAGTGACAAAAAGTCTCTTCATATGATATACCCTTCTATCAACTCAATAATTGTGGACCAATCAACTAATTTTATTTCACCATTGGTTTTTAGACTTTTGAAAATCATAATTTTTTAAATTCAAAAATTTTATTTTTATAAAAAAAAAAAATACCAATCACAATCACGAGAATAAGTTTCAAACTCACTCGTCCCCATCTATTGGATTCCAGGAAAGTCAGTATTGATCTTCTTCTTTTTATCATGAACTTCAAAAAAATTCAGGCAATTGAGACAGCAATTGGTTTGCCACGAATTTTCCCCGTATTTAAGGTCTCTGTTTCTTCCCCAGTTCCCTCTTTCTCACAGGTTTCTCTGAAATTACATATGGTCCAAGTCCATTACAAATCAAACTCAAGTATTAGCCTGGCGGCCAAAGGTCCTCACGATGTTCTAATACGACAGCTTCAGCATAAAAAAGATGTGCCAATTGCAATTCAGGAGTCATGACAAACTGGTCAAACAAAGTTGGCAGGTGCTAATATTCTAATCAAATTCTGTCTATGAGAGTTAAGAAAGCTAATAATCAAGTGAAAACAATAAAAAATTATGAAATCATTCCATATGACCTATATGTGCACGCCAGCATAGAAAAATCTCTTCATCACTTAAAAAAAATCGCCCGAGAGGACTAGGCCTAACGGTCAAAATATCCATCTTATGAATTGAAGTATTGAATTTGATTCATGTTTAACTCCTCTTAACTATTCTCTATGTGGTTATTTTTATGTACTAAATCAATATATGTGAATTGAGAGGTTTACAAATGCTCGTGGGATTGGTCTTACCTTTATTATGTGGGTGGGGATACCCATATTATAAAAAAAAAAAAACTTGGTGTATATATTTATAATTATTTATAACTTGATGTCATTTACTGAATTTAAGAAGGCAAAAGCGTAAATTTCATTTAAATCCAAAAAAGACTTCAAAAATCTCACAGTTTAGCTTTATATATATATATATATATAATAAATTTTGGATCATGAGAATAGATAGGTTAAAAAAATTATCTGGATTGAGGTATTTTTAATAATTTTAATATTTTTTTGAAAATGATGATTTTAAAATTATCATTATCAGATGAGAGATAGTTTTGGACATTAAATTTATCATGTCACTCCATTGACGTCCCACCATCAAATCATTTTCTTTTAGATGGGCCCGACATTCATAATTAATCCATTGATCATCGGTCAATTCAAGAAAATATCATGGGAGTTATTAATTATCTACAACGTTACTTTTGATATAATTGAATACTATTATTATAAATTTTAACTCCAATTATTGATTTTACTAAAGTCTTCAATTTTAAATGTCATTTAAAGCTTGATAATACTTTAGAGTTTAGGCTAAAATAAGATAAACTGTTTATTTGACATGTGTTATATTGATTAGTCTTGTCGGGCCGCGGACGGTCCGGCACGTTTATCAGGCTGGACCTTATCTAAGTCTAATAGGATCCTTCATCATCGGACCAAGTCACAGACGGTCTGATAAGTCACTCGGGCTGGGCCGGACCTGGGTCCGCTTACAAGCCTAAATGAAGACCGATGGATTATGTTATACTCCCTCCGTTCCATTTTAGTTATCTCATTTGAAATATTAATATTTTTTAAGCAACTTTTTATATAAGGCTAGCACTCATGTGATCTCATTCATTTTCAACACATTTTATACTACTCAAATACAAATGAGAGAACTATTTTTGGACAATTCTAAAATCCATATAAGACAACTAATTTGGGACAGAGAGAGTATTAAATACAGAATTGTGGAGTACCATCAAATCAAAATTTAAGATAAAATTATCTATAGACATTGAAATGTAAGTCATTTCATCATTATTTTTAAATTATTTGAATTTGATGGCTGAAAATTACCTTCCGCACTAATTTTTAACTATATAAAAGTTTACAACTTAAATATAGCATGGTGGTACCAATTTGCCCATAAACTTCATTTACTATGAAATATATTTTGTGTTTTTAACTTAAGCTAATACTCTAAAAAGTTTAAAAAATTAAATAAGAATTTAGGCATTTAGCCATTTTATTAAGGATAGAATTGTTTTTTTATGATTAAAAATTTTCTTAGGAATTCACTAAACCCATGCCACTTTTGTTTGGGAATTTGGAGAGATTTAATACGCATCTGAGAACTACCGAATTCTTGACCTCAATAGAAAACTTGGGTGGAGTTTAAATTTTATTTTATTTTAAAGTATGGAAAAAAAAAAAAACCTCAATAACTCAACACAAGATCTAGCTGAGTTGGACAAAGCCCAAGTTTAGACCGTTGGACTCGAGTTTAATTGGGCTCGGGCTTAAAAAATAAATGGGCTTTAATTGAAAACCTAAGCTTGGTTTATTGGTTGGAAATCTTATTCAAATCCGTTTATTTAGATTGGCGCTAGGCTCAGACTTCAACATAAAGTTTATCGAACTGTACTTAACTGTGCTTGAGCTTAAAAAATAAATGTGTTTAAAAGTTTGAGTCCGGCCGTTGAACAAAAATCTTTGTCCAAACTCGTTTATTTAGGTAAGGAGCTTAGGTTTTTACTTAAAACCCATTGAGACCCATCGAGCTTCCAATGCCCTTATAATCGAAGAGAGGTGAGGGTCTTAGATTTCTTCATCATCAAAACATATCTAATATGTATTTTTATGTCAATTTTATCTTAAACAATCTACTATGATATATTAATTAAAATTTTAATTTAATTTAAATAATTTAGAATCCTAACCATTCAACTTTAAACTCAACCTAATCCCTAATATGATCTTTGATACTTATGTATAGACAAGCTTGTATTATATCTGAAAAAGATCTATCAGCAATTTTCAGTCAGTTATGACGAAAAAATAAGAGAGGCAAAATGAAAATGGAGAAAGAGCCCAAAATCTGAAGGCCCATTTAGGCCCTTATGATCTTTAAGACCCAAGCCCAATTTAAATAATTAGGGTTGGTTAGGGCCAAATCTTAGTTTAAGCCCTATAATTTCATTTTGAGCGTAGTCTGACTTAATTTAGGATACATTCCTATCCATTAACTTACAACCCCAAGGGTTTCCTCTTGTAGTTTATTGAATAATGAATGGCTTTAATGAGCCCAAACTCCGGCTAAGCAAATTGAATTGAAGTGCCCAAAAGACATCCATATTTGTCTGAATTAACTCATCGAATGTATGAAAAAGAATATAATAGACTCTTGAATTGTAAAGATATAACTCATCAAATAATAAATATACCTTGATAACTTAATCGAACCTGGTCCTAGCCTAGTAAGTCCAACTAGCCCAACCGGATCTAATTTATACACTGCTTTTATTTTAAGCATATTTTTTCACATTAATATCTTAAAAAAAAAATATGTACATGCGTAATATTCGCTATTGTATTAATTTTAAGATTCAATGATAATAAGTTAAGAAATAGAATCCACACTAATTAATAAAATAACAATATATAGGTATCTAGAGTTTTTCCTCTGAAAACCTTAGTCAACCTTAATAGATTATATATGGGTATCTAGAATTTTTTTTTTTTTTTTATTAATGTTTGGAAAACTCAAACAAAGTCCTATTAAAACCCACTACCCTTAAGATATACCAAGATTAGGCCATGGGGACTCGAACCCGTAACCTCCCGCTTCCTGAGGAACCATATAGATACCCAGGAAATCTTTTCTTACACACCCATTTCCCAAAATTCATCTACTCTGAATTTTATGAACTCTAGAATTGATTTTAAGTGAAAAGGGTATAGTTTTGGGCTTCCCTCTCCTTAACACAAGGCCTTTTGGGCTTGGTCTTGTGGGCTAGGCCCAATGCAAAGCCGTGCGGATCGTCCCACGTGGGCCCAAAGCAGATAATATTGTGCTGAAAGGATGGGTTATTACAATACGATTTTTTAAGCCCGAAATTATACCATTTTCACTTAAAATCAGTCCCGAAGTTCATAAAATTCAGAGTAGATGAATTTTGATACCTTCTTTGTAGAAATCGGTGTAGAAACGACTTCGTTTGAAAATCCCACTTCACAGTTCACTTTGTTAGAACGATTTTTTTCATTCGGTGGATCATATCCTTCGAACGATTTTTTGGTTCAGTGGATGCAGTGTTTTTAGGTGGAAGGGCAAAATGATAATTTCCATCAATTTTGGAATGGATCTGCAAGGAAAAATTTCCCGAGTGTCTATATGGCTCCCCTATATATATATATATATATATATATTACCCACAAGGGTGTTTTGTCTCCCTCCTTAAGAAGCGAGAGGTTACGGATTCGAACCCCTATGGCCTAACTTTGGTGTGTCTTAAGGACAATAGGGTCATCCGTGAGGATTTTAGTAGGACTGAGTTTGAGTTTGAGTTTCCCACATGTTATAAAAAAAAAATTCTAGATACCCATATATAATCTATTTAGGTTGAGTTAGGTTTTCGAGGAAAAACTCTATAATCTATTTAGGTTGAGTTAGGTTTTCGAGGAAAAACTCTATGGAGACCTCCTACTGAAGGACATTACTCTTTAAATATCAAAGCAAATCACAAAGTCTCTTTTAATTAAAAATTTAGAAAGTAACAAAGATATCGGTTGTGCAAAATTTGAGCCTCGTATGATTATTTTAGTCTTGTGAGTTTAGGCTTTAAAAATTTGATTGTTATAAACTGTTGATTTCATAATTCACCACATAATATTATGATGATATTATTGAAGAGTTTTATATAAATTATATTGTCTATCAAATTCTCTATTCATCTCGTCTAGTTATATGGAACACAATCTATTAAATTCTCTATTGAGGGGAGTTTCATATAAATTATATCTATCTATGAAATTCTCTATTCATCCCATCTAAATATTGGAGCCCAATCTAACTCTTACCTTTTTAAATTGATAGCCCACTTTTGGTAGAGGTGAACCTAGCCCATCCCAACTTCGAGTTAAGCTTTTTTTTCCCCTCAAACAAACCCAAGCCGTAGAGCAAATGTATCTAACCCAACCCTAATGCTTTTAGAAGGTGAGTGAAGGAAGTTGATCCAAAACCCAATCTAAGTATCATCTCTAGTCGAGAATCAATTACTCTAGAAACTTAACTAAAACAACTTTAATATGATAAATATTTTATAATCACTTAATACTTTTAGTTATTCTGAAGGATGATAATATCTGTTTTTAAATCTTTATATATCGACCGATATGATATATGTCTGTCGATATTGGAGGTTTTTTTTTAAAAAAAAAATAGAAGAGAGAAATTTATCTGCCGATATCTTGGCCGATACCAAGATTTATACCCCTAGTTATACTTATTAATTATCTCTATAAAGTTATAGTTTCCTCATAATAATTGTTAATTTTTAATATTAATAAAAATTGTTGTTTACTCAATGTTAAAAACTCTAACAATGCTTAATACAAAAGGGGCCACGCAGTTTGATTAAGTGAATTCTATCGATGGATCCAAAGTTTTGCGCTTTAAATGCAGGTAAAATATTAATAATAATTATTATTAAATAATTAACACTATCCTTTTCCCTTATGATTTGTAATGTTACATAGACCTTCTATGAATCAAATTCTATCTGTTTAAAAAAATTTCAGTTTAAAATTTAGATCAACAGTGACAATGAATTGTCTCATTTTCAGTATTTTTTTTTCCTCAGCTGAAATATTTATTGATTCTAATTATGTTTATTTTTATATTTTAAAATTTTACTATTCTAATAATCAATAAATATTTATTATAAAGGTAAAAGAGTTAGCAATGAATTGGACCCATTGGATTAATTCTCTCTCTCCCATTAAATTGCACCAATACCTGATTTTACACCATTTTAACTTTAAAGATCCATTTATTTAATACGATAAATTTCTATTATTAAATAAAGTTGAAATTTTAAAGTATTAAAAATCATGACTTGTCTTATTGAATGAAGATGAAAATTTATAACCACTGTATATACAACCTAAAGCATTTCAAACTCACCCATCACATGGCACCATTTAATAAATAAAAAATGGTCAAATGGATTTCAATTTAACCTGGTCAATGCAACCCTTTAAATAATTGAATAAGAAGAGATTACATTTTAATTTAATTAATAAGTAATGATAAAAAATTACTTCAATTTGACAAGTATAATCATTTCAAAAGATAATTCCAATAATAATTATAATATTTAAATAAAATTGGAACATGGGCCATAAATATTATATAAATATAAGAGGCATTTGTTTCCTACCATTCAATTAATATGTCGGTGGCTAAACATATCTTACAATGTAAGTTGTACTGTTGTATGTCTAGTTAGATTAAATTACGTTAACGAGATATTTAAACTGAAATTTAATAGAAAAATTGTCTATTAAATTAGCTTTATACCTGTACCGTGTAATAATTTTTTCGATAGGCAAGGTGTGATAAATTTAATTTATATTCAATTGAAGGCAAGTGTATGGAGTTTAATCCTAAATTATTTTTTTCTATATAATTTTGTTTTTAAATTTCAATAAATATAAATTAGATATATTAAAATAAAAAAAAATGTAGTAAATAAAACGATCAGAATCAAATGGAACTTCGTGTAGATGTTTTCCGAGACCCTTTATTTTCATTGATTTCCGCAGTCGAAATCATAATCGCTCACTTCCTTTCAGCCTTTTGCTGCTTTCCGCTTTCTCGTTTTCGTGATTTATCTTTCTTTGAATTATCTGTAGCTCTAGATCCGTTTGAATTTGGTGATGGATGGTAACAATTGGAGGCCTAATCAAGGGGAACCTACCATGGATGGTGCCGATTGGAGAAGCCAATTAATACCCGAGACTCGTCACCGAATTGTTAATAAGATGTGAGTTCCAATCTCCAAATCCCCATCCTTTTTTTTTTCTCTTAAATGACAAGCCAATGTTTCTTATTTTTTTTGGTTACTCTATAGTTTGTTAACGTTGATTAGGGTTTAGTTTATAATTATTTTCTATGAGTTTTAATGAATCAATTGCTGCACTAGGGGTGCCCTGAATTGAAAGTTTGCTAGTCTAGATTTTTCAGCGGAGCGGATGAGTTGCATGCTCTAAATCCACCCTCCTTTTTCCCTTTCCAAGAAAAAAGCTCATGTTTTTCCCCACTTTAGCTGTTATGTTGTGTGTTACATTAATTTGCATTTGGTTTCTAGTTGTTTTTTTTAAATGAATTTAATGAATTAATTGTTATGTTTCACTGTTGCCAAAATTTAAAGCCTTTAGATTTCTCTTCAGAGTGGGTTATCCTTGTGTTCTTTTATGGATCCTCATGATCATGGACTTGGAAAAATTCGCTTTCATTTAGATGCCACCTGTTGACCTTTTATTCTCTAACCCTAAATCAATACGACCGACAATTGGAATTAGTGCTAGAGATTCGGAGTAGAAAGGCAGTGCAAAATATCTCAATGAATTTTTACAAAAATTTCAAGTTGTATCATTTTTTTTTTAAAATAGCAATCGTAATTGTATTAAAAGAAGAAGGCACCAGAAGTGTGCTTTAAGTTGTATCATTGTTACACCTGACCATGCCCAAATTGCAAGTTTGTGTTCTTAATGCATTGTTTGTGCATGTTGAAGAAGAACTTGTTCACAGAACAAAGAAAGAAGATAGTTTTTCTTGAATGTATCGAGTAGGCACATAAGAACTGCATTCTTACGGGGCAAAAGCAACCCACTAACCCTATACACCCTGATCCTATAAATAAACATAATTGAGAAAAAGGAAAAATATGCAAATTGTACAGATAAGTTGAAGATGGTAACTGTCCAAAGTATTTGATTCTCATATGTTCAGGATGGATTCATATGCATTAGTAGATATTACTTGTTTCATTATTTATATATCTATTTTTGGAAGTTTAGTGTCATTCTGTCTTCGTTTGTGGGCTTTCCTCCAACCACTGTGCTATGCTGATCATGTTTTTGGATTACATTGCCCTTTGTTAATAACGTCATCACATACATGTACCTACTCTGGTTATCTGTTTTTTGACTCTCCTTTTCTATTTATGTTTGTTGCTAATGATTTTGGTATTTTTATTTAAGTTTATTGCCAAGAACTTCTGTGACCATTTCTATTTCATGTGCATAGAATGGATACTTTAAAGAAGCATTTACCGATTTCTGGCCCTGAAGGATTGGTTGAACTCCGGAAAATTGCTATAAGATTTGAGGAGAAGATCTATACTGGTGCCACAAGCCAGGTACATCTATCACTCAGATGGTCTTGTTTATTTCTAAAATTTTGTTTTTATATTACTGGTCTCTTCATCATGTGAACTGATTATAATTCAAATTTGACTTCTCAATCTTTTTTACTTGATGGTCTTGATTTATATGGGTCAGTATGGAATCTAGATGTTATTGATGCTTGCCGATCTTCTTTGTCATATATCTATTTGCATGGATATTGGTTTGATACTGTTAAATGGTGTGGCATTTAAGAACTCCCAAATAATGGAATTCATTGACATTTTAGTGTCTAAATAATTTTTTTTTTTGGAGAAATGAAACCACAATGCAGACAAAGAAGAATATGTATGTAAGCATATATATATGTACACGTGTATGTATGTATATATATATATATATGCGCATATGCATGCAAGCATGCATGTGATATGGGAGCGACTAATTTTATCCCAGAATAGGGTTTTAATGAAATTTAGGGGTTCCTTTTTCTCCCTAATCCTTCTCAAAAGAATGAAACTGTAACCCTAGGAATCTCTTGAAGGCATGCTATATACGCTCTACAAATTTCAAAATTATACCCTAAAGGTTAGGGCTATGCCCCTTAACCCCCTTTAGGGGTGTTGCTCCCTTGGGACCCAACTCAGAGGCAGAACTATGCCCTTGGGACTTCCAATTGGGGTCCAATGTTCAGCATGACCTTCATCACCACAAAGTAGAAGACATCTTCACAAAAAAAAAATCATTTTAACAATATTTTATTTGAAATACCATCAAAATTGCAGTGTGAAAAACTGAAAATATTCATTGTAGTTTCTCATTTGCAGCAAAAGAGTATTTTGTGGATTCTATTTTGGGATTTGACAAAGATGTTTTATTTCATACGTCAAACTCTTCAAGGGGTTGATTTTCAAATGTATATAAATTTTATTGCAAAGAGAGAAGATACAAGTATAATCCGTGTAGTTTAAGAGTGATTATTGTTATTGTTGTTTTCATTGAAATGTGCAATGTAAGAGATGCATTGTGGATGGTATGTTAATTATATGCCAACACATTGGGATGATGGCTTTGATGATGATTGCAGTTGTTATGTTAATTATTTTTTTAAAAAGTTATTATTATATTAATTACATCTTTAAAGAAAGAAACAATGGAGTTAGTAATCAACATGGCCTTTGACAGTTGAGCCATGTCTCTTTCGAAAACATTCGAATGCACAACTGACGATTGTGCACATCTGACTCAGTCAAAGGGACTAATAAATGGGATTAATGAGGATCATTAAATGGGTCAAATAGGGTCAATCATCCAATCGGTGAATAGTTGGGTTGAGTTTGGAAAAGAAATCTTAGAACCGGATTGGGAATAGGGGACGTTGGGATGAGACACGACAACAAGTGAGGCGAGAAGGGGAGAAAGAAGGGGTCTGTGAAGTCTGGATGGAGAAGTAGAGGCGTGCGCTCGATTGATGGTGTGGAAATAATGGAATATGAAAGAAAGAAAGGGGAAACGAAACTCAAATGGAGAAGGACGGGAATGACAGGATTTCAGGGAATCGGGCGGAGGTGAAGCACGGACGGCACATGGCAACGAGTGGCGTTGGAACAAAGGGTAGCATCGAACGGTGAGGGAAGGAATACAGGGAGTCTGGGATGCGGCTCTGGCAAACAGGGATGGGTAGATTTGGGCATCGGCAAGGAACGTTGAAGGCGAACATGCACGAGCGAGATGGGAAAGGAAAGGGCGGGCGTAGCAGAGGCACGTGTGATGGCAAGGTGTGCGGAGGCGGTGATTGGAGCGAGGAGGGTTGAGGCAGAGGAGGCAGAGTGGTGTGCTTGTCTGGCGAAAGTCAGAAACTGATCTGTGAATGGCGAGAGGGGCCTGGGCGTAGGCACAATCTAGAATCACCGTCGTGGCTGGGTTCCGATTGGTGAGCATCGTCACCCAAAACAAAACACGGGAACTGCTGTGTGTTTGGGAATCCACCCAAACGGGGAAAGGAGAAGAAGTAGAAAGGAAGAAAAATGAGAGAAAAGGGAATGGGAATCTACCTGAGAGAAGGGAAGATGAAATCAAATTCTAATTTTCCATTAATCAAATTTGGCCAATTTACATTCACTAATGGGTATTTGTAGAAAACTCTAACCCTAAAAAAAAGGAAATAAATACTTTATTCTTTATTCAATAAAGAAAATAAATAAAAACGAAAATATTAGGAAAAACAAAAAGGAAATTAATTAATAATTTTACAAATAAAATAAAATAAAATAAAAGGGGAAATTAAATAAAAATATTTTTGTTGTTTTTTTTGTCGGCCGGGTCGGGTCAACTGTGGGTTGTCCAACATCAACAACCCTCCTCTTTACTCCATTTTTCCAACTCATTGATGGGATCGGTATTCTCCTTGTTCTTGACATTTAACATGATGAAAAGATATGACATCCAGTTGTTCAAATGACACTTCTCTCATATCTTGAACCCTACAAAATAGCACTTGTTGAGTCTCTTTCTATGATTGAACCCCTCAAAGTGGAGTAGATAAAAATCTTCTAAGCATCTTTGATCATTGACAGTTCCATTTAATAGAGCCCTTTATGCTCTTTGACTAGAAATGAATGGGTACAATTGCCCTTTATCATTATAGAAGACCAATGGTGCCATTCCCAAGTTACCCCTGGTTGCTTTAAGCACGTTCATCATTATCTCTGCTTCTAAACCCCATTTATCTGAGTCAGCTTTCCGACCTATTTTCTTCCAATCCAATCTATCAAGAATCATGTCCCTTGTTACTTTGCTTTCACTCGTACCTTCTTTTAGCCCTTCCAACCAAGTTTTAGAGGTTTGCCTCTACTTTTCGTCCCTTCTACTTGCATGTTTTCAATTTTTTTAATAGGGGCTATTGCTGATTTTCTACATACATACCCAAACTATGTTAGGCAACTTTCCGTCAATCTCTCATTTGGGCCTACTATAAAAATTTATCTAATTTCTAATTCTATCATTTAATGTAACCTTACTCATCCATCTTAGAATGCATATTTTTGTTATCATTACTTGCTTTAAGCACATTGAATTTGATAATGCCTTCTGGAAGTAGAAAGCTATAAAATTCATATTTTTTTTTTAAATAATATTTTGCTCCGGTTACTCTCTATTGTAAAACTTGAAATTTGAAATTAATTGAATTTGTACTTCACTGATACCCATTTTATCCACCTGTTGCAAACTCATTGACTTCTTGGCAGTGCTTGTCTTCTTATTGAAAATTCTATGATGATTTTGTTTCCATTTCTGTCATGGCTCCAACTGCCAGCACTACTTGTCAGATAAAATATCCTCTGATTTGAAATACTAGTGGCCCAACTGTTGATAACGTCTGCCAATGAACCCTTCAAAACCTAGTTAACACTGAAGAAAGCTAGGAAAGAGATCCAAATTGAGAATGAGAAGGCACAAGAGAATAAATTATGAGTCAATCCTTGTTGTTTTGGCAAAATTGATGTAGTTCAATATCTGGCTTAGATATCCAAATACAGAAATGCAGCAATATTTTCTCTCTGTTTAGACTGATTTTTGACCAAGTCTAATTGGTCTGTTCTCTTTGTTTTGTTCTCATTTTGACTTTTGAATTTCATAGAGTCAAATAAAATTCAATAAATGGTTGTTTCTTATCAGATTGAGTTGCAGTGGCATCTCAACTACTTCATTAATTATATAGATAACTTGTAGTGGAAAGTACATTTTTTAGATGTAAGAATTATTTACACAACTGACAGTAATGATAGAAGAAATTGTGACATACAGAAAACAATTCATTCTGTATGGTTACACTTCATACAAGAATATGTCCAAATCCTACTAGGTGTAACTGCTATTTTACCTCATCATGTATTACTTGTCATATCCAATAGAAGGGGTACACTTCCTCAGCTACTCATTTGCAAAATAAAAGAGGTATGTTCAAAATAAGCATGTCCACTCTAGGCTACTGTTATGCATGCACGAGTTGGACAGTTAAATATTCCAGAACTCCAGTTGAACAGGAATATGTTCCATTTGAAAGAAAAATGGTGCTAGCTTGATGAATTGACTGGCCCGATTAATGGGGCAGTGGGCCTGCTCATGCAGTGTCAGCCGCATTGAACAAGCGGCATCAAGAGTTTCACTGACACTTGATAAAATTTGGTCATTGTAAGTTTGTAGAAAGTTGGATATCATCAGGGTGCTGTCTTCCTTTCCATATGTAATCTACATAAAAACAATAGTATCTCCCAAGGCTGATAAGCCATGTTGACAGGGCAAGACTTTGTTTTGTTCCCTACGGGTTATTGGCTTGTGCATGCATACATCCAAACTGCTGTTTGTGCTGTGGGGCCTATTTTAGAATTTAGATAGAGTGGACTGAGTGAATTTCACTGATTGAACAATCCTAGCAATCCAATTGGTAGGCATTAAATGGACAATTATGAAGAAAATGGTAAAAAAATTGCATTCAACAAGGAAAACAGATGGCTGCTGGATGCTTTCATCAATTCAGTATGGTGTTAAGCTATGCTCTATCCAATGTTGGTTCATGATTTGCATGTTCTAGATTGGTATGTATGTTTACGTAATACAATTAGTGCATTGTATGGATTGCTACAATGTTCTAGTGTAGTATAACTTGGTATTTTGTCAAAGATGCACTTGGAAGCCTAAGCCCATTGCCTAGCACTCTCTTAAGGGTACATTTCCAAGTAAAACAGTTATAGAAAACATGACTTCTCTTATCCAATTAAGATGAAATTTTATAGCTTCCATACACTAGCCAATGCTTTTCAAATCCACCAATCTATGTGGGCTCAAGGGGGACCATCATGCCGTTTGCACCAAAGTTTGGTGCAAAGCAGTTTTATATATAAGTGGGAATGAGGGAGATGTGATTATATCATTGGTTAGCACTTACATGGGTTTGGCTCTTGGATTTCAATTGATTTTGAGTCTTTTAATTTCTCCCAATGATTGGTCATTGTCATTTCATAGTCACCTTCATAACTATTGTTGGGCAGTGGATGCTGGTTGTTATTTAAGATGGTGGTGGTGTTATTCTGTACAATCAATAGCATCAAAATTGTGATGTTATCCATTTAAAAAAAAATTGTGATATTATCAAGCAAATCTGTACCACGTGGGCTCCATGTACAGTTTTGATGCTATAAATTGTACTGAATCAGTTCTCATATTCTAAATTATTGTTATTAATGGTTAATGAAGATTATCAATAAAAAATCAATGGGATGATGAAAAATTGTTTTCAATTAAAGTGTTATGTGTTGTTGAAATTGCGATCATGAGAAGTAGGCCTTTGGGGTCAAAAGGTTGGTGTGAAAAGGTTGTTATGAGTTGGATTGAAATCAAATCTTTTAGTATGACCTAATGGACAAGCTTGGTGTGAGCTTTCCTTGTAGATTGGTCAATTGTATGGAGGCCAGTATACTTATTTGAGAAGAACCATTTGCAGTTAACTCTGGTTGGGCTTATCAACACTCTACTTGTTCTATTCCACCCCCTCCCCCCATTTTTAATGTCTTACTGTGCTGCTCTTGAAGTTGTGTTCTTTTTACTGGCATCTATGGATTGGAATGAATCACAATTAATTGCATTGAAGATGTACCTTTATTTGTGAAGATGATGAATTACTTTTAGCGGTATACTCATTCTAAAATTTCTCATATTTCAGTCTGATTATCTGAGGAAGATATCTCTGAAGATGCTTACAATGGAAAAACCTAATGTTGCCAATTCCTTACAACCGAAGCCTGGTGGAGACCAAAATCCACCACCCCCTGATCCAGGTAACAGCCTGAAATGTTTTTTACGTGATGTAATGCATAGCAGTCATATGCTATGGTACTTATTTTGTCACAATTACAGCTACACAGAGTATTCACATGGGTATTGTGGAATATTTAAGGCCCACCCACCCCCTAGTGCACCAATTATCACCCTGTTTTTTGGTTTGGGGGGATGACGGGGATGGGAGCTTACCTTACTACTATGTAGTGACCCCTCAATTCCATCTATCTTTTTCCCTCAAAAACCCACTCTCAAACCCCACAATGCTCACTTAGCATGGGTTGATAATGCTTAAGATATGGATTTGGAGATCCTAGCAGCCCATTATTTGACCTTTTCTCCTGTAACGTTGCATCAGTATCTTTTTGTTTGATCAGAGGGTTATCACTTATCAACTTACAATATGGAAATTGATTTTGGTTAATGCATTCTTCAGGGTCCCACATTGTTTGAAAGTCTGGACCACAGAAATGTGGGCACTGCATGTGCAAATTAGGGTGTCATAAAAATATGCAAGAGACTTGAATAAGTCTTCATTTATTTTTCGTTTGTTTTGCTCCGGGATCAATCCAACTTACAATTGCATTTTGCATTTGCATACAGCCTCGCAGAGTTTGCAATCACAGGTGCGCAACCCAGGGCAGTCATTATCAATTCCCATGGGCAATCAGCCTCAGCAACGGCAGCAGATTTTAAACCAGAATCTGCAGAATAGCATTGCATCTGGTGCTGTACAAAGTTCTCCCAGTATGCAACCTGGAATGCCATCAGTGACAGGGCTGACCCAGACTGCCATGTCTAATGTTGTCGGCCAGAGCTCCAATTTGCAAACCATGCCGGGAATTTCACAAAATTCTGTAAATAATTCAGTTGGACAAGTACAATCCACTATGTTTTCTAATTCCCAGAGGCAGATTCAGGGAAGACAGCTTCCACAACAGGTTCTTTCTCAACAACACCAGCAGCAGTCACAAAATCCACAACAGTTCTATCAGCAACAGTTTCAGCAGCAGATGATGAAGCAGAAGCTCCAGCCAGGGAATATGCAGTCCTCTCTCCTACAGTCTCATATGCAGCAGCAGCAGCAGCAGCAGTCATCCCTATTGCAACCAAACCAGATGCAACCTTCTCAACAGTCACTCTTGCAAATCTCATCTGGTCTCCAGTCAAGCCAGGCAACTCTTCAGCAGACACAGCCTTCTATGATGCAATCAGGTCCACAATCTGGCCTTCAACAAAATCATCTCCAACAAAATCAACAGTGTTCTGTCCCGCAATCTGGACCATCTGGTCTTCAGCAACATCCACAATCGGTTCTCAGGCAACAGCAGCAACCACAGCAACCTTCTGTGCACCAACAGACATCTGTTCTTCACCAACAGCAAGGACCAATCAGTCAACAATCCATGTTACAATCACAGCAGCAACAACAGTTGATGGGGCAGCAACCAAGTGCAACAGGCATGCAACAGAATCAGCTAATTGGGCAGCAAAACAATGTCTCAGACATGCAGCAACAGCAGCAGCAGCAGCAGATGTTACTCAACCAACAGAATAATCTTTCAAACATGCAGCAGCAACAGCAACAGTTGATTGGTCAGCAAAATAAGAATTTACATCAGCAGCAGCAGTTGGGCCCTCAAAGTAATGTTTCTGGGCTTCAACAGCAGCAACAATTAATTGGATCTCAGCCTGGTTCTGGTGTTTCAAGCATGCAGCAGCACCAGCACTCAATGCACATGTTGCAACATCCAAAGGTTGCAGCACAGCAGCAGCAACAACAAAACCAGCAGACATCATCCACTATGTTGCCATCTCAAGGGCAATCACAGTCACAACCACCACAACAGCAACTCATGCCTCAATTACAGCCATCACAATTGCAGCAGCAGTTAGGTGTGCAACAGCAGCCAAATACAATACAGCGAGAAATGCAGCAGAGGATCCAAACATCAGGTGCTTTGCTGCAGCCTCATAATGCAATGGAGCAGAAGCAGTTATTCCAGTCCCAAAGAGCTCTTCCGGAAGCCTCGTCAAGTAATCATCCTATAGGCATTCTCTTGATCTAACATTCTGGTTCATTTCATTTTTACAGGCCTGGCTTGAATAGGGTTATAGACCATGATCAGATTCCTGACAATAGTCCAAATATATCATCCTGTCTTTTTTTTTTTTGTTGAAATGGTTATCATATTAATAAAAAGAAAGCACCAGGGCTGCAAGTACACAAAAAAAAAAAAAACAACAGGAAAGTCCAACGTGAGTTACCTCTCTTCTTCTTAGGAGGTGAGGTATGTTGATGCTTGAGGAGGATCTTTGTTGTCCTCTATGTGGGTAAGTGGAAGAAACTACCGATCAACTTTTTATCACCTGTCCAGTTGCTTTGAGTCTGGGGCAGTTTTTGCAAGCTAGTGGGAGTATCATGGCCAGCTCTAAGTCCTAGGATGGTATGTTGGGCTCATGGTGTCCTCCTTTTCTCAACATTAGAAAAAGGTTGGCCTAGTTTTCAATCCCTGCCGTAATCTCTTGGACAATCTAGAAAGAAAGGAACTCAAGATTCTTTGAAGGTAAGTCCATCGAGGCCTGTGAGCTCTTTCAAAAGGCCAAACGGAAGCTATGGAGACTATGCGGTTGGCTCCTGTCCAATAAGGAGTTCAAGGACTTTAAGGCCAATGATCTACTTTCCTTATGGGAGGGTTGTATGAGTGGAAGCTCTAGGATACCTAAAGCCGTGGTAGATTGGTCTCCCCCTCAATGTGGGGTCATGAAGTTCAATGTAGACAGGGCTTCCCTTAGAAAACCGGGACCAACAGGGATAAGAGGCGTACTTAGAGACCATAGCAGTTGGTCATCCTGGTTTTTGCAGAATCAATAGGGATTTTCGACTCTAATGAAGCTGAACTTCTCAGCATTAGGAGAAAATTAACCATTTGGGTAGGGTTAGGAGGTGGAAGATTAGTCATAGAGGGGGAATTCGGTAAATGCCAACAAATGGGTGAAAGGTTTGAAGTGCCCCCCCGAGACTGGTTACCATAGTTACGGAGATCAAAACACTCATCTAGGGGCTTGAGGTCTTCTTTGATCACATTAGTCGTTCAACAAATGGGGGCAAATTTCTTTGCCAAGAACGGTGTGGAAGGTCTTGTCTTTGGTGTCTTCTACATTTGAGACGACCGGGGAAGACCGGATTGATTTGGATAGACCCTCATGTCTTCTAGGAGATGTTGCTTTGCTTGCAAATTTTCACATTATGTTGTTCCTCTTTCCTTTCTCTTGTATTTTCCTACTTTGGTAGGGTCTATAGCTTTTAGACCTCCCTTTCTCTTGTACAGTTCCTCTTTAAAAAAAAAAATCTCTTTTTACTGCTCAAAGAAAGGGGTAGAAAGAAGTTTCTTTGTACAATTTTGATCTCAAGCCTACAGGCTTAGTCTTCCATGTGAACACAATGAACTTATTGTTTGTTTATCAATCTATGTCATCAGTAAGATTTTCCTTTGTTGCATAAATTACCTATGATACTTTATTACTTCAAAATGAGTCTTTTGCTATAAGCGGTCTTCCTTTCAAAACCCTTAGTTTAGAGTTTAGGACCTCTAATGCTTCCTTGGATGGATAATGTTATGGTAAAAACTGTTTGCAAGAGATGTTACCTGAAAATATAGAAGCTAACTAAACTAGACCTAAAAACATAAGAGCTAACTAAATTGGACGACTAAACCTCATATGAGTAGGGGGCTTCATTTGTCCAAACCCGGCCCTGAGCCCAGCTTGAACCTAACCTAAACAAACGGGCTCATACAAAGTTTTTTGTCCGACAGGCCGGGCTTGGTCTTTTATTTAAAGCCCATCAAAACCTCTTTATTTTTTTTTTGAAAGGCAAGACCCGTTTATTTTTTTTTACATATTTTTTATTTATTATTTTATCAATTGAAAATCTAACCATACAAATTGAAAGAAGACTTCAAAATAAAAAATATGTTAAAATTTCGTCTCAAATAATCAATTTCTAGCCACTCGATCTTAACGATCAAAACACCAGGTGTCATTTTTTCAAGGATGTTTGCCAACTCTCTTTTTTGATCGGTTAATATATTAAAATAAAGGAAGCACCAGAGGTGCAAGAACAGAAAACATAAAGCAAAACAAGGAAACACTATTGCCCAACTTTGACTATCAAGATCAAGTGACTAAAAATTGAATTTTGGACTGAAATTAAATGATAATAGA
Source organism: Chimonanthus salicifolius (assembly GCA_013350335.1). Classification (NCBI taxonomy): domain Eukaryota; kingdom Viridiplantae; phylum Streptophyta; class Magnoliopsida; order Laurales; family Calycanthaceae; genus Chimonanthus; species Chimonanthus salicifolius. The sequence continues at coordinate 55,906,805 of CM023536.1, forward strand.
TATTTAAGTATACTTTCAATCTGTACAGTTATATTTTTAATTTACATAACAATTTTTAAAATAAAAAATAAAAAAGTACCATATATAAAATAATTGGGCTTAATTGGATGGGCTCGAGCTTTGGCCTCCAGAGCCTGTTAGGCTTCGGTAAAAATAATTGTGATCATGCTTTTTTTAGTGAAGCTCGGTCCGAGCCCGTCCGAAGAACACCCCTACATATGAGGGATTAAAAAGCTTTTGAGAATGGTTATTGCACATAATTTGTAAGATTTGTATGGAGACGCTTCCATTGTTATTAGTTTTAGTTCCTCATGTATGGTCCCTGATCCCATCTTAATGATGACTTTAGGAAAGTGATTTCCTTTTTCTTTTTATTTATTGATAGTTGGGCTTGGTTTCCTTTGCTTCATCAGTATGTCTATTTCCAAGGTTTTTTTTAATGATAGTTTGTCTATTTCCAAGTTAACTTTTTCTGTCCTCTTTGCAGCTTCAATGGATTCCACAGCGCAAACCGGGCATGCAGGTGTAGTTGATTGGCAAGAGGAGGTCTATCAGAAGGTAATTTCTTGTCACTGTAGTTGGATTCCTCCTATGCAAGAGTTCTCTATTAAGATATCTATTTATGGTAAGACCAACCTAAAGTAAGATCAGCCTTGTTTGTTGGACATCTATACACATGGAGACTACTTTTTGGCATGAAAAACCCTTGCATTTCAACGTCCCAACATGATAGGTGATGAGCCCCTATGTCACCTGCAAACAAGTCATTTTCACTGTTGGAGGTGGCTGTCCAGTGGGTTCTTGAGCATTTTGTTCTTTTAAATTAAGCCCAAATCAAATAGGCCCTTTGTGATGCTAATCTACTGGAACGACAACCTCATCTCAAGTAAGAGGCTTAGATTGGACATGCATCTCCAACAAAATCTTTACGTTAATGCTAGATCATTTACAGTATCTTATGCTTGCTTTCTATGCTGGGCCAATGACTTGTCAACCACATCTTGCGGTGTCCATTTCTTGTTTCCATTTGATCTGTCATCTTCAGCTGAGTATCATTATATTTGACTTTATCTCAATCATTGTTGTTAAAATCTTACAATACATGATTCATATCTTAAGACTCATATGATATGATAAGAGGAAAGATTCATATCTATTAACAAATCTTTTGATTCCTATAAACAATAGAATTATGGGCTATTTGGAATGTGAAAGCATGGAACCTTTTGTTTTGATGTTTTTAAGGCTAGAGTTGTTGGGCATATAAAACCTTTGGATTTTTTGGAGGCGTTTTAATTCATTGTTATCTTTTCACCCTGTACTGGATTATATATTGATTCTATACTTTTGAGAGTTGGAAGACAATTAAATTGGGATAGAGGGAGTATTAAATATTTTTGAGGGAAAACACCAATAAATCTTATGATTCTACAGTTTACAATATACAATTTGTGGTTCAAGATGTATAATGATTTTATGATACGATTTAATTTTCACAACATTGATCTCGATTATCCAGGTCCTTCATGGAATGGTGGGGGTTGGGTCTTTTTTTTTTTGGGAAAATAGGGGGTTGGGTCATCTCAGTAGAAGGGATGGGGAGTATGGAAAGAGACGGGAAAAAGAATATTTCAGGCATAGCATATTATCAAGGCTGTTATATTATCTCGGTTGTATCTTCTGAGTCCCAATGGGGTTTGGTGTGGAAATAGTCAAATGAATTATCCATGTTACATCTATATAGGGGTTAAGAGTGACTATCTTCAACTTTGAGCAACCAGTTCAGACTATTTGTGCACCTAGTCGTTTGTGCACCCAGTCGTCTAGGATGTTCCCCCTCTGCGTGTGTGGTAGCAATAGTAGAGAACCTATTGGACTTGAGAGCAAGAGTTGTCTTAAGTGACTTTCATTTTGTAACCCTGTATCAAGAGCGTTAAATGATTGTTGGAGTATTAAATGATTGATGACAGAGGTTGGACTTAACAAATCTTGATGCATTGGCTGAGGTGGGAGTGGAAAGAAAACCCTCTCCAAGGAGCATCAAAGTGGTTTTATTTATTTTCATTGTTTTGGGAACTGAACGATAGGTTAGATCATTTAATAAGAAGTTGGATCATATGAGGTCAACTGTGGTCAAAACCAATTGGGCAGCTTGGTGGTTGGTCGGGGCTGTGAAGTTCTGGGGAGTTTCGATTACTGATGTGTGTAGAGATTGGGTTTCTGTTGATTCGGTGGTGCATCATTTGAGGTCGCATTCTCAAGCTTCTTGGGCTCCTCCTTGCGGGCTTCTTAAGCTCACTTTTGATGGAAGTTGTATGTGTGAGATTGGTCGGGCTGGGTATGGTGGAATCATTCGTAATGATACGTGATCTTCGGTGCTTTCCTTTGTCGGGCCTTTTCTTAATGGCTCCGTTATTGAGGTGGAGTTATTTGCTTTGTGGTGTGGTATTCTAGAGTTGGAGAAGTTAGGAGTTCATGAGAGTGTAGTAGAAGGTGATTCTAAGGTAGTAGTTAGTTGGGCTTTGGGTTCTCAATGCCCGTGGGTTTTCTTAGACAAAATAGAAAGAATTCGGCACAATATTGCTTCTTTTAATTTTAAGATTTCGCAAGCTCCTCGGTCAGTCAATTCTGCTACAGACTCCTTGGCTCGTTAGAGGCTATTCTTGGATTTAGAAGTTGATGTGGCGCATCCTCCATGCGCAAGTTGCTATTTCCGTTATTTACTATTTTCGTGTTTGTGTCTCTCTTTTAGTAAGGGTAGTCTAGGTATTTTGTTGCTTATTTTTTTAGTAGATGAAAGTTTATTTAAAGCCTTGTAGCCTCCTGGAGGCATTACATCCGAATGAATAAGAATTAAAGTTTTCGCAAGAACCTGTAATGGTACGACGGTGGAGAGAATCCATTGAACTTTGGTGAGATATCGGAGAGGCGAGAGGCCTTGGGTGAGGCCACCAGGTACTTGTTCCATCTTCTTCTTCCTTTTCTTTCCCTTCTTTCTTTACTGTTGTCTTGAACCCTCTTTGAGAACCCTTACCTTTCTCCAGTTCCCAAACCCACCCAGATCTGTCCCCTCTTGCTTCCGCCTCTTCTCCTAACCCCTTCCACAGTCTTCGCCCCTCACCTAATACTTCTCTGAAGCTTTCATCCCCTTCCCAAACCCCATACCCCTTTCATAACCCCATACCCCTTGATACCCATGCTTTGTCGCCATCCCCTATAACCCACACCCTCCTGCACAAACCCCCCCTTAGATCCATCCTTTACTGTCGCCAGCCTCTCTTTTCCCTTTCTCTGTTGTCGCCGCCCCTTTCTTAGACCCTATAGTACTGCCACAACCTTTGTGGCCATCCCCTGTTACTTCCACAACCCCCACGAACCATTCCTTGTTTGCCGCAAGTCTCCCATGCCTTCGTTTCCTATGCACTTACTTCCGTGACTCCACTTTCCTTTTTTAGGTTGTTGCCATGACTCACAAAGCCCCCTATCTTATTATTTTAAACCATATGTCATCTCATTTAAGTCTACATATGCATATTTCATTCAAAATCATGGCACCTTTTATTTAAATCTTTCATATAATTGTTAACATCAGATTCCAAGGATATTTGGCATGATTGTCTGTGGTAAATTTTTATATTAATTAATTACAAATATTAATAGGAATTTAATTTCAGCCCATTTTAGATTTAGAGATCATTATTTTTCATCCCTTTTAATCTTTAGGGAACCAAATTTGGCATTTAGGGTTACCCTATCCCTTGTCCTACGTTAGAAGTTGTAAATACTTATTTATAATTTTGGGGAGGGAATATGTTCTTTTTAGTTTGTCGGGCTTCTCTTGACCTGTTTACTTCGCTTTGTATTCCCTTTTGATTTAATGAAGTTACCTTTAAAAAAAACAAATGTTATCAAAACCAGTTAAAACTGTGACATCAACATGATACCACAAATTTTAATTGAAAGATTTGACCTTGAATTAGAGGGTACAGGGTGCCACTCTCTATCCTTTTATATTTTAGGCTTGTAAAGCTGACGGTTGACATTAAAAGAAACTCTTTTGGAGAAGTCACTTGCATGGTCAAAATCAGTTGTAAAGAAATTCTAGGTTGGTGTAACTATAACCAAAGACATGCACCAAATGCTGTGTTTCATCATGTCATTAACCAATGTAACATCAATAAAATATTAAATAAATAGGTACTACTCTTCTATAAGAAAAGTGCATTATAATATATAGACTCCTACAATAAAGAAGTAAAGCCAATCACAATGTCCAATGGAGAGGGTTTGCTTGTGGATAGAATTGTAGAAGAAGAAAGGAATGGAGCAAATGGAGAAAAGAAAGAGAGGAAGATGGAAAATTAGAGAAATGATGGAACTGGGAAAAAGGAGTGGAGGAAAAGGGGAAATTGTTTCTAAGATGAGAGCTTAAATGGGTCGAATATTGGATGCATGTTGGCTGTGCAACCTTTTGAACCTGTCATTCACATGGGTTTCAGTGGGGTCTTTAAGGTTTTTGACCCAAAAAGGGTAACACAGAACTGTTTGTTTGAGGTTGCAGTTTAATTGTGGTTCAATCTTGGGCCAGTTTTATAAGATTGCTTTTTCCCTAAAAAATATCCATCTGTTACATCACTGTTTTGTGCACCAATGAACACTCGAAAAATGTGTCGTGGTTAATGTTAGAATTGGAGATCAGCTACATTTTAAGTTATGTGAAAAATCAACTTGACATTTTGACTAGGCAGGTCCTCAAGTTAATAAGTTGACTTGAGATCTGTTCTTTAGTTTTTAAGCCATGCATGCCAGAATATCAAGATTTGAGGGTTTCCTACAATAAAAAGTGGGCTCCATGTATATGGTTTTTCAAGAAACAAGGTCAACCTTGCAGAAGGTCATATTATCAAACCATGTTCCTTTCTCAATAGGGATCTCTTTTATGTTAAGTGACAAATGCCTTCCCCAGTCAACTAGGGCTTCAGGTTGAGAGCCAATTCTAAAGGTCATGTTTTAGCTTTGCCTAGCAACTTAAGTCCTATCTGACCTGTCTGTAACCCAACCCACTTATAAAACCGCTGCCCATTCTTAATTTAGTTTAGTGAATTTGGGAGCCAGTTCTAAAGGTAATGTTTTAGCTTAGCCTAGCAACTTAAGTCCTATCTGACCTGTCTGTATCCCAACCCACTTATAAAACCGCTGCCCATTCTTAATTTAGTTTAGTGAATTTGGGGCAAGTCAGGTCACAGGCTAGCCTTATGATACAGTAGGCAATTGGTACTTTATAATGTGTATTTTGATGGCATAATCAAATATGCATATTTTCTATAGTTAGTCCTACGTTACACGGACTCTTCAAGATGTGTGACGCACTCGTGTTAGACATTTGTGCTCGTATCGGACGCTTGCACCTACATTGGACACACAAACACCAAATGTTGGAAACTGGAACCCATTTTTTTGGACAATTCTAGTACTCTTTAACATTGTTTTCCAAGATGACTAAAATATCAACACATTTCTCCTCTTACCTGATTAAAATATTCAATGTATTTGATACTTAATTGTTCAGTGTAAAACTAGTACTTTGTTTTCTTTAGTGGTATTTTCACCTTATTATCATTTAAAATAAATTTTGATTTAAATTTGTTTAAATGTGGTGCCATATCCTCATGTCCCTTTTTTTTATTCTTGATTTACTAAGTCTGACCTTTGCACTTGTGTTGGACTTTGACACTTGCATCTGTACCCATGTAGAAAATAATGATAAGAAAAGAAGAGGAAGAAGAAAATATGGAGAAGAGTTCTTTGAATTGTATTGAATGTGCTGAAGTACTCCATGAGCCAGAGTCTGTAAAGCTTTTGGATTTTATGCAATTACAATTGATTCTTTTTCTTAGAGATTTAGCATAGGCCTAATTTTGAAAATAAGTAGAAATGAAGCAAAAAATTATCTGTTGCATGCTGTCCACTTGTTTATGATGATTGAAGTCAAAGATATGCTGTGAAATTGGTGTCTGAGGTGTGCCTTCTGCTGGTATTTATCTTCACCTTACTGATTGGGTAAAGTTATCTAAAAGAGAAAGTTGTTGAGAGTGGCTAATATTCTAATTCTGAGTATTTATGTACATAAGAAAATTAGTTTGATCGGCTGGTCGCCAACTCAGTAGTTGGCCTAAACTTCGAGTAGTGGATTAATGGGCTCATTAATCCATTCGATCAATCACAACTAGCCCATTAGGGATTCTGGTGAACTTTATCCAATTGGTCAAAGCCACAGAATAAGTTGGTATTATACAAACTTTGGACTTTTTATTTGTCATACCCGGGGCTTGGAAGGTGGACCCGTATGGATCCCTTCTAGTGGTTATAGGATTGGGTCCTGATTATATACCTAGTATATGAAACGAATGCATGGGCATTCAAATTTGTCCTCATTAGCTTTTTGATGTGAGTTCATCCATTGCCTGCATGTGGCATATATATTTTAGCATGTGACAATGATATGATGGCATTTAGTTGTCTTCTTATTAGCTTCTTGATATGGAATGCATTTCATGGGCAGATTAAATCTATGAAGGACTTATACTTACCAGAGCTGAATGAACTGTACCAAAAGATTGCAATGAGATGCCAACAGGTATGATACTAGGTTTCTTTCTGATATCTGAGGTGGTGTTTTATGAAAACATGAGGATATTATTATTATTGTTATTGTTATTATTAAATGAAACAAGTTTATCTTTCAAAAACAATTACTGGAACAAGTTTTACCTCGATGACAAAAGTATGACCAGTATGGATTTATGCTTGCCTTTGATTTATCATTTTTCAAGCAGTCAGATTGTTGTCCATTGTTGGGCCTTTATGGTATTGTTAATCTAAGGTTGGCCCACAAAATGTACTGGCTAGATCACTGAAAGGTGGGTGCACCTGAGTGCATTGTACATTTGAACGAAGCTCTTATTGTTTAAGCTAATCATTATACATTTTTCCAATTTCATTAGAACAATGTTTTTGAGTCAATTTAAATTAAACCTTGCATCTTGATTTTATTATCGTATTGACATTTTGCGCTCTCATCTTTACAGCAGGATGCTCTCATACAGCAGCCAAAGCTGTCTGAGCAAATTGATAGGCTCAAGTTTTTCAAGGGCATGTTAGAGCGCATGATAACATTCTTACAGGTGCCCAAAAGCAGTATTTCACCTAGTTACAAGGAGAAGTTGTCTCAGTATGAGAAGCAGATCATTGGAGTCCTCAATTCAAATAGGTTAAAAAAACCTGCATTATCTCAGCAGCCAGGACAGCAACAACTTCAGCAGTCTGTTGTCCAATCACACTTGATGCCACACCAGCCACAATCTCAGATGACGCAGATTCAGCAGCATGATAATCTTGTAAACTCAATGCAGCCGGCTGCTGTGACAAACTTGCAGCATGGATCTATGCCTTTATCAACTCATTTGGGGGTTCCAGCTTCACAGCAGAACATGATGAATGCTCTTCAAACTGGTTCGAGTTTGGATTCAGCACCTGGGCCCACACTCAGTTCATTGTCACAAGGTGCGGTTGGTTCTATGCAGCAAGGTGCTGTGGGATCTCTGCAGCAGAATACTGTCAATACACCTCAGCAGGCAAACATCAGCACTATGTCACAGAACAGTATGAATCAATTACAATCCAATATCAATTCTCTTCAGGCAAATTCTAATATGATACAACAACAGCATTTGAAGCAACAACAACAGGAGCAGCAACTAATTCAATCACAACAGTTAAAGCAGCAATACCAGCAACGCCACATTCTCCAATTGATGCAGCAACAACAGAAACAGCAAATGATGCAGCAGCAGCAGCAACAACAGCAGCAGCAGCAGCCACAGCAACAACAGCAGCAGCAATTCCAGCAGCAACAACTGCAACAGCAAAAGCTGCAGCAATCTTCACAGTTACAGCCACAACAAATGTCCCAGCCTCATCAGATAACTGAAGTGAATGAGTTAAAGGTGAGACCGGGTACTGGTGTCAAGCCAGGACTGTTTCCACAATCCCACCCTGCAGGTCAACGTTCAACCACATACCATCAACAGTTAAAGCCCGGCACTTCCTTCCCTATTTCTTCTCCTCAGCTCCTTCAAGCTGCATCCCCTCAAATTTCTCAACATTCATCCCCTCAGATTGATCACCAAAATCTGCTATCAACTCTTCCTAAAGCTGGAACACCTTTACAATCTGCAAACTCTCCCTTCCTTGGAACATCTCCTTCCACTCCTGTAGCTCCATCACCCATTCCGGGGGATTCAGAGAAACAGACCTCCGCTGTTTCATCAATTTCAAATGCTGGAAATATTGGGCATCAACAAACAGCACATGGACTAACACAAGCTCAGTCTCTCGCAATTGGGACACCTGGGATCTCAGCTTCCCCTCTGCTTGCAGAGTTTACTAGCTTGGATGGAAATCAGGGTAGTGTGCCCGCAACTATTTCTGGCAAGTCAAGTGCAACTGAACGGCCTCAAGAGCAGTTAATTAAATTGGTTAGTTTTCTAGTTTTCTTGGCATTACCAACATTTTTCTCATTACTATTATGTTTTGGGTCTTTTTTTTTTAATATGTTTTGTGTGGTAGAGTGTTCATCATCATCATAATTTGCCATTATCCCATCTATCTGGCACTGGCTTCAGTAAATCGTTATTCATGGAAAGGTCGGTTCTTATATTACGTATCTGTAGCTAATTATTTCGCCGTCTGGTTTTTATCTTGGTAATCTGCATGTGCATACTCTTATTTTATTTATAGTCCTGTTTAACATGGGTTAGGGTTTACACCATTCACTGTAAACCCTTCAACAAGTAGGTCGTCATGGAAATATTTTCAGGATAAGTGGAGGCAGGTTTTTCATCAGTAGATGAATGTTTAGGCTAAATTAGGTGAAATAATTGGATGGAATATTATTTTTTGGTTTATTTTGTCAGAAGTATTTTTTACTCAAGGAGCTCCATTTATTTTTTTATTATTTACTTTCTGAATTATCTGTTTTGTTCTTTCTTTCTGTATTACCTTGTCCAATCTAAAACATTTATTTCTATTTACTACTGATCATTATTTTTTAGATTATGTTTGTTGATTCTGTTCAATCTTACGGTGTCAGCTGTAATTAATTGCTTGTTCCTTCTTTAAATGATTTAAGTAATTTATGATAGTGACACGTTATTCAGTTGTTTCCTGGCATCCATTATATGTATTTCCTCTTCTAGGAAGAAGTTACTACTAATTTTTTTAACAATGTTGTGACTTCATTAGGTAAGATTAATGTCACCGAAGGCCTTCAGCAGTTCTGTCAGCGATATCGGCTCTGTTGTGAGTATGATTGATAGGATAGCAGGATCAGCACCTGGTAACGGGTCTAGAGCTGCTGTCGGTGAGGATATGGTGGCTATGACAAAGTGTCGTTTGCAAGCTAGGAATTTCATGTCAAATGACGGAAATACTGCAACAAAGAAAATGAGGCGCCACACCAGTGCCATGCCCTTGAATGCTGTCTCGTCAGCTGGTAGTATAAATGATAGTTTGAAGCAAGTGAATAGTCTTGAGACATCAGAATTGGAGTCTACTGCAACTTCTAGAGTCAAATGGCAGAAAGCTGAGGTATGATTTTCTGCCTAGCCAAATGCTTGATGAAGGGTTACATCAGTTTTCCCATTTTATTTCCCGTCTCCTTGGCAGGCAAATCATACACTATTGGAGGAAATCAGGGAAATTAATCAGCGGCTAATTGATACCGTTGTGGAGATCAGTGAAGAGGATGGTGACTCAATTGCGGCTGCTGCTGAAGGTGAAGGTACTGTTGTCAAATGTTCGTACAATGCTGTGGCTCTCAGTCCAAATATGAAGTCGCAGTATGCTTCAGCACAAATGGTGAGTTTCAAATACCGAATACAGAGAAATACAGTAAACATTCAAGTTACTAACTTTTTTTTTGGCTATGCAGTCTCCCATCTTGCCATTGCGGTTGCTTGTTCCTGCTAATTATCCGAATTGCTCTCCTATAGTTTTAGACAAGTTGCTAGAACCAAGGTAAGATTGCATTTAGGAATCTCTCCCCTCCCCCCACCCCCAACCACCCACCCCAATGTGAGGACATAAACAAATAATAATTTCACTTCTACCATTTGCTCACCCTAGTAACGATATTCACAGTTTGTTTATTCAAAACTTGGCCAATTCAAATGTACTCGGTTGAATTTTGAATTTTCTTCTTGAGTCGTCATTCTTTAGATTCAATGAATTAAATGTGAAGATGCAAGGTTTATTTTGGAGTTCCATAAGCATGTGATGTCTATTTAGTTTTCATCCCTGTTGCTGTAACTTCGTCATCAGCATCATGGTAGAAGCTCTTATCCATCTATCTGGAACAGGTTTTTGAGCGAACTATTTACCTCTGTTTATTTTGTTATCTAGATGAGCGAAGTATTTAACTCTATTTATATGGTTATATTGATATTACGATTCTTTCCATGTTTATGTATTTACTGACAGATTATGCATATTAAAACTTAGAAAGCTTTCAGATACCTGGTCAGATGTTTGAATCAACCCCTGATCTGGCTGGATGAGTTGGAGTTGTCAACCATATCATTGCTTGTAAATAGAGAGCCACCCATTAGTGTTCCAAACAGTTAACGTTGTGGACCCTATCATGGTCTCAATCAGTATGGACTGTGTCAGCTTAACTTGATATGCCACTAATTCTGCCAAGTCTGCTTAGTTTACATGGTTAGATTCAGTTGGTTACTCAACTTGATGGCTTTCCATGCTTGTCTTGGTCTGAATGTGTTCTTATCCATGTGATGGATGGTGGGTAATTGAGAAACCTGATGGTCTTCACTCACTGAGGCTGCCATTCTTGTATTCCATTATCTGACTTGTACATCCTCCAAGCTCATCTGCATTGATGGCCACAAGATTGGAAAGATTATGGAATGGTGGTGCATCATATTCTCTCATTGAAGAAGAACAAAAACAAGTTTTTTTTTTTCCTTTTTCACATTTGGGGTGTCGCATAATGCCTTTAGAGGCATATAACCATCCTGTTCCTCATTCATTCCAATCTTACATGTGCTTGCAGCAAGGAGTTTCAAGATATGTCTGTCAAGGCAAAGCAGACGTTCAGCAAATCCCTCCGTGGCCTTTCACAGCCCATATCATTGGTTGAGATGGCACGGACTTGGGATTTTTGTGCCCGGAAGGTCATAGGTGAGTATGCACAGCAGAGCGGAGGAGGTAGCTTCAGTTCAAGGTTTGGTACTTGGGAGAACTGTGTAAGTGTCTGATCAAGTTATTCCCAACTTGAAAATTGCCGTGTTTGTATGTGAAGTTGATCCGGTTGCTGCAGGAACAGTTCAGATTTTTGTATTTATAAGGGCGTATCCGGTGTGAGTTCATTTATCCTGTTTATATAGTTGTATATCTGGTTTATCCCTCTGTTGCTTTGCAACTCCTGTGAAGCATTATTTAACGAGGGGAAAAGAGGAAATGTAATGGTTATGAGTGTATTATTTTAATGATTATGCAGCAGCAGCAGCTATTTAGTAATCTTTTGGGATTTGTTTGGGTCTGGGATGCCTTTTGGGATTTAGTAATCTTAAATTTGTCGGATGGCATAATTAAACATTGGAAGCAATTCATAAAAGAGCACATCAGTCATCATCTTCGTTGTTAGAGCATTTTTACCTTTTGTTGATGAAATTATTTTTATTCTTCTTCTAAGAAATAGTGTTTATACTTCTATTCAATATATATATGTTTGTATGTCTGTCAAATGAATGTTGACCATTTGCTCAATTAATGGGCAAAATTTATTAAAAATAGAAAAAGAAATCTAAGAATGGATTTGGTGACTTGGGAGGATTTGGTTCAATTTTATCGTATCATATATCTAGAATTAGAGAATATTTATGAAAAGTTTACTAAAAATAAGAAGGGGATTTTATGATTAAATGAGATGATTTTTAAGGATATAATTGAGATTTTTTATATTAATATATGAAAATAAAAGAAACTTGAAAAACTCACGTGTCAGTGCGAGATGAGCAAGTTAAGATTTTTTTTAATTTTTTTTTTTTTTCACAGAACTCGACTGAGTTTTTTTCTCGTAGGTTTCGAGTTGAGTTTTAAGTATTCAAGTTTTAATCCAAACATACGCTGATAAGAAACTAATAATAGCATTGCATGGCTTCTAACAAGCATAGGGACAGATGATAAGTTCTCTTTGCATAGTGTTACAATCTGAATAATCTAGATATATGTCTTGCAAGTTCCAAACTGGTAAATATCGGCCGAAATTTGTAGCTGATTACAAATTGGATGTTTTCCATTTTAATTTAATTCAATTTTTATTTTTATCAACTCTAATTTGTTGCAGCTCAATTTGATAGGATTTTGGGTTAGATTGGGTCGGATTTGAGAAAATAAATAGATTTAATTAGTGCTAATGTATCATACCGGACAATTTGGCTGTTGATGGTAAATGTATTTAGTTTCACATGCACTGCTCTTAGTTATAGAAAATAAGTGGTAAAATATGCTAACAAATTATAAATTAACTATTTTAGAAATTATTTTTACAAAAAACTGAGGTAAAAGTAATAAAAATGTAGAAATTAAAAATAATAATATTAAAATCTAAAAAATATAGATTGATTAATCCAATAAAGATGATTTATAATGGATTATGTATTGCTTCACAAAATGAGCTGGACAAAGGCAAGCTCACTGAAATTGACCATCACTTTTGAGTTCGATTGAATCAGGTTCAATCATATTTTAAAAACTTGAAAAAATTCAAATTAGTTGGGTCGAGTTTTCAATTCTAAGTCAAGTAAATCAATGAATTTTACGGAATTTTTTTTTCAAATTAGATATAAGAACTCATTTAAATTACTTAATTTGATTTAATTTTGAGTTGAATTTGAGTTTCAAGTTTTTAAACAATGAGTTACTACAGAAATCGTCGAATCTAATTTTCAACTTAATACTATCTGTATCTAATTTAGATGGATTGAATTGAATTGTTTGTATTCTGGAGTTATATCCAACTCAAACTGTAGCCTCTGAGGGGTGGATATTTTTTTTCCCACTTAATAGGAAGAAAAAGGATAAAGATGGAAATTATCACCCAATGAATGGAAAGACCTCTTTGCCCCTTCATTCAAAGGAACAGGAAACTTCTCAAAAGCCCTTCAACACATGAAACCACATCCACCATTCCTTTTTATTTCCTTTTTTTTTTTGGCATTTTCTTTTGCAACGGCTCATCTTTGACAAATCCAAACTTCTAAGAGGATTTTAGCTGAGTGAGCATGCACGTGCGTCTAAATTTTTTTGCGTAATGTAGGGGCCACTAGCATCCATATCTTCATCGCATATTTTTACTATCTTTATTCGGGTGAAATTTGGGTCGGATGCCAGCATGATCCGATCCTAGAAATCAATGGGTTTGATCTCTGGATTACGTTTTTTTATATCTCGAGTCAAGTTGGGTCAGACTGAGAATTTTAAAAGCAATCTGACTCGATCCGACCCTACCCGACCAAGTTATAAAACAACACTCGAGTTGAGTCGGGTCGGATCAGATTGAGTAACTTGGATTAGGTCAAGTCAAGTTCAATAATTTTTATATGAATTGAGTTGAGTTTATTAAAATCCAATCCAACTCAAATTTCAACCGTACTTTATTCAATTTGAATTCATTTAGAATTGATGTTATCGTTAGATAGAAATCTATTCAAAATTATTTAATTTTTAACCATTAAAAATTAAAATTTGAAAAGTTTCAGCCCTACTTTATTCAATTTGAATTCATTTAGAATAGATTTCGTCATTACATTGAAATCTATTCAAAATTATTTAATTTTTAACAATTAATTTTTGGATATTTAAAAATCAACTTTTAAAATTCAATAAATATAATTTTTCACATAAAACATCATTGAAAATATCTTTTAAATGAACTATATCCCATGATATTGACATTCCTTAGGTGGGCTCCACAGGCCTACCTGCACAGTGCTACACATGCCGGTAGCAAAGCAAACGTCGGGTTTGAATCGAGTAGATTATAGACAATAATGATTTTTTATTTGACAAATTAAATATATTTTTTTTAAAGAAAAACATGACTCGATCCAGTTTTCTTTAGTTGAACCGGTTGGGTTCACTCACCAAATAAAAAATTGCTACCCTAAACAAAGGTGAAATCTGACTTCCAAATGTCATACTCATGTAGTTCAGTTGACCACCCATCTTGTCAATTATTATATTACATTAAAATTCTTTTCTTCGCAATAGTTAAGATTAATTCTCATAACATCATACATTAAGACCAGTGGCAATATGACATATAACTATATATAGAATAGCAACGAAGAAAGGGTAATGATCGTCCACGGGTATTTTGTGTAACGAGATATGAGATTTAGGGTATTGTTCATTTTATCTTTCTACTGCTGTAAAAAACATTTAAAAGAAATTGAGTGATCCGGTCAATGAACCAATTTATATCACAATTGAAGGTTAATGATCTAGCGAATCGGTTCGAAAAGCAAAGTGAATTTAGCAGTAAAACTCGTGTTGGATTAAACAAAATGCTCATTAGAAGATCGCTACCCTAAAAAAAATAATAATAACACTGGAAAGGGTAATGATTTTTTACCTCCATTTTCTATTGTAATGCACTCTTTTAAAAAGAATTTTTAAATTTGCCACTATTTTTCTTCTCTGTTCTTTTTCATAAAAGAGGGTAATTTTTTTTTTTTAAAGTACACCCATAGTCGAAAATAGAGTACAAAAGTCACTACCCTAATAAAGATATCTTAATCTATCTTTAACACCTAAGAATATCCACAATCAAAATTCAAAAGACTGTTAGATATCTAACTCTATTAAGTCTATATTTGACTTGTCAATCCGTTTAATGGGCGTAAATAAATAGTGGGGGAACACTTAAAAAAAAAGTGAAATAGAGTCACCTGCAACCGTGCTCCCAACTTAAATGTAAAAATCAATAGCCGGTGGCACTGCTCACACGAGAAGTAGCTTCTCTCTTCATCTGCTTCTCGTTCTTCAAACTCAAAAGCTCTCCCTTTCTCTCTCTCCATCTCCATCACCGGCTGCCGACGTACGTTCATTGCAATTTACCGGCATCCTTGCACCCCAAAAGGATAAGAGGATGAAAGAGGAGAGGCAGAGGAGATGATAACATGAGATCGTCGAGTGGAGTGGCAATAGCATTGACGTCTATATCAGCAGCAGCACTTGTGTTCGTGGTGTTGGGTCTCCTCTACGTCCTACTATTCTTCTGCTGTAGCTCCACCTGCATCAAGAACAGCGGAGACTTGGCGGAGCCAGAATATCAGCAGGAGGCGGAAGGGCAGAAGCCGACAGTGGAGAGACTGGAGGGTGGAGAGATGGCGTGGCTCAGGAGCTGTTCGTGGGGTCCACATGGTGCCCTTTTCGCAATCAAAGAAGAGGAAGAGGACGACGGAGGATCAGGAGGAGAAGAGACGACGGATGAGGAGGAGGAGGAGAGGTGGAGAGGGAGGAGGAGCAGCAGAAGAAGCTCTGTAAGTCTCGCGGGAAGCCAGGATTCTGAAGGAGCGTCTCCATCAATGGGAGCCACACCTTTTCTAACTCCGCTCTCCACTTCCCCCTTCTCTACTCCTCCCACCACTCCCTCCCGCCATTAACTCTGCAGATTCAATCTCTTCACAACCCATGTTGGGCTTTTTCTGTTTTTTCTTTTTCTTTTTTCCTTCTTTTTAAATCTCTTTTAATTTTCTTTATGCTTTCTTCTTATTGTTGTTTGTAAGTACAACATTTTCACTTTTCAAAGAAAAAAAACAGGGCTGATTCTGACCATAGCAAAGTCCATTTCATTTGAGCATGGCTGAATTCATAGAGCAAAATTACAGAGACTATACAAATAAAGATTAGTCTGATTTGAAGAAATAAAAATACAAACTCTTCATTGTTTTAAATATACAGTCTAAGAATTATTTTAATTAACCCATTCATTTAATGTTTTAAAGTTTTTAAAATTCTAATCACTTTAAGTTGTTCTTTAATTTGTACATTTTTTATAAATTTTTAAAATTATAATTTCATTGATCTAATTAAACTATTTTTTCATCATGTATTCGAAAATAAATATTTTCTACTCCTCTCAAGCTTGATCTTTACCAGTAGAAAGTGTCGATATTTTTTTTAATAAATGTGTCTCACCTCCAATGTGAAATAATAAGGGGGCTCCAACCTTAGGTGTAAGTTTGATGTATTAGTTCATTGATAAAATTGATGGATTAATAATTGAAAATTTTAATTAGAAATTGATTGTCAATTTTGGTACTAATAAAATATAAGACAGTTTAATATTTTTATATAAACAATAAATTATGCTTTTGAATGACAATTTACTTAATTTATTGCTGTGCAAGTAATAATTTGAGGAGAATCTAATAATAATAAGTAACAACAATTTTGGTGATTAAATAAAATTTCACTATTAAATTTTAAGCTGCAAATCAAAGCTATATTCTGAATATCTCTTATACACCAATACTGTTAGGGCCAAAATCAAATTCAATTGACTCAACTGAAGCGATCAAATAACAAATCAAACATCGACGCGAAAAAGATAATAATTTTATGTGATTTGACAAAGGCCTATATGTATGAACAACAAGTAGATAAGTCCCGCTGAATAAATAGAGATACAAATACAAATGAATTCTCTCAAATTCGTAAATAAATTCATCCCTCTCTTTCAAATATAAAATTTCCAATGAATAAAGTTCCACAAAACAAAATAAGATCTGAAATTAAGGGTTTAATTTTGTGTCTTTCCAAATCTAAACAGGGATTACCCAAATCAAACTAAAATATCTTTCAAAAAATACAGCATCTAACCCTAGAGGCTTACTACAAGATTTCCAACATAAATGCCATAAAAGAGGATATTTCATTAAAGGAAGACTGAATAGCCTGTAATAGCAGTAATAAGTGCTAAGCAATAACAATGGTAAAGTTGGTGGATTGAGAGGAAAGGCCAACTAACACATTAATTAACTGCTTACTCACTTATTAATGCATGTCTAATCAGAACTAATGCAGATTGGTTGTTAATTATTAAATATTAAAAATGACAGTTGAAAAGTGTTATTTGGATGATAGAGAAGGTTAGGACAATGACTACACGACTGGTCTGTAATTGCCGTGATACATGTGGCTTGGCGATTATAATTAAAAAATAAAGAAAAGTTCCAGTGCTGATAAAAACATTAAACCAACAATTAATTTTATTATAATTTAAGACTAATAAGCAAGGCGACATGGTTTTGCTGGATATATTAAATAGTCAAATAAGTAAATAATTCTTAAAGATGAGAGAGAAATGTCTTATTTTCTATGTTCTTTATTTTTTATAATTGAAAAAATAATAAATAATCTTTAATAAAAATATTATGTAAAAATATTTAATCATTAGTGATTTTCTAATTCTTGAATTTATATTATAGCGAATTAAAAGAACTAAATCATCATGGATTTCAAAATTTAAATCTATGGATTTATACATGCGCAAACATGCGCTGTATATATACTATTATACACTATATTAATACTAATTCTTTATGAACAGAGACTGAGCTCAGGCTATCCAAGAGCTGGACCTGTGCGGGTACAAATCGAAGATGGGTTTTCAAATGGATGCAATGTTTTAACCACCAGTTTGGTCCGCGGTTGAATCGGCAGTTCAATTGTGACACGCTTGAGTAGGGGTCAGTTTCTTCAAAAAAAAAAAAGAACTTCTAGAGAATAAAACCATAAAAACCGATCAGACTCACGGGTTTGACTATTTTTCTTCAAAAAACCATGACCTGCGACCTGTATAAAACCGTTTCAAAAATTATAAAATAATTTTTTTTTCAAAAAATTCAACATCTATTTATTTTTAATTTTTCAAAAGAAAAACATTTGTTTGTTCAAAATTTTATTTCAACCTATCAATTAAATCTTAGTTAATAAGTTCAATATTTTTATAGATGTCACGAGTTTGACTAAGATTGAACTCCGTTAAATTTATTTTGTAATACCCTGCCCCGGATTAGGAGTGTTTTAGCTTAATTTCCGTGTTTAACCGGTTGATCTCGAGGTTTTCGATCAGGGCCTTGAGGAAAGCCCAAGCGAGGCCCAATCCGAGCTCGTGAGCTCAGAGATCCAGCCCGTTCAGCTGGAGGGGTATTTTGGTAATTTACCACCTGTTGTGATTATTTCTCTAAATTGTGTGATTTGATGATCTTTATTGGTGAATAATACTCTCCCTATGGAATGATTTGCATTTATTATTTCAAAATGATTTAGTTTTCAGAAAAATAATATTTATTTATCAACCGTCGGAACCCCGAAAGAGAGTTTTAATTATTTTAAATATTTTCGGGAAAGAGATAAATTTTGAAAATGGTATTGGGTGTTAGACCATTTTAATATTGATCTAGTTATTTCCTTTCATCTCAAAATAAGATTTACAAATGAGTTATTTTTACATTAGTTTAATTAAGCAATTATGGATAAAATATGATTTTTGTTTAAATCAAGGGTTTTTAGTGAGAGATAATTCACGAAATTTTTATGGTAACCTAAGTTTTAAAAACCCAACCCATCTTTAAGGTTGGATCTGATTTTGGAGTCTTAAATTTATTACTCATAGTTCAAAAAAATCAGTTTTTATTAATCTGAGGCCCTTTCTGCAATTTGGGAAATACTTAGGGACTGATCTGCAAAAGCAGAGCAGCCTGCACACGGCATGCCGCGTGCACTGGCCGCTCGGCGGTGATGATTTCGTTCAGCCGTCCCGTCCCATCCTCCCAACCGATTTTCCGGCCAGCCAGCCTATAAATTCAAGCCTCTTCCGATCGTTTGAATTCCCAGCAGATTTCTGCATTTCTTCCCTCTCTAATCTCTGTTTAAAATCCATCCGAAGAGACCTGCTGAGCTTCTGTTTTTCAATAACAGTAAGCTAAGTGGGAGATTTTCCAAAGATCCGAATTTCAAACCAGGAACCAAAACCAAGGTATCCATTGCTTTCCTTTTTAAATTTCAACCGATTTAGAATCAAACAAAACTGATTTTGACCCTGTTTTGATGGAGAAAAACGATTTTGAAGTTTTAAGGAAAACCATGGGTTTTATGTACCCGTGAGGATTTACCCTTAAAATCGGATGACCCTTTGAGCTTTTGAGCTCCAAACCTCTCCCTATGGAAAGAGGACTCTCAGAGGAGTCCATCAGACCAGACGGATGTGAAAAACGAATCCAGGAAGCCCTCCCTTTCTGGAATCGCATTTCACCTGTTTTCCGCCGTGACTGTCTGCTGTTGCAGACAGTCGGAGAAGACGACTCTCGGAAGGTCCGAGAGCCGATCTTCGGACGGTCCTAACGTTCGGACGGTCCGAGCAGTGACCCTCGGACGTTCCGAGCTTCAACCCGAAGCCCAGTTCGCCCGAGGTGAGCCAGACCCACTTCGGAAGAACCGAGCCAGCTCGGAAGGACCGAGCCAGCTCGGAAGGTCCGAGCATCCTCAGAAGGTCCGAACCTGTATTCGGATGTTCCGAGATCTGCAGACCCACGAGACTTCTGTTTTTTTTTCCGTTTTCTGGACTTCGGACGGTCCGAGACCCACTCTTCGGACGATCCGAAGTCAGGCCTCAAGATCCGAGGCCAGTGACTCAGTTTTAGGTGGTTCGGATGATCCGAAGCCACTGACCCAAGTTCCGAAGTGATGTTCCGAGGAACACTGTTTTGAAAAATAATAAAATATTGTTTGATGACAGTTTTAATCTTGATTATTTATCTAATGTGTGATGATTTATACCCCCCTGTTAATTAAAATTGTACTAACCCTTTTTCCTCTTATTATTTATAGTGTAAATACTATTGTATACGCTTTCAGTCCGACACTAGTCGGGAACTGAGTGATTCACTTTCAGGACGACACTATAGTCGGGCACTGAGTGACCTCGAGGCCTACTCAAAATGTCAGCTCTGGTCCTATCCAGAAGACAACCGAGAAGTGACCCGAGGATCTAGACCTTACTCAATAAGTCAATCTGGTCAATGCCCAGAAGACAATATGAGTTTGGACTGAGCCCCTTATGTTTATTATATTATTATCTTGTGGATGATTTAAAGAGGATAGAAACCAAATAGGAGACTCATTCCATTAAACCCGGATATTTTGTAGGAAAATATATGATTTCCAAATTCTACGTATATGTACGTATTTGTTATGTATATTGATTGAGCACTTGTATGTTGTTTGACAGAGACCGCGAAACCACACAATCACGGTGAGGGAACTTAACTTTGCAGATTTTGTTAACAGGTGTTATTTTGAGCAATGAGTGGTTTCGGTTTTGATGAACCCACTCATGTGCCTATACATGATGCACTATGGTAAGAGTACTGTGATGATTTGATATTACGGTGTTGACCGTATGTGTATGTAAGACTGCTTCCACGTACCTGGGCTATTGAACCAATATCGGCCATATGAGAGATGGTTTATGTCTACTGGACCATGGGCGGACCATGCTGTCGTCAGTTGCTGACTTGAGGGTGTCAGTACCGGTTACGTTTAAGAGCCGGAGATGTACTTGCAAGGATGTATTTTGACCGTGTCGGGACTTAATACTGGTCTCAGTGTAGTCGGCAGGCGTTACGGTGGATAATGGCAGTGATTGATAGTTGATGATGTTATTATCTTATTTGAGATTATGCTTACTGTTATCAAGCATGTGATATTAACTGTTGTTAACCTGTTTTACTATTTGCTTAATGTGCACTGTTAATTATCCTTCACTGGGCTTGTTAGCTCACACCACTCACCTTTCAGGCGATGAACCCGAGGAGGAGGACCCTCTCTTTCAAACTTAGGGCGTTTGAGCCAAGGCAGTGTTTTGGGATTCCCCCGGAGCGGAATGCCCTGATCTCTTTTTGTTGGTTCTCGGAACCGTTATTTTTGTATTAAGTACCGGATGTGGTACTTAATTTGCATTTGACTATTGTAATCGGCTATGTTGCCATTTGAGACGATGTTTTGGATTGATTTATCAATGTTAATATTTGTTTGATCTTATTATTAATGGATGTTATTGTGTTGTTTTGCTATGTCTACGGGGCATGCTTATGGTACATGTTTGAGTCCTCTTAGCGGGCTGATGCGTAACCGCTGGGCCTAACTGTTGATCCGGCCCAGTAAGAATGCTTGTGGATTAGTTTACTTTCCTTTCAAAAAAAAAAAAAAAATCAGTCGCGTTCCGGGCCCACTGGTCGGGTCGGGGCGTGACATATTTAACCTAATCTTCCATGGACACAATTCGATTTATGGGTCAATTTTTCAAATATTGAATAGATAGAGTGCTAGACTCTAGTTATGGTCAACTTGGGTTTTCCCTTTGCCGAACATTACATACAAGTACATAATGATGTGTTTACTTTTATAGATCCACTGTCCCATTTTATTTCCCTCATTTGAAAGATTTGTATTTTTTAAGGAACTCTTTATATATAGCTAGCACTCTACGTGATCTCATGTATTTTCAACACACTTTATACTACTCCTATATAAATAAAATAACCATTTTGAGATAATTTCAAAATCCATTTAAGACAACTAATTTGGGATAGAGGGAGTATAATCTTTTTTTTTTATAGCAGGCAGCATGCGGAGTTTCTTCAACATGGGTCATAAATGGATGTTGATTGATTAACTGTAATCAGGATTAAATGGTTTGAGTTTGGTCATGTACATTATAAGAAACTTGACAAGCAAGTGGGTCGTATGGCTGATTTATACAAGGTAATCAAATTATGCTTATTAATTAACCAATTGTTGCTTGAATTTTTTTTTTAAAAGAAATTAACTATTAAATTAGAAGAAAAACAACGCAAAGGGAGTTTGTAATTCCTTTTAAACCCCTAAGTTGCTGAAATACATAATTTAAAGTATGAGGTAGAGGTAAAGAATTGAGGAAATGATTATTAAAAATGCTGCTTTACCTTTAAAAAAGCTTATCCGATGAGACACTTTCCAAGCTATTAAGGCTGCAACTCAACTAAGCTGGCTCGGGAATTTTGGGCTGTCCAGACCTGGGCCTGATTTGTAATTAAAGGTCCAAGCACAGTATGGGCCTGTGATGGTCGAATTTTGTTAAATCTGATCTCAAATCAATTTACATATCTAAGGCCCAACTTTTATTTTGAAACGGAATTGCATCTATGCTGTTATTCTTACTAAGGCTTTTGTTGGCCAGTTGGGTTCATTTGGATTGTTTTATCAATCTTATAAAATATGAATTTTATTTAAAAAATTTATAAAATTTTATATTCTCATGATATTGATAAATTAAAATTAGTGTTTTGGGACGCTATGAAATTGGATTCAAATTTTAGCTATTGGGTCGGACTCAAGCTTTCATTGAACTAGGCCTGTCCTAGCCCTAATTCAAGTTAAGGCTTGAATTTCTGGGCCTGAAGATGAACCCAGTCTGAAAATGAAGGAAAGTTGCTAAAGGAAACTGAAAGAATACAAGAAAGAACAATAAAGAGAGTAGGACTTTTAAAAACTTGATTGAAGGGTTAACTTAACTTGATAGGATTCCAAGTCAAGTAAATTAACAAATTCTACTGAGTTTTATTGGTATCGAGTTGAGAAATTTGTTTAAGTTACTTGACTCAACTGAATTTTGAATTACGTGAGACTCGAGTTTTTGAACTATGCTTCTAAGTTCTAAGCAAGTAAGCAACTCATTTTTGTCTTGATGAGTGTGATCATAGTGACAAATACCGTTCTCGGGATATTAACGGCAATTGTTAATAACGGGATATTTTTAAATTCTCGAATTTTTATCGGGAATTTAACGGGAAAATCTCGCTGAAATTATAATATTTAAAAAATTAAAAAAATAGAATAAATAAAAAAATTAATGAAATAAAAATGGTATAGGGAATTTACCGAGAATTTCTCGGGAATTTACCGGAAATTTACCGGGATATTATCGCGTTATTAACGTTTATCGCGTTTTTAACGCGATTTTATCGGGAATTTACCGGAAATTTATCGTTTGGCGATAAAAACGCGTTTTTAACGCGGTAATGGTATTTTGCCGATAAAAACGCGGTAAATTTGAAAATACCGCCGATATTTGTGACACTGAGTGTGATCAACAAGTGAGCCGACTATGTAACTATTGGGACAATAAAAGTTGGAGCTTCTAATCATGCTACCATATAAAAGTCTATAAAAATATATTTAAATTAATACATATATACAAAAAAAAAAAAAAAATGCATACATTTACATGTGAACGGAATTCATACTGTAGACAGGGATAAAAATTTTGGGTAATACAGCTGATACATATTGACCAATACATATTGTATCATTCATCCACTTAGGAACCGAACCAATATGAGTCTTTAAACGGTCACATCGAATCGGGGCCTCATATTTTTTATTTTTTTTCAAAAAAATGCCATTGCAACCATTTTTCGGTCTGAATCTTGTATTGGTTATGATTTTTAGATGGTTCAAAAGCAAGTTCTTCAAGTGTGAAAGCTATTTGTCCATTCCAAACTTTTTTTCTTAAATTTGTCCATTTTGAGTTATTTTCATCAAAATTAAATTTTTTTTGCTCTAAGATAATCCTAAATTTGATTTTTTAAAATAATTTTATAAAATGATGTTGAGAGTTCATGGAATTGAATAGAGATGTATGAATGTGATTGATATAGTTTGTAGGGTATTTGTGTGATTTAACAAGTGTTTTTTTTTTTTTTTTGGAAAAGTTCATGAAATATAGATTTTCTAAGATAGTTCTCATTTTTGGATTTCTTGTGGAAAAAAATTAAAAAAATGTTATACAAATTCTTATGGAATTAAATGAAGAGTCCTTAATGTATAATGTAACATATTTAGTTTTTAGGATATTTGTGTTTTTTTTTCTAATATTCCAACATTTTTATAAAATTCAAATTTTTTTATAAAAAATTAATGAATTGTAATAGAAGATATATATTATTATGGGACACTAGAGAACATGAATTTTATGTTAGGTGCTTTCTTGTATTAATTTTCTATTTTCTAAAATTTTAGAAATTTTCAAAATTTTTAGAATATACTTTTTTCATATTGAAATTTTATCTCAAGGGTCTAATACTCTTTGAAAAGAAAAATATTTTTAATAAAAATATGCTCAAAAATAATTTTTTATTTTCTTCGATTTTTATATTTTTCAAGAATAAAACAACCAATACGATATATATTACCCATATACCAGTATTAGTGATACGTATCTCCAACCAATTTCTTTTTTTTGAATTTACGTATGGAAAACCTCAGACACAGTCCTACTAAAACCCCCATAGGTGGTACCTCTACCTCTTAAGGCATTATCAAGGTTAGTCTGTGGAGTTCAAACCTGACACCTTTCACTTACTGAGATGGGAGGTAACCATCCGAACTAACCCAAGGGTATCTCCAGCCAATTTTAAACCTTTGCTATTTGGCCATTTACACCTTGACGTAGTTGAGTAATCTTTTGAAACACATTGACTTGACATGTTAAGTCATCAATTCACAACTCTGAATTTTGAATCCAATAACATGACATTGAATGAGGTTTGCTAACTTTAGTAAATCAAAGTAGGATTGTGGACCCAGTTAGGTAAATGAAATAGACAGATAAAATAGAATTTCAACTCAATTGTATATATTTTTTTTACTTTACATCATCAATAATTTCCTTAATTATATAAAGCTTTTGACCCATCCCTCTAGCATCTTTGATGTTCCATTGGAACTCTTTTATCTGCTGGGCAATTTTTAACAAGTATAATCAGGAACAAATATTATAATTTTTAAAATCATCATTTCAGGATGATTTAATTCTGCAAGATTCAAATGGTATTAGATTGTTGCAAGTTAAACTGTTGATTATCAGTTGCTTTGTAAAAATTAGAAACTTTCTTTCTAATTTTTTAACAATTAATAACCTCTACACAGTCGACAAAAGAGATAGCTTCACTCTAAGTATGCATCTAATAAATCCAGTGAATTCAAGTCACTCTTAACATAAAAAAGTGCACTTTTCATAGCGTTATCCATTGTATATGAAGAGAGAGGTTTGTATATGTCTCAATAATTAGACACTTTGGTCACTAAAAAAAGAAGTATGTATCTGGTAAGTGGTAACTATAAAATCTTCATATGTCGAAGGAAATATTAATTTCTAAAAATTTAGATGTTTTAGTGAACTTTGAAAAGAACAGTCTCGTCATTTTTTTTATGACTGTAGGTAGGGGTGAAACTTGGGTCAGATTTTAACCCGAACCACATGACCCGATTTGAAAAAGTAGTGGATTTGGATTATGTATTTGTATCTTTCGGGTCAGATCAGGTTGGGAAAAAAGAGGCCCGCGTGAAATTCAGATTGAGATGGGTTGAAAATTTTAAAATCAATCTGATCCGACGTAACCCAATTCGACCCGAGTGCACCAAGTTAGAAAACAGTAGTGATCAGGGCTGAAACTCGGATTGGGTTGAGTCGTGCCAGCACTTTGGTTGAGTCAGGTCAAAAATTCTAATCAAATCAGATTGAATAACTCGAGTCGGATCGGCCAAATTCAAATTTCAACCCTAAGAATCTAGACGTCTCATTTGAATAATCCTACAATACAAAGGTAAAAAACTTTTAATCCCCACGTATTGAATAAACTTCTAATCCCCACGTACTGAATAGAATTACGAAGAGAATAAAATTTTAATATCGGTCAGCAAGCCTTGTCACTTCGATAGAAGATAAAGGGAGGAGTGGCTCACTTGATCCAATGGTATTGTTTCTTTACAGCTTTGCAGGAAGGACATTTTGAATGCTTTAATGTCTTTTGAGTTTTGATCGGAAACTGAGCACATCCAAAGGAAAGAATCGAATTTCTACATTCCCGAAGGGTATCCACCTTCTTTCTTTTCTCTCTTTTACTTTCTTCCCATTCTCAAAAAAGATTCTGAAAGAACCACCCACGATTTCCTAATTTCTCTGGGTGAATCCAAGAACGATGCATTATATTAATTCAGATTCCCCTCTCAACTTCAACTTTCCACAGCATCGGATTCCATTTCATCCAAACTTTTCCTGGTTTGAACTCTGAATCCTCATGCGAATATTCTAAGTTTGTGAAATTTAGATGAAGTGTTGACAGTTTTTAAAAGTGATTAGATAATTGTTTTTTTATAAAAGATTCTTATTTTTCTCATGCACACAAGCCGTTTTAGATAAAAATAGTCTGATATTTTTTATAGGGTAGCGATCCTCCTATGGATATTTTGTATAATGAGACAAAGAATTTAAGGTATTGCCCATTTTACCTTTTTAATATCGTACGAAAGCATTTTAAAAAAAATTCAATGATTCGATCAGTGATCCAATTTCAGTAATCCGATCAATGATCCGATTTGTTGTTTTATATGAAAAAATAATCTCACTTAGAAAAATTTCAGTGAGTCGATCAGTGATCTGGTCAGTAAGCCGATTTATATTGTAGTGGAAAGGTTAGTGATCCGGTGAGCTGATTCGAAGGGTTCGACGAACTTATTGGAAGCGCAAAATAGACAATAAATTAAAACCTGTATTAAATTATACAAAACTCTTGTGGAAGGATTGCTACCCCTTGATATCTCATAAAATTTAGGTTATAGTTTGTCTGTGCAGTCTAATGACAGAGACGTTAAATCATTTTTAATGAAAAGTGTTTTCATGCAGAAGGTTCATCGGTCTGCTTCAAACACCTTCTAAATGATAAAGCCTTTCAACAATTGGATATCTTTATCTATTTAAAGTATAAAATATTTAACAACACAATGGGAAAATCCTAACTCTTGAACATTCTCAAATAAGAGTTTTCTATAGATTATTATGAAAAAATTGCGGTCAAGCGATTTATAGAGAAAATGCTTTCAAGACATTTAATTGAAAAAATAGATTGTAAAAAAAAAAAAAATCTTAGATTCAGTCAGAGTTTACTATTAGATTAGACTAGAGATATTGGGCTCAATTCTTCCCAAATGATTTTATATATCTATAGGATTAGTCTCACTCCAAACAAAAAATAGAGATACCCATATTATATTAAAAAAAAAATCTATTAATAAATATAGTATTCTCTCCTGTAAATTATCTTTATTGAAATTTAAAGATAAGGGATAGTATTCTTTAGTGTTCATCATTGAAAAGAACTAATAAATATATAAAAAATTCAATACCTAATAAAACACAGAAAATTAATGTTTTTTTATACTTAAATCTCAACATTTTAATTTAGAAGAAAGCATTTCTCAGCAGCCGGTCACGATTCCATTATTACGATAGGGGGCCCACCCTATAGTTGAAGCAAAATCGTGTCCATACTCCATACTCACCAGATCTTGTTGAATGACTTGTCAAGAATTTTCTGAATACAGTAAACACACGTAACTCCGAAATCATTTCATGCATTGGAAATCCATGTGAGCCCATTGCAATCGAAGAAAACTGAAAGAAAACATGCATTACTTTCTCCGAAAGATATGAACTACACCCAAACAGGATCTGAGTATTGAGAGAGAGAGAGAGAGAGAGGAGAATGAGAAACACGTATTGATATTATTGATATTATCAGCTATATGTTCCACTCCTACTCTATATTTATTGTTTTATATAGAGTGACCGGCTTAAGGTAGACTAAATGATTTTACTCACAATCTTAGATCCCTGAATTCTCAGAATTTGCACTCCATCTAGACTTATGAGATTTTAGAGCATCTCAGGACTCGCACCGGTGACAAGAACAGAGAAATGCTATATTTTTAAATACAAAAGATGGGACTTGTAAAATTCTTGCAAAGATATATCAGAGATCTACAGTACAAACAGGAGATCCAAGCAAAGGAACCTGGCCAGTGGAACCCTTCTTCAGTCCCACCAACAAATCACATTTCACATAAATCCCATAATGTGTACTCCAAAAGGCACCACCCTTCCATCTTAGCCTTCCCAACAACACCAGCCTCAGTACAACAGTCCCATACTCCTGGTCCATCACCAGCCCTTCCGACACCTCCTGCGATACCGGCACCAACCCACCACCCAACATCGGGGACACCGCCACCGTGCTCTCAGGCTCTTGGAACAGCACCTGGGAGCGGCACAGGCTCTGTGATCGCCTGGTTCCGATACGAGACGTATGCCGAGAGGCGGTCGTAGAAGACAGAAGTGCGCTTGTTGGTGTTTTGGGCCACGATGGTGAATTGCATGGTGGTGGAGATGATGTTAGGGGAGGTAGGTGTTGATGGAGTAGATCCCTGCCCCGACGACAGTGAAGCGCGGGTCCGATGGCCGGTACACTAGCCAGACTATGAGAACTGCTATACCAAGTAGAAGGACAACTGTGCCAATAACGGCGAAAAAGAGGCGGAGGGGGTTGCTTGCAGAGCAGGTAGAAGCCATGGGTTTGTCCTGGGCCATTTTCTTCTGGGTCTGGTGTTCTTCAGCCATGGGAGGAAGAGACGAGGAGGGTTATGCGAATAGAGGAGAAGAGGAAAAGGGCGTTTGGCACTTGATCTGTAGTGGTGGCAAAATGGAAGTAGAAAAATATAAGAAGAGAAGAGAATCGCAGCGACAGTTGTAAGAAATGCAAGGAAAGGGAAAGGAGAATTAGCTGTGCTGAAGGAGGCTGTTTCTCATATATATATATATATATATATAATTTTAAAAGAAGCTTCATGTTAAACTTTAAATGGACTGTCACTGATAGACTTAAAGTTCAAATAGATGATTATTTATTATCTGTGTTTTTTTTACAGTGAACACCATTGATTGTATGATTTATTAATTAAATATGTTGTTGAACTCTTCAAAAATTTATCAGTTCAATTATTTTATAATTTTTAACTTTTGTAATCTTTAAAATGGACTTTTATCAATTAATAAAAATGATTTTTATATTTAAATATAAATGCTTTTAATATATTCATCGGATGAGTCTAAATTGATATCCGCACAAAAGTTAATGAAGTAATAGCCCATGACCCAATATGTAAATGAAAATTGTTTAGATTGCAAACTGAGAGTCTCAATTCGGTTGTGAGGGGAAAATCTAAAAATTTATAAGAGACTAGATCACTCTATCTGTCACACTAGTCTTTTGGGCTACAAGCTCGGTCTTAATAGTTGTATCACAGATAAGTCTCCAAGCTACAATATGTGGACTCAGGGATTTTATAGCTGAACGGGATAGTTGGCGATGATCTATCCGCCAAAGAGTCTCGTTCGAAGGAAAATTATTGGTGTACGAACGAGAGTCTCATACCGATTGTGAGAAGGAAAAACTAAAGACTTATATAGAACTGAGTCACTTCACCTATCGAACTAATCTTTTCTTAAGTTCAATCCCAATAAATTTCCCATTCATTTAAAAAAAAAAAAAAAAACCACCTGCATGATAAATAAATAGAAGGATAAAGAAGATATCTAGATTTTCTTTGAAGAAAAAGTTGCATTCATTTTGATAGTATGACCAATACAAACTATATACTTATTTTTTTTTCCTTTCCATTCACTCATTTTGACCATTAAATCTAATTAAAATTAAAATCTCTACACAATTGACATTAAATCTTTGTTATCAAATCAAATTACGACAGGATAAGCTTAGATCAGTGCACAATCTTAGATAACGTTCATCTATCAAGTTTTGGGTCTTTGAGATCACCCAAACCCTTTTATTAGGATCACAATTTCAAAGGCGAATAGCAAATATTTTAAATTCAACAATTAAAATAATTAAAAGAACTCCAAACAGTATAAAGTATTTATTTTATATTTAACAACTTGATTATCGGAAAGACCCACAAAGTTTTTTTCATAACTAAGATGTCTATGCCTCTTAAAGCATGTGACTAATATTTGAGACATATGCAAACCTTCTTACTCACACATGAAATGATTTTAAAGAAAGTGACCATTTAAAATAGAATGGAAATGAATCTCGAAAATCAAAAACACTCAAACACTTAAATCTTAAAAATTCTTCAGTTAATTTTCTTATCCAGTTGCTTCCTTTTTTTCAACTATACATTATTTTCTGATCATGGTTGTCAGAATCAAAATCGATTCCACCTTCTTTTTTTGTGAGTCATTTTCAAGATAAATCAGTTCCCACTGTCCTCCCACAACTTATTTATTGGAAAATAGAAACCCTGCATTATTTTAAACTTTAAAGAGAAGCAAAAGAAGATTCCATTTGATATCATACAAAGATTTAGTGAACAAAGTACAGTGAGTACCCAAGTCTCTGGCTGCAAGAAATCTCTTCCTGTTTGAAAAGCAGAAAGCAAGCAAAGAGATAGAGGAGAAAAAGAAGGGAAGCCATTTTCATCCTTTTCTTTATATGCTTAAATCATCCAAAAAAAAAAGTTGGCCGATACTTTGGAAAATTGTAAAAGCACACTTGTCTTTAGTAATAATCGTGAAACATGGCACTGTAAAGTAAGCAAAATAGTATATTTGCCAACTTTAATACGAAATAGGAAATTTTCTTGAAGCTCTTTGGATTAGGTTAATTCTCCTAAAATTTTACTTTGAGTGAAGTTTTGCATTTACATAAAATAATTATCAGTTAATATCACAGGGACTCGAACTCACAATCTCTCACTTATTGAAATGAAAAGTTACTAGTTGAATTACCTCATATTGAGTCATTTAAATATATTTTTATTTAATTATTTTAATTTTATAAAATTGGTTCATAAAACTCAACAATTCACAACAATTAAAATTTTAGAAGTTTAAATTCATGTGATTAAGATAATTAGATAAAATTTAAATTTTACCTAATTACTACTTTTAATATTTTTCATATAATCAATAAAAATGTATCGGTCTTTTTCAAATTTTAATGAAAATCGAATAGTGAATTAGAGTTTTTGGCTTTGGGAAAGAGAGCGCAAAAACAGGAATATGGCCGACCGATGGATAAGGTTTGGACCGTCTGGCGACAATACGCAGAAATGTGACGTGGCTCGCCTACTCTTTACTTTTGGCCACGTAATCACGTGATCAGACCCGATCACGTGGGCCCTTATAACATACAAAGTAAAGTTAGTAACACGTGGAAAAACTATTGTGGAGAACTAAGTCGTGGGTTGAATACTGTAATGGGTACGATCTCGTGAGAAATGATTTTATCTTAGAATTTATAAAATTTAGAGTAGAGCAATTTTGATATTTTATTTGTAAAAAGATATTGAGAAATTGTGTTATTTTAAAATCCAAGCTAAATACACAAAGGTTACTATTGGAAAGAAGTCTGTTTCTCGACCGATTTTTACAAAAAATATATTAAAATTCATCTTCTCTAAATTTTATGAACTCCGGCACTAATTTTAAGTGAAAATGGTATAATTTTTTATTTCAAAAGTCATACTAAAGAATTAGGAGGAAATGTTATTTTTCCTTAATTATTTGGTATGATTTTTTAAGTCCAAAACTATACCATTTTTACTTAAAATCAGTCCCGAAATTTATAAAATTTAGAGTAGATGAATTTTGATACCTTAATTTTAAAAATCGATTGAGAAACGACCCATTTTAAAAATTCCTCTCCAGAAGCCCATATTTTTTTTTGAAATCGAGTGTGTAGAGAAAGAAAAATTAGATTATTTCTATATCTATTAATTTGTCGGATTAAAGTTTTTAAATTTTATATTAAATTTTTTTATTTTTTTATAAAAAGGCCCCTTTAAAATTAGTCATAAAAAAATAATTTATTTTAAATACTATTTATACCTATAAGAAATAATTTATAATATAATTTTAAAAAAAAAAATTACATGTGGAAACCACAAGAAACCTAATGGAAAACCCACATGGGTGAAGATATAGGAATTCGAATCTTACACTTCTTACTTTTTAAAATGGAAGATTAGCAGTTGAGATATACAAATATGAACAAAAATATTATTCTATCAACTTGCATGAGACTGTTTCCTTACCCATCATGGGCGCGTTTGGATTTTGGATGAACCCTATTAGCAAGTAATTTGAATATCTCATTAGAAGGATGGCTTTGTATATTATGATTATTATTATTAAGTGTTGGACTTACTAGGCATCTGGGTTTTTTCTTTATGATATTAAAAATTTATAATGATTAAATTAGATTTATTGTAATAATAATTTTGAAAACTTATCTATTGTGAATTAGTTCATAATGTCTTATCTTAATTTTTACATTAAAATATTAATTGAATTTAAAAAATAAAAGTTAGACAATTTTTTATTCATCTATGAAAAATATTGATTGAATCTAAAAAATAAAAGTTAGACAATTTTTTATTCATCTATGAATTATTATTAAAGTTTCACACAAATTCCTGTGAACCGATTTACATGTGATGAACAACTTCACCTCTCAAATTTGAATAACTAGTCTTACAGTGTTGTAGCCAGGGAAATACGTATCAATTTGACATATCGGCCGATATTCGATATATATAGATTGATATTGAGATTTAAATCCCTAATTGTATCTACTGCACACCATATGCTTGAGGAAATGTCATTGAAGGGCTGCATTCCACAATCCACTGTTTTGTAGGGATTCTGTTGAATGAGATTTGTTGTCAGGGCTTGCTTGACGTGGTGAATGTTGGGAAGATAATGTCTATTCCATTTGTATGTAAATCAATATATAAAAACAAAAATAATCATATACCATAAAAGAAATATAAATTTAAGCCAAAATAACAAGTCACAAATTGGCTCTGAGCCATGTTTTTCCTAAGAATTCCCATTTCAACAATTATTTAAGGTAATTACCGGACTGATTGACTGCCTACTATTTAGGGTTTGGTGTCTCAAATTTGGAAATTGTTTCCGTTGTTTGTGATTGAAGATCTTCCATGTTTTCCATTGTCTTGTTGTATTTAAGTGTTTCAATGAAACTGTTCTGTTGTGAACTCATGAAATTTGGGTGCAACTGTTTGTATTCAAATTAACTGAGTACTTCACTAGAATTTCATCATCCAATCTACTTTGTGTCTGAGACAGATTGGGAATTACACAACTGGATGTTGTGTTTGCCCAAAAGATGTATTTGTTACATGTCCTGATAACAATTTGGGATTGGAAAAACATAACACATAATGTGGTCTAAATTGTGCAAACCAGATGCCTTGGAATGGGTAAGAATAATTTGTTGAGTCGCTCTAAAGAAACTGTTCATCAAGTCTTTGATCGGGCCCCACAGATGAATTGATGTGTTAAGGACCACATGGACATGAAGTGGATAAAGTAAAATCCAATCGAATCATCTTAACCATAAGATTTTAAAAGACATTATCCTATCTGCTGTGGACTAGTTTTTTTGTAGGACTAGACATAATTGTCTATCGAATTGGATCCATACCTAATTTGAACTCATAGTGAGATATACTTATTTTTGAATTAAGCCCGAGCATCATAGATCGTTGAATCTTTTTAGCCTTTAAACTAGTACTTGAAGTGATTTATTTTAGTTGACTACATCATCTTATATAATCTAAAATGGGTTCTAAAAATTTGATTACTTGGTTCACAATAGAAAAATTCCTATGATTTTGACTATTATATGCTATTGATTTTCAAGGCCCTTTTTGCTTAGGATGATCCAATGGATTTAAATTATTAGCCTTTTTTATCTATGTTATCTCTAGTTCATCCAACCCAACCACATAGGGTCCAGCCCAAATTAGAGGGTAAGTATTATAAATGAATCACGCAAGGTCAGTCTCCATAGAGTTTTTCTAATATGTTCATTTCTTGAGATTATTCTAGCCTCTTTGGATTTGTTATTTAACTCCTGGATTTCCTTTATAGTGATGTTTTTATTCTAAGTATATATATATATATATATATATATTTGTGTTTACACTCAGATTGGTGTTCTTGTGTTTTTATCTTCTTCTTTTATGACGAAGAAATCCAAAACCTCCACATCTCCTGAGTACAAGGGCATTGGATAAAACTCCAGATGTAT
This sequence comes from Chimonanthus salicifolius, assembly GCA_013350335.1. NCBI lineage: Eukaryota > Viridiplantae > Streptophyta > Magnoliopsida > Laurales > Calycanthaceae > Chimonanthus > Chimonanthus salicifolius. Next base: position 55,940,968 of record CM023536.1, read on the forward strand.
GCAGTCCCCAGCAAACTATGGGCTTCGGGTATCATTTTGTCTGCTAATCATCATCATTGATAATCAATATATCTGGTGTTACCTCTCCACTCTCCACAGCCCAGCAATTTAACATGTCACTTTCTAACTACTTCCTTCTATATCTTAGTTTTTCATTTCTTTTCCATTTTTAGGGACTATTTAGAATCAGACCATCCAAAGAGTTGAATATTGTTTAGCAATGATAAGAGGGATTCCATATTACAATTCACTCATCATTTTCTGTAATAGACGATTTAATCATTCCTTTTGTTCTAATTCGTAGAAGGTTTTTACATGTCTGCATAGGACTCATATATAACAGCACGAACTGCTATGGGTATCCTGACAAAATGCAAACCATCTGTCCAAGTTAGGCTTCCGAAAGAGTAATCTCCATGCAAGTTTTGAGTAGAGGAGAATGTCACTTTGAAGGAAAGCGCAATGGTGGAAGAATTAAATAACAGTATATGGGGTTTGACTGTCACCTTAAAACCATGTGGTGACTGCACCAGAGCTTTGTATGAGGAATCCATAGGACCAACATTTGTCACAGTTCTTGAGATTGTGGCTGTTCTATTGAGGTTAGGGATGCAAATGGAAGGGAGGTTCAGGTCCAGTACTGAATGGCTGTTGGTCATGCAGGAAGTTCGCATGTCGCTCAAACTGCTTATCGCAGAATTGCTGTATCCCATGGAGCAGAGGAACTGAATATAGTTCTCTGTGTTCATATCATAGATAAGTCCTGGGTGTGCTGCTTTGCTAGGATTCACTTGACCTCCGCCCATGTCGAAGGGATCTGCTGGCTTGCGATTACCTCCTTGAGCAACTATCATCTCTCCATCTGTGCCCAGTTGAGATGCTGCAGTTTTCTTTAAAGGTCATTGTTTTGAAAGATAGAAAGCCATGCTTGGAAAAAGTAAGTTCAAGTTCAAGATAGTGTTTGCCCATGAACATTCAGAAATCCTTATCATTTTTCATTGGGTAAAATTCTTAATTTTGTTCATGTTATTACCATGGAATATACCTTTTGCTTGTCATATTGCAGGTATCTTTGCAAAACTACAGGTGGAATTCCTGGTTTTTGCCTGTATGTATCTTGAATCAACTCACCTGTGGTAACAAGTGCTGACTTTATTGCTGCAGGAGACCAATCTGGATGCAAGTTTTTGATAAGGGCAGCTATTCCAGCTACATGAGGGCAAGCCATTGATGTCCCTGATTGGAAGATGAACCTATCTCTGTTCTCTAGATTGCTGGATTGTGGATATGCAGCTAAGATGCTCACACCAGGTGCAGCTATATCAGGCTGCCATGGACATCACCAAGTATCAATCTGTCATAGTGATCTCAGGTAATAGACTAATGTAACCAATAACACAAAATCATCATCATTGCTGCAATTTATCTCATCTAGTTGGGTCAGCAGGTTTTATGTTTACTTTGAAATATTTTGTCTGTTCTTTTTTTTTTTTTTTTCTTTCTTTCAATTTTATTAAATAAACTAGTCTTTCAAGCATGCTAAATGTCACATAATTGTCTATGTTGTAAAGCCTTTGTAGTAAGATCTTTATAGCTTTTCTTTTGTTCTTTGTCTCATGAGTTGTGTCAAAAGTATAATAAAATTATTAAAGCATATTCTATGAAGTATCCTACAGGTATCATGGCATTCGACATTGGTCTGACATGATACATTAAACATGTACAGTGCATCAAAAGTTGTTTGGCTCTATTCATTTTATTAGCATTTGATTGCATTTTAATATTTATCTAGTCTCTAATGTTTTTAATGGTGAAAATATATTGGTTATAGAGAAAAACAAAGAGCAGTAACAATAGAGACAAAGGCTAAGACAAAAAGCCAATTGTCAATTCCACAAACTAGGTACATGGGGCCTATTTTCTGATGAATCCACACCACTCAAAATGTTTTTTATCCCCTCTTAGATTTAGACCACAACCTCAAATTATAACCATTTGATACATTCTCACTTTTGCATTGGGCATCATAGATAAAAATATTTATTTGATGGTTTTATTTTTATCTTAAAAATTTAAGAGCTTGGATGATTCAATAGACTTCATTTTGAACAATCTAATAGTTTCCATGATCAAGTATCAAACCACCTTCTTATTCATAAAGCGGGTTTCACAGTCTGACATTGCATATAAGAGCACACAGGTGTTTAAGCCTCGAGTGGTTGGTAGACCACCTCAAGAAAAAAGACTTGTATACATGCAAGTTATATCTTATTTCAAAATACTAGCTAGATAATAACTTATTTAATGATTTTTGAGAAACAGTACTCCAAGGACTGAAATTCCTTCATTCAAAAACCTTTCTTTCTCTGTGGAAATTAATATGCTGGGAAGATAATTATGGAGTCAAAAGTAAGTTTTGCCAAATCAAATTTGGTTCTCACTTGAAATCTGATCAAGTTTATGAGTACTTTCAATTTTATGAACTATGGGATGAATTACCAAACAATCAGTTGTACTCATTGCAATCATCTCTAGGAATTCAATGAGGTTTGATGCAATGAATGTTAGAACTGGGCATCCAACCCAAAAGGCTAGCCCATCCTATATATGTCCCTAGATCTCCTTCTTCACAACCGATGTGGGACTCATTCGACTGCCCAACAATGAAAAAGAGGGGATAGAAAGAACTTCAAAGGCACTTAGAGTTGAACAAATTCTTGTTCAAAAGATAAAAAGCAATTCAAAGTGGGTGAGCCCTTACCTTCAGCACAGCTGGAGACAAGGAACTGGGACCTCTGGATGAGAAATATGCTATCCTTGGTGATTTCCACTTCCCTATCACAGACTTGGCACTGCCAAGCTGAACAACTGGGGACCTTCACAATTCACATAAATTGAATGGAATTATCATTTCCATACATAAAGAAATGGGTTGTATGTCCTGTATCTGCTTACCTTGAATCTCTTATGTAGGACAGTATCTCTGTTCCAACTTCATAATTTACTTGAACACATGGAATGAAGTCACACGGCTCGAGCAGATTATCAGAGGATTGTGCAAAGATGACGCCAATACCTCCTGCTTCGTGAACAGCGAAAGCAGCACCTGCCATATCCTGTGCTCCTAATGAGAAACAGAGTATGACCTTCCCTGCTGCTAATGTAGCATTCAGGCTACCGTAAGTACAGTCTCCGCTGCCAACCCAGGTAACATCCAGATAATACACAGGATTGTAGAACCATATGATCGGGACATGGTAAACGTAAATCGGAGAAATGTCTACCTGAAGATGGCTTCTTTGTCAGGAATGCGTTCTGAGTACTCGAGTCCATGGTACCCATTGGTATGTATTTTAGAATCTAAGGATTGACCCTGCAACAAAAATATGGTATTTCTGTTAGGAGTCTCTTCAAGTTTTGTTTAAGTGAGACTTGGATCAGAAATAAGGTATTTTGTTTTTATCTTGTTCTTTTATAAATGATTTCTCATGCATAATTTCTTCTCTGCCTTGCTACATTCATGTGTTAATTCATGAATGATCTGTAATATTTAAGAATACAGATCTTTGAAACACTTGGCTTGTGACGTTTAGGACTCAAAGTGATATTTCTGAAATGTTGACCTAAGCTATCAGTGAGAAAAAAAATCACCTTCACCATAACTTTAAGCTGATAGCCGGAAAAATATAAGGTTAAAAAGGAAAATAGAACCACCATTCCTATTCAATGAAACATAACATTGCTTGAACTACTGTGATCAGAGTGGGTACCACGATCCATCTTATCAACAGTTAGAATTAATGAACCATGGCCCTCATTTTGTGTAGAAGTATGATGTACAAACATGAATAAATTCTACATCTCTACATGTCCACAGTATCTAAATAACTATATTAAGAATATTGTTTAAAAACATTTTAAATCATTTTTGTACTGTATTAACCAATACATTGACATGTATTTTTTCTTAAAAGATAATGGACTAAGCTTGGTGATTAAAACCATGCCTAGAACTAGAATATCAAATTGAATCAGGTTTTTGAGTTTTCAAACTACCGCTGGTTTTATTCCATATGAAGAATATGTGGCTTTGCCACTGGGGATTGTCTGAATCTTGAGAATTTCACTTCAAACAGTTATAAAGAGATTCGGAGTATACATTTTAAATGAGGAGACACCACCTTTATCATGGATTGAACCCCACATCATCGAAGAGATGAATAGTGGATTTTATAAATAATATAATTCAAGAAAAACTCTTCAACCTTACCATCATCAATCAATACTGTAAAGAGTTATAACAATCAAAATTTTAAAGTAAGGACTAAAATGATTAAATCAATATGTTATTATTTTCTTCATATTTTATCAAACAAATATATAACCATTTAAATATTTAAAGAACAAAAAAAAAAAAAAAAGTTGAATTTAAAACCCCCCTACAGTTTTTCTTTCAATTAAAAAAAAAAAAGAGAGATTTAAATTTCATGCATTTGTTGCTCAAAACCCATGTCAGAGAAATGGTTTGGTAATGGTGGTCATTACCAAGAGGGTGCGGTTGTTTCCCAGTGTAATGGGTGTTGGGAAGGCCCTGTCAATGGTTGTGGCTGCAACATTTATGATCCAGGGTGCTGTGTTCTGAACTGTTTGAGAGAAGGGACCATCATTGCCTGCTGAACAAACCACAGTGATCCCTTTTGCCACTGCATGAAAGGACCCAATTGAGATTCCATCGTGCTTCACATAGGGAAATAAAGGAACTCGATTGCCAAGCGATACAGAGAGAACATCCACCCCATCGTGTATGGCTTCATCAAATGCTTTGAGAACATCTGCATCAGTGCACCTCCCACCATTGATTTGCCAGCAAACCTTGTAAACTGCCAATCGAGAATTTGGTGCTCCGCCTCTGGCCAACCCTGCTGCCAGCCCTCTATAGCTCGCATCCTCAACAAGGCGACCTACAGCTGTAGAAGCTGTGTGGGTACCGTGGCCAGTTCCATCTCGTGGGGATAAGAACTCTCCACTTTCACTAGTGTTTACGGGCTCTTTCATCTCAGCAAGGAGTCCTTTTATAAACCAGCGGGCGCCAATCAGTTTCTTGTTGCAGTTGGTGGAATTGAACCTCTCTCCATATTGGCAATGCCCATTCCAGCGGTGTGGGATTGGACCCATTTCTCTATCTGTGAAGCTTTCTGATTCCGGCCAGATTCCTGCAGTACCCATTTCAGAAATTTACAGAAGTTTCAATCATTGGACAGATCTTAATATTGTTCTCTGTGTGCACCTGAATCTATGAGACCAACAATGACATCTTCACCCATTTTACTCTCAGATAGAAGATTCTTCCTAGCATGAGAATGCAGCCCAAGAAAATCCCAACTTCGAGTTGTATGGAGTTCGTGAATTCTGTTGGGTATCACGTGGATGACACCCGGGAACTCTGCAGTCCATCATTCACATGCACGCAAAAAGACACTGGTAAGATGGTTTTTTCATGAATAAAACAGAGTTACACCTTTGTTGTATTTACCTGCAATCATTTCTGCCTGAGATTCAGTAAGTGTAGCTGCAAACCCTGAGAAGCCGTGTTTATAGCTATATAGAATCGAATCCCTAGCAGCTTCCTTGCTGCAAGTACAGATGCAAGTTCTGTTATCAATTTCTTACCGCTACCTTCCATCAGCACAATTATTTAGACCTGAGTGCCTGTGAATCTACGTTCTGTTCAGCATTCTATTTTATGCATTGGAGCATATTTTTCAATGGTTCCAGTCATTCATTTGGTCATTCAATGGCAACAAAGAGAAATCTCCTCCATTGAGCTATTTGATCTGACCAGTGGACATCGCAGTCAAACATGGACTGTTTGTTTTTTCAGTTCTTGACAGTACAATGACATGCCTTAACCAAATAGTCAGGTGAGTGAGCAAGAGGGGTGAAAATTTTCGTCTGACAAAATAGGTATAGGAAGAGGACTGGGTATGGGAAATGTAGTCAAGAGGAACTGATCTCTCTTGTCCTAGATATGGTGGAGACTTGGGGAGGGGAGGGAGGTAAAGGCAGGAAGTAATCAGATTAAAATATGGTTAATCTTCAAGGAGATGGTTTTTGGGAAGATCAGTTCGGTATCATGGCTCTTTATTTGGAAAGATGTCTTCAAATTAAGTCTTCCTGGCCATTATGGGTGACAATTTGGGCTCTCAACTTTAGGAGAAACCCAATGGACTAGGAAATTGACCAATTTGAAAGACTTCTCTCTTTGATTAAGGATTCCACTCTTCCTTTCTGGAAGTGGATAGGAGTTGGAGCAAGAAGCCAAGAACTACAGTGGGATCTTTTCAAGAAGCTCATCTTCTCCCATATCAAACCTAGTTCATCCTAATCCCTTCATTTTAAAGTCATTTTGAAAATCTTTAGTCCTCATCTGAGGTGAAAGCTTTTTGTATTGGTTTAATGAGGAATTGGTCAGCGAAATTTCCATTCACTGCCCCTTTGTTGTCCCTATTTGGTTTTTTTCTTCTCCATTTTCTGTATTCATTGGGTTCACCCACCACCATTTCAGGCTCTCATGTTGGCATAGGGTCAAGGCCATTCTCCAAGAAAGGTCAAATGCCATGCAGATCAGTACCTTTGGTCATAGCATGGTTTGCTTCGGGAGAGTGCAACCAGTGGATTTTTTAGGACTACCTTAGGCAGTGTTGCTAATAGCTGTTTTTATTGGAATTGTTCTGTTATATTGCCCTGTTGTGTGCTATTGGCTGTTTGATTTAATGGGTGGCTCAAATCCTCTTTGGGCTGAGGATTTTTTTCTCTTGTACTTATTTGCTTTTTGTTATCATGATCTCTGTAATCATCATCATCATCATCTTCGTAGCCAAAATCGTATCTAAGGTCATTTTTTCGAGTTCTACTTCTCGACGTGACCCTATCATCAACCATACAGTTAGTCACCCCACTTCTTTCATGTCTCTTTTAATCCCTACCTCCACATTTTTAGTGGTCTACCCCTCTTCCTTGTACCTGCAAACCTGTTATTCCTTTCTAAAATATATATTTCAGTTTCTCCATGTCACCCTATCATAAACTCTGCAGTCAATTACCTCACTATCTATCATGTCTTTTTGAATCCCTTACCTCCATGTTTTTAGTGGTCTACTCATCTTCCTTGTACTTGCAACTTGTTCTCTCTCTCCAAATATGTATATCATCCATGACGAGTCCCACCAAATGGCTCAGTGGAAGGAAAATTTTGTGTGTGCAGCAAATGGGACCCATTTGACCTGGTGCTGTGTTTGCAGCTTAAAGTGTGTTCAGGTGATTGTTTACTTCATATATGTGTATGTACATTAAAAGCTATGCCTACATCATTCTCCTTATTTATTTTAGTTTTTCTTCCTGTCTTAATCTGATCATGATTGATGTTAAAAGGTTGTGGAACTTTCTATCCCAATTACTGTCGTTTCCTATTACCATTTCACCATAAATGCATATTTGAACTCTTAGTTTGTGCAACCACCAAAATATGGCTCACGTCTTAGGTACATCTGGACAAACAATTATTATGGGGTTAGTGTATCAGATGACACGGTGTGCCCAATTTGACAAATTAAAAAAACTAGGATTTTGGGATATAGTACAATATTCTTATTAACTTTCCTACAAGATTTTAAAAAAATAAAATAAAAAGCATTATGCAAATATGGAACCAATAAAAATTAATGTGCAAATCTTACTGCAAACATCCAAGTTAGATATTCCTATACCCAAGCTACAAACCAATGCTTAAACTAGTGGAGGAGACTAGCTGTGCCATGAAGAATCTGGCAGGAGTCCAGGTCTATAGAGACACATTGTTCATTTTAAAGAATCTATGTGGTACAGATGCAAGATCACAAGGTCTTACCTTCCAAGCAAATTTGTTAGCATGTCATGGTGAGAATTAGTGACAGCAGTGGAGTCTTCATGCGGCCTCTCTCCCATATAGATGATGTGGACCTGAATAACTCAACAATAGGTAAACAGCCAAGGCAATGCAAGAGTAATTGGAAGGCCAAACCAGACTCATTGCAACTCAGAGACTTACACTGCTTGCTGCTTTGACACAGATAACTTGGAACTGGCAAAGGAAGGAGAGGAAAAGTAGAGAAAACAAAGTAAGTGACCAATCTGTGGTTGTTTCTCTCTGAGCACTCATAATTGCCATGCTTTGATTTCAGGGTGAATGGAAGAGACAGAGGAGCTTCTGAAACCTTGATTCTTTGGGATCACCCTCTTCAATGGTCTGTAATCATTTATCTGTTGTATTGATTTATAGAAGTGGGTGGATGCTACATACTTTTTGGGGGGTCCCTTTTCTCCTTTTGTTTGTGGGAAAAGTGAGCAGTGAGTACGGTAGTATCTATGCCCAAACATTTCAAAGCTGCCCTGAATGATGCTGTTGGTGGCAGCTGCTATAGTGGAGTAGAACTTAAGCTGAGCAAAAGGGTATATTATGCTTCTGTAATGAATGAGCTAAGGAGATCACCTTGACTGTAGCTGATATGGTTTTGGACCCATAATGGCCAGCACCATAGCAATTGCGCAATGGCTAACTAAACAGTTATGAACCATTGCTATTGGTTCACACCTTTTTCTTTAAACCTTTAGAAATAGTTTGATTTTTTAATATCGAAAATTATATTCTTAATGGTCTCATACATAAAATGTTTAAAACATAGTGCAGAGTTTCTTTCTCATGGGTGTGTTCTTTACTGTGAAGTGTGAACATAGAAAAGGTTGGATGGGTCAATGGGTGATCATGAAGGCTCATGCCTAGGCTGGGGGGCTCCATTGACTTGGGAGGGTCCTTGGTCTACCATCTCCTCAAGTGGGAGAGTGGGTGTCATAATTTGTGGTAGAAAGGCGTATATGTTCATGTGACCTTACTTGAAGAAGGAAAAAACTGATATTTAATGGGTGAACCATTTATTAGCTGTTTGAACCATGACACAACCATGAGTTTTAGCATCATATTGTCACCTGCTTTTGAAGTGTAAACTATAAAAGCCAAAGAGGGAGTTCCATTTACAATGGGAAACTGTTTCTAGTGGTCCAAGAGACATCTAAGAAATCATAAAATGGAAAAAACCAGTTGACAAGCATTTTGTTTTGTTTTCGTGGATCTGACAACTTGGCCTCATTTTATATCAGTAGAAATGGTCATGCAGCCCTTCTTTGGTTTTAGTCAAGCAAAGGCCATCCGTCGACTAATTAAGCAATGTAAATAGGATCAAGGCATTCATTCCATTCAGACCCATAATGGACCATCCGGGTTACACTTGCTTGTTCTGTTAAGCTAACAGACTGTAATAGAACATTGGATGCCTATAATTCAATATATTGTACTAACACCAACTGCAGATCACTACAATCTTGATTTATTCGACTCTTCCACTGTATCATCACATGCACAGTTTCATCTAGTCATTATGTTCATGCTTGCGGTCATTTCCTTTCTCTAGGCCATCTTTAGCATTTTTCAATGGAAAAGGATCACATGAGTGAATTGTCAAGTGTGAAGGTCTAAAAGGGACCAAACTTTTAAGTGAATGATACATTTTTTGTGTAAAATGGATATGCAATCTTCCCCTGTGAAGATGAATCCAAGAATATTGCAGAGAGTTTGATGAATAGTCGATAATCTTCAGCCATGACCTTCCACGCTTCACCCTCGTGAACCTTAGGAAATTTACTTCCCTTTTAGGGCGCATTTCAAAACTTAGGTCCATGGAAAATATTTTCTTATGACCGAAGGGAGTGAAGATTCAATGCTGAAGATTACCAAGCCCAAATGTTTACAATATGTATGAATTCCATTTCCTATGAGGGAGATCCATTCTCCTCAGAAAATTTGCCACCAATTGTAAATTTGATGTGTCTATTTCTAATCATCATCCTTGGTCGTTCATATTTCTCCATTTTGATCCTAAGAAGTCGTCATTTTCATCCTTCTCAGAGAGCAATCATCCTTCCTAGAAAGCAAGCAATGGCAAGCACGGCATGGGGCACGAAGGCTCAGTGATGATACATTTCCTTGTGGTGTATGCCTTAACATAAGGCCTCTATCACTGTCAGTTCATGTTAATGCTGATCTATGAGAATATTTTCCTCTCTCTCTCTCAGAGACACAAACACAGCAGTATCCATCTCCAGTTCCCCACACCAAGGAAACATGATCTAATCAGTGGAAGCACTTGAGTCCTCTACCTGGCTCACCATACATCCCCTCTCTCTGTATTGAATTTCATTTTCCCTCAAGTCCCATTTCATCTTAAATTATGAAGCTGCACCACCTTGCAACCTTGATCATGTAAGTACCATCCATTTTGCAGGTTCGTCTGTTTCAATTGGGCAATAATACCTATTTGCCTGGAAAAAGACTAAATTCACACATTTGGTAATTGAATTGAGTATTGATTCTTCTAAGGGAGCACTGAATGATGTAAAAGGAAAGTATTTTCTCGTTCTATCCCTGATTTTGTTATTGATAAATTAAAAGGTGAAAGGGGTAAAAAAAGAAAGCATCCTTACTTTTACATCATTCAGTGCTCCCTCGGAAAAAATAAATAATAATTTACCCTATCCTATCCAATGCTCCATCTAGTCCAATTCAATCGATAATGACCGCTGCTGTCAATGTACAGGGTAAAAGACATCCCTCCGTTTATCATGGACTGAAGGACATGGAGTGTGCCCAATGGGGAGGTGACATTATGTTGTCTTGTTGGTCCACCTGATCTTCATCTTTTCTTTTACTTGCTTTCATCTTTATGCCTGCAACTGATGCTTTTTCTTTTCATTGTGCCTTTCCTTTTTTTATAAAAGCTAGGTACCAAAGTTGGATGGCCTTTGGAGGTGGCAAACCATTTGACTTTCCTTAGGTGGTAGGGCTTCAAATAAGTTGGGTTGTGCTGGACTGGAGCTCAACCAAGAGCAAACCGACAACTATTATGCCTGTTTATGTTAAATTTCCTGGCCAGCAGAGAACTTTACTCAAATCTAACTTTTTTTTTCCAGTTTTAGAGTCCCATTCGACATGAAAATTCAGCCTTTTTTTTTGCTTTCTTAGCACTATTGAAATTATTGTAGTAGACTGATATTTCAACTAAAATCTTGAATATTTTGGTCCATTTTGGCCCTCTTTGATATTTTTGCTTCATTTTTATCTTAAGTAAAAATTACATATCAACCAAAATGGCTGATATGACTGAAACTTTAGCCAGTATTTAGGAAAGATCTATATTGTCTGACATTCTGATCTCAGAAATCTGGTGCATAGAATGATGGGCTTGTGCCGACCTGACCCGTTTCCAATCTATTTTTTGGATAACATAGATATCCCTTTTTCATATTGAAGGTGAGATTAATCCCACAAATACATAAAACCAACTGCAAGTCTCGTGTATCAGGTAAGCTCAAGAGAAATCGAATCCAAAACCTCTAATTTAATCTTAGAAGTTTAAACCAACTGAGCTATCCGTGTTTAGCGGAGAAAGGTTGAGAATACTAAAAAAGGGGCTCCTCTCCAGTAGTTTGCATTCTCCATTTTTCTACTGAATTCCAACAAAAAAAAAATGTGGACAGAAATTTGTATGTATAATTTTCCCACATCCCATTATCTAAATGTAACCTTGATATCCCTCAATGGGCCATTTACCGACAGTTTGCTGCAAAATCTAGTGCTACAAATGGGGCACAGACAGCGACTAGGTTTTTCAAGAATATAAACAATAATTCGCCATTGGTGATGGGCATTTTTGGACTTAAGCTATGTTCCATATCTGTCGTCTGTGACCTTTATAAAGGGAAAAGTTTAAAAATTGAAATACAGGCCGACCGACCAATGTCATTTTCCTTTCCATGTTTTTAAAATGATAAATTCAATGGTTGAATTATAGTTTGAAAGCTCAACTGCACTCTCTGTGTTCAAGTAAATTCAAAGACCCAATGAATTTTGGCAAAAGTTAAGGACTTGGTTAAGTTTATGAAAGTAATATTACACACTATATAAACATATAATATTGAATTTAAAAAACTATATTAAATTATGGAAGTACTAAACAAAACATTAAAATCAGAGAACGGTTTCTTCTTCATGACAGTGAAAAGAATACAAATTAAAAAATGAAGAAAGAAGATGAAACGAAGAATAGAGAAGAAGAAGGAGAAGCGACTTAGAACTCGGAATGGAAAAACAAAGAAGATAAAAGTAGAAAGAGAGGAGGATGGAAAAACAAAGAAAGAAGAAAAAGAAAACCTAAAAGTGAAATATAAACGATAATTTTAAATCTAATATGTTTTTATCGACGGAGTATCATTATCGTGTTTATAACACATATTTATCGGTATAACGTTAAATTCTCAATAAAGATAAATGGTAATATCTCAGTAAATTCCTTATTAAAAAATCTTTACAATAATCCTAATGAAATTTCTACAATGATTTGAAATGTTTGCCAATATTTTAAAGATTGTAGGATATTTATTAAATTGTATTCTAATATATTGTTTGTTCAGATTTAATTGTTAGTTGTTCATGAATGGTATTAAGATTTTAATTTTATTAATATTTTCATTTATTATTTTTTAAATATTATATTTCTCCAAGATTTTCCCCTTAATTTCTTGATAAAACCCAAGAATTTGAGAATATCCATATTTACTAATCACCGTTAATATTCCAAGATCGGTACCATTTTTCCAACTTTATTCGTCTCTTTACTTTGTTTGGGAGCAAAACCGCCACATGTGGCTCTCCAGCATCAATATTAAAAAATATTACACTTATTTTATTTAATGGAATAGTACATAATTTATATACATAAAAATATAGATTATAAAAAATGTAATATGAAAATATGACTTGATTTAAATTTTTATGTTTATTTAAATTATAATTTATTGTACATATGTATAAATTAATATCGAACCAAAATGAATCTCATTCAAAAACCTATAAATACACAGAACTTTATAATCAGCTCAAAAAGAACTTTACATTAGCCATTTATCCTGTCTAATGTAAGCACATGATAAGTAAACTTCCCTCTGTCCCAAATTAGGTGTCCTAAATGTATTTTGAAATTGTTCTAAAATAATTGTCTCATTTATATTAGAATAGTATAAAATGTGTTGAAAATGGATGAGATCACATAGATTGCTAGTCTTATATAGAGATTTCTTTAAAAAATACAAATATTTCAAATAAGACAACTAAAATGGGACGAAGGGAGTATTTTTTCTCTAGCAAGCTCTCGATTAGGCACTGAGAAACCAGTCATCCAAAACAATTCTTCCATCGATGTATATTATATTTGAAAGTCAGGCAATATTTCAAAAGAATGTAAATTTTACATTTAAAATAATAGACTAATTAATTGTAGCATGCCATTCCACGCTAGCAAATATTCTTATTTCGTGTATAGGTGCGGACTAGAGATACCCATGTTATAAAAAAAAAATCATCTTTCTCAGAAGAGAATTGATAAGACTGCAAATATTTTTTTTATAACAAAAAATACCGATGCACTTGTTCACTAATTAAATCTTGATAAATAGAAAAAAAAAAAGAAGACAACATTATACCCCTTGTTATCAAGAATACCGATGTCCCAATCAATTCTTTTCGAAAACAGAGAATATCTGACTGCTGTCATCAGTTGATACAAACTGGGCCTAAAAGACGAGCGAGTTCTAAAGTCTGTTGCTTGAAGTGTAAATCTAGGACATGGACATGTCTCGGTTCGGACAGCCCACACATTTATGCATTTATGGCCCACCCTCAATCTGATGTTCATACTACTCTCAATTATCATACTTTCTTATACTCCAAAGTTCTCTACAAATAATAATAATGATGATGATGACAACCCACCCCAGATGATTTTAAACAATTCAAATGATTGTTTTCCTTGATAAAGCTAAATGTAGAGCTCTCCAACCCATTAGAGCTAAAGAAGGCCCATCATCTATTCCATCCAACTTCGCGGCCCACAACTAGATAGAAACAAATTTAAGGACATGAAGTTAACAGCAAGGCCATCCTTCGAATGATTTAGATTGTCCAACATCAGTGCCCATGTACAACTATAGTTTTTTTTAGGACCAGAGGTGAGCGTCGCACCGGACTAGTCTCCTAGGGTGGGTGAAAACCCCTCTATCCACACACACCAGGTAATTCGATGGAAATTCGATGGGACCTTACTTTATACATATTTCAATGGAAAATGACCCTTCATTGGAGCTCCCGTTGAGAGATCTATTTTGAAACCCATTCTAATTTTGTCTTCATACCAAAACATTTGAGTTCCAGTTTCATCTTAAAAAAACAGCATAAACATTTAAAAAGTAAAAAATATAAGTTATAATATGAAGAAAATAATGCAAACTTATAAAAATATTGCAATCAATTGTTTTCATCATTTCGCACTAATCTATATAAATAAAAACATGAATTATCGTTAAATACTAATTCATATTTGTAATCTCAAGTCATAATAACATAATTATCAAATAGTAACTCAAAAGGATCAGAGTTTTACTCTAATAGTTGTCAAATAAAAATCCAATTAGACAAGAAAATCCAAGAAATATCTAAAAAATAAATTTTGAATTTTCATTTTATTCAAAACCAAAGGCCAAACCTCAAAACAAGGATGCACTAGGTTCATTTCATTCTCCTCCAACTCTCATCACATCTATAAAATATCAACAGTATGAATTGAAAATAGACTTGATAAACTATAAGTGAACCAAATTTCAACCTAAAATTCAGTTTGTAGTCACCTGATCTTAGTCTCAAGGACTCCTAGTGACTTGGAGTATCAAGATCGAGTGGACATAAATCAAATTTTAGGCTAAAATTTAGTTCATCAAGTCTACTTTCAATCTTCACAGCCGAATTTTATATAAACATGTAAAAGAAAAAATACATGAAATCAGTAAAGCAAAATGGTCAGGGCGAAAAAAGCATTCTAGCCCATCTCGCCCGAATCAGGCCCATCCTATCCAAAAGAAACTGAAACAAAATGCAGTACTAACATTTAAGCCATTCCGTTCCCTTCTATGGCCAGAACCAAAACATTCTGTCCATTCCAGGTTGAATAGAACGGAATTGGAAAAGCATGAGGCATGGAAACACACTTAGAAATTCATTTTTGACCGCATGGTGGGAAAAAGAAAGCAAAAGAAAAAAAGGGTAGAAGTTGATACCATGTGGAGAGGAGTAGAGGACCATTTGGAATGTCGGAACCACGGGAAGAGATTAATTTACCAATAACCTGGGTCTGAAAATAATGTCGATCAGGATATAAATATTTTTCTACCAAAAAGGAGAGATAAATATTTAATATTTGACCAGGTGATAATAGAAATTTGATAAAATGGGAGCAGTTTTATATTAACTATGAATCAATTCTATTGTTATTTAATTTTTACTGCTAAAAAAACCTATGAATCAAATCCCACCAGCAATTGTGAAGATTGAACAAAATGCTGCGAGGATGCGATCTCAACATCCAAATAAAACTGTCAATGGACAAGCCCTCATCGGTGAAAGATGGGATGTCACCTCCATGAAGCATTGGTATACCTTCATTGCTTATCTTTCAGACGGTTTTTGGAACAGTAAACATCATTCTTCCTGCTTGTAGGAATACATTGTATAAGGAAAACAGAAGTATCTTTGGTCGCTGGTTTACTGGGCGATCTGGAGAATTGAGCTCTGAAAATTTTCAATGGAAAGTAAACAAGTTTGGATTAGCATCTAGTCAAGAAGGAAACATGAGAGAGAATAGTTCGATTCACTATTCGTGAGGTTTTCATTACCTTCTCTCAAGAATTGGATTTACTTTGTCTGGAGTCTCTTTGGAAGTTGCTCTTTTATCATCATAAGTGGAGCCCTGCAGAGGGTTAGACAAGAATGCTGAGAATAGAAGCAGAAGAAACAATGGAAAAGCTTGAAAGAGGGGAAAAAATTGACATAGGGACAGCAAATGCTATATCAGAGTAAATGTTATTTGAAGATGGTTCAGGCAGTAGAGACTAGAAACAGCCACAATCTGAAGATATTTTTTTAATTTTTTATTCAGCCCTAAATCTGAAGATTTGAAGGATTGCAAGTGAAAGGTAATAGAGAAAGGGGAGTCTGCAGAAGATATGGACTCAAGTGGTAAGACACGATACAACAGCATGATTGTCGATAAGGTTGAATGAAAATTAGAACTTAATTAGTCAGCTTTGGCTAAATGGGACAACAGCTTTGATGATTATGATGATAATAACCAATAATGAACTTCCAATATATCTCTGGACTTGTCACAAACTTCAGAATTTAGGGAACAGGGAGAAGAATATAATCTTCCCAAAATCCAAGCAAGTCAGTAGGAAATTTTTCCACTTGCAAAACAGAAAGAAGCCTATCAAGCCTATATTAATTAAAAATGTAATAGTTGGCACAGCACTTTGATAATCTGATGCCATCAGAGTTCTGATGAACCAGAGAGGAAAATAAATAATACATGCACTGACAAAAGATCATTCAAATCTTTCTGCATTTCCAATGTAAGATAACAAAGTGCACAAGTAACTTTGTCCAGAAAACAGATCCAGGTATTAATTAGGTTTCATGAGTTGGGAATTTGCAATGCTACTTCATGTCATGGAAAATACTTTAACAGGGATTTACCTCTTAAAAAGATGAAAAAAGTACCATCCTACCCATGAACCAGATTCATGCCATCTTTTCAGGGATGAAACCATCCACTTAAATATATGGAATTCTTTACACTCCCTCGTGTGTTCTGATCCTAGTGAATCAGAATTCAACAGATTGATTCACAATTCATTGCAAATCAATTGCACATTAGCACAAATCTAATTGATTCAATTCATGATTGATATCCATTTATCTTCTCAAATACATTTTGCAATTCACCAGTTATGTCCCACATAAACTCAAAAGAAGCTACTGAATTCTCAGCTATAGTCATCCATAGCTTGTGCCTCAGATTGAATGGGAAACTTTTTCATTATCATTAAAGCCTTTGTCCAATCTATTTGGAGCTAGCTTTCCAAGTTCTATTTTTGTACTCAACCCCATTGAAATCATGGTCATCACCCTACATTATATCATGGCCTGTCTTGTCATTGGAATCCATGTATAGATGGCCTCGCCAATCTCCATACACCTTCTACTCATAATACTTCAACTCTTCGTACTAGGTTGTTTCTAGTCTTCTAGAAATGTGCTCAAACCATCTTTAAATGACATGCTCTCATCATTTCTTCTGTCAAAGCAACATTTAAGCTCTCCTCTAATGCACTAATTCATTATTATCATCAAATGCGTTTGCCCATCTATTTGGAAACAGTTTTTTGGTTCTAATGCACATACTTCTAGTTCTAGATTTTAATGACACACATCCAACTTAACACATATATCTTTGTTACCATTGCTTTTTCTACATGTCTTTTATTCATCATCAACATTCAACTCCATATAGCATTCGAAGTTTAACTGTCATCTAATAGAAATGCCGTTTTAATCGACACAGTACTCTTGTATCACATTACACTCCAATAGCTTGCCTACAATTAGCCCAACATGTGGCTATCCTATTAGCTATACCCAAAACCATACCCTCCAATTTGTTCTTTAATTGCACCCAAGCATCGAAATTTCTCACTATGTGGTACCAACAGTCATTTTCAATTTTAATCAAGCAACTCCCTACTCATAACCTAACTTCAGTTCCATATAGCATTGCAAGTACGATTGTCATCTTATAGAATCACCTCTTTAATCTACATGATGCTCTCTTATCACATAAATCCACTAGCTTGTCTGACAACCCACCTAATACTCCTTGTGTTGGATATATCGAAATCATATACTCCCTTTGTTTCTATGGTTGCAACCTAAATACCTGAATTTATCACAAGATGGTGCCAAGTCTCTTTGATGCAGGATAACTAATAGGGTGACCCTAAATGCCTAAATTGGTTCCCTAAAAATTAAAAGGGACGAAAATAATGTACCTAAAATTAATATGGCCTAAAATTAAACTTCAATTAACACTTGCAATAATTAATATAAAATTTTGTCACAAATAATATAGCCTAAAATTAAACTTCAATTAACACTTGCAATAATTAGTATAAAATTTTGTCACAAATAATCATGCAAATAATAGGAATTTAATCAACCTTCACTGTAGGTGAAACAAATAAAATGGTCCACGGTAGAAAGGGCACATGCGAATTTGACTTAAATAAAAGGGTAAAGAAGGGGAAATCAGTTTAGGGCAACCAAGCCAATGAGGGAAAACAGAGAAGAGGGGATACGATGCGAAGGGGTGCAAAAGGGCTTGAGGCGAAGAAGGAAAAAGAGCGGAAGAGGAGACGGAAGCCGAAAGGGGTGGAAATGGTTTTGGCAGCAAAGGGATGGCTTCGGAAATCCAGGAAGAAGAGGAAGAAGAAGAGGAAGGAAGAGGAAGAGAGATAGAAGATAAAGAGAAGTACCTTAGTGGCCTCACACCAAGCCTCTCGCTCAAGGAATCACTCCCACAATGTGAAATCGCACCACTCACAGGTATCTTACGAAAATCTTAATTTTTATTCATCAAAACGTATCTAATAAGGCTTACAAGAAAGGGCTTTTATAAGAGATGCCTTCCTTAAATAAAGAAACTCCTAAAAATAGCCTAAAACAAAAATAAACTCACTTAAAATAAGAAATCCTAATTTCTAATTACAACCAAATCAAAAATAGAAATAAACTATAAAAGAAACTCTAAATTCGAAGTAAATAATCTGCTGCTCTGCATCACTCTTCCAATTCCATCTGGTTCATCTTCCCTGTTCCCACATCTACTACAATTCCATTCCATGCACTACATTTATGTTCTACTAAATTCCAAACTCTGTCACTGAAAGGTTTTTTTGGTGGGGAGGGGAGGGGAGGGAGAAGGGAGGAGGAATAACCATGCTTTTTGAAAAGAAAAGAAAAATAACCATGTCACTGAAGCTTTCTTTCATAATTCTAATTTATTGTTTAATTTTGGGGAATAATAACCATGTCACTAAAGCTTTCTTTCGCAATTGACTTATTGTTTAATTGATCTCTTGTCTTCACTACTTAGTACTACATTGTATGCAATTAACATACACTGTGCAATCTCATCCTAGATTTCAAATGATAAATTGTCCATAATTGAGACAAATAACTAGGTGCACAAAGCAAACCCTTGGCAAAGTCCAACTCCAATTGAGAATTCCAAGTCTCCCCACACACCATGTTTAACTTCTTACAATGGTTTCCCCATCATACATATACCGTACTACCTTAACATAGTCCATGGAGAGGCAGTTCCTTTCAAATATTTGGCAAATTAATTTCCTTGGAACCCTATTATAGGCCTTCTCCCTATACTTCTCCATACATCGTCTTCGTACAAGAAAATCAATAATTGCTTTTGTTGTCGATTAACTAGGCATAAGCCCAAATTGATTCTCCAATTAAGTTCTGCAAAATGTTTCCCCATCATACATATACCGTACTACCTTAAACATAGTCAATGGAGAAGCAGTTCCTTTCAAATATTTGGCAAATTAATTTCCTTGGAACCCTATTATAGGCCTTCTCCCTATACTTCTCCATACATCGTCTTCATACAAGAAAATCAATAATTGCTTTTGTTGTCGATTAACTAGGCATAAGCCCAAATTGATTCTCCAATTAAGTTCTGCAAAATGTTTGATTCTTTTGTTAGGCACTGCTCTATTACTCCAAAAGTTTCATAGCTAGAGTTGCATGGAACATTGAGTCGTGGTTCACAGGTCTCAGTTTATGGCTTGCAAGTCATGACTTTCCAATGACCCTGGTTCGCAGAGGCAATATTAGATGATTCACTTTTTCAGATTGTTCAGTTTGCTGGTCATGGATTGCTAAACTTTAAATTAGTTTCCATATTCTTTTTACCCAGAATGTGATTGTGCCATGTATTGTATCATTGAATTTATTATCAAATTGGGTTTTCAACTATATTTGTAGGCCAAATGTGACATTGCCATGTAGTTCTCAATCTTTTACTGATACAATCCCATCCATGGAATGCTGACAAACATTTCTGATATCAAATGATAACCAGGTCTCAAAAAAAAAAAAAGTGTGTGTGTGTGTGTGTGTGTGTGTGTGAGAGAGAGAGAGAGAGAGAGAGAGAATAGTGTGTTCATGAATCAAGGAAATGAAGCATTTGGAGCTACATGTGTACTAAACATTAACTCTATTTAACTTTGTGAGCCATTGCATCTAAAATCATAAATTATGTATCAGAGTTTATTTTCTTCACAAATTTATTTTTGTTTTAAATTTAGATAGTAACAATTTTGTGGACAAATATAATTGACATACTCCTTATAATAAACGTTGAGCCTTCGAAAAATGTCAAAATTTTATAGTAGAACTTCGTAACTCTTGCCTCTATACATGACAATCTCTGACCTACAGCAAAAAGGACACTCTCCTACACCAAAAAAGGCTAGAAGGCACAAAATCCCACTCCAAAGAAGTGACGAGCATCTATACAGAGCTCTCTAGCACGTTATCGTATATCCTACGGCGAAGGGCTGAGAAGTGTCTAAAAATTGAGCTATGTACTACTAACTTCTACTCAGATCACATGGATTGCAGGCAGGCAGCACATTATGGCAATCTGACCCACGAATCAGAACACCACGACCTGGATCGTGATTCACTTAGCTCAAGCAGTGATCCATGCAACCCTGATCAAAACAAACAAATAAGTGGCTCAGAACAGACACTTACTGAAGCCCCACGCTAACTGGGAACTCTATTTTCTCTCCAGACACTGTTCTTAGGCTAGTTTTTTGTCCCTTTTTCTTTGAGAGATTTTAGGCTTGTTTTTGCTCCTTCGTGCATTCCCTGCATTATCCTGATATATCTATTTGGTTGACAACTCTCAGATATGAATTAGAATAATCCCTTTGGATGACAATCTGAGTTAGTGAATGTGAATAGAAGGCATGAGCATCGGGGCACTATGGCCAGCAAGGTTAGTTGACAACTTGATGGGAAGAAGTGAATGGATCTAGTGGAAATTTTAAATTTCTTCTTTTTATTACTCCACAGAAGCTGTACAAATTGTTTTAAAGGGGCATATTATGACAGACCAAATTGTGCTTGTAGGTATGATTAGGTAGCCATGAATGGAGAACTGCAAGTCTAGATAGATTAAAACAGCACAGTTATCAGTTAAGTAGATGATCACTTGGTCATGAACACCTCATATGGGCACAAATGGTTCATAGATTAATTCGGTAAGATTCTCTATTGCAGCAAAGCTCTATTAGTAACAATGTTGACAGAAATGAATTGGTCATCACTTTGGAGTGTAAGCAGACTCCAGGAGAAACACACTTTTACTCTGTCCTGGGTTCCAGCTGAAAGACACTTTAAATACTGGTACAGCATTACAAATACTTATAGACACAAATACAGCAAAATGCTGATATATCTTCAGGACAGAATACAGGCATCTCTTTTTAACATCTACATTAATTTTTAATTTTTACTCAAATATTTTACAAATGTTATTATTTGCTCTACTGCTATTGAAATTAATTTCATACAGGTAGATGACTGAAACAGCATTAAGGCTCAATCTTCTTCTTCTTCTTCTTTTGTTATTAATTTATTAAGTTTAGAAAATCTAGAGATTGTTTTAGCATAGATTAATGGCCTGGGTTGAAGTGGGTCTTTTCCAATCGTCTAGGAATCAAGAAACCCTTCAATACTTGAAACCCTTCTACCTCAAAAAAAAAAAACATCCATCTTTGAAAGGTAACTATTTTCATTGAAAAGAAAGAGAAGAAAACACTAAGCTGAGACACCTCTGAAAGGCAGGACTAACAACCAACAAAAACTACAATAAGAAATCCCCAAAAAAGGTAGCTCCATTGCCAAAGAGATGGCAGAACAAGGAGGACAATACAAACAGGCTTACGGGACCTTACAGATTTCCTGAAATTCACACATACTAACCGATCTAATTGCTAGAGCCCCCAAACCACAAAACAAACTTCATTGAGAAACCACAGCTCCCCCCACCTTAAACTCTGTATCCACATTTTAGTCATAATTTACCAAGGACTTGAAGCTTACGAAGTTCCCGATCCCTTTTCCTCGTTCTTCTAGCTAGCGCCTTTTTCTTTCTCCAGATTTTCCACCTCTCAAAATTCCTGTAGAATTTCTTTCAGCTGAACCACTCTGT
The DNA here is from genome assembly GCA_013350335.1 of Chimonanthus salicifolius. NCBI lineage: Eukaryota > Viridiplantae > Streptophyta > Magnoliopsida > Laurales > Calycanthaceae > Chimonanthus > Chimonanthus salicifolius. Next base: position 55,963,299 of record CM023536.1, read on the forward strand.
TTTGAGACGAGATTCCCAATAGGGCATCCACCAAAAGGGCCTTCTCCTCCTCAAAGTCCAGAGATCTCTTCACCAGTCGCTAGATGATTTTGTAAATCCTCCTCCCTTCCTTCACCTTCCGCCACCTGCTCGACCCAATTCACCTGAGGAGGAGGGAGCCCATTTCGCAGAGATGCTTCCCTCCCTTCACCCTCCTCTGCTTCAACAAACCCACCTCCCCTCCCCTCCCCCACCCCCCACAACAACTATAAGGAATAGGAACCATCCTGTTTGTTGTGATCGCCATTTTTGTCTCTTGAGATAAGCTCGGGCCCTTCATTTTCAGATTATTTGAAGTGTTTTTTGGAATAGCTAGCAAATATTATGATTAACATGAAGTAAATGTTAGTGTTAATTAAAATTCTAATTATTAGATAATGCACCTGTGCATTTATATAATAGATACTTATATAATGTGCTTAGAAGATCAATTGCCAACATGTTTTGGTGCTTTGGAATAGTATTGTGTTTTGTTGACATTGATGAAATAAGGATATAAATCCATGAATCTACACATATTTTGAAGCATCTAAGCATGCCCAGTATGAACTAGGCTTGCACTTGGACATGCATCTTGCACCTTAGGCTCCAGGACCCCTTAGCAACTTGATTGCACCTTGCACCTTTACTACCATGGTTGGGTAAACTTACTTAGTAAATCGGTTGGGATTTTTTGGAACTGAATTAGGTAAATTGCTTTAACATTGCAAAAAGATTAGGTAAATTATTAAATAAATGGGTCTATTGACAAAACCAATGAATAGGATCCACAACTATTCTAGCATTCGTCGTAATATACCATAGAAATCATATGCATCATAGAATGAAGCTCAACATCAGCACCATCATCATCATCACATGATTGAGACACTACAAGTAGAAGATTCAAGGAGAAATTAAGGCCTTTAAAAACTTGGGTTTGTGGGCATAAAGGACATGGTAAAGTCTAAGCAACAAAAGCTACGGCTTTGGATAGACTAGGATAGAAAAGTAGAACTCAAAAAGTCAACCCCAAATAAACTGGGATAAGTGGCTCTATGATGACGATGATGACAAAATGAAACAAAACGAACCTCAAAAAAGAAAAAAAGCCACAGGAGGGAAAAAAATTAAAAGAAAGCCTGTTTGATAGCCTACAATACCTTAGGCCACATCATCAATTTCAATGACAAAGTGATTTCCAATGAAAAGTAGCACTAACATTAAAAAGGGTGGGAGTCACAAAGTCCAAGGTGGTTTCACTCCTAAATACCTTTATGAGATATTATCTATTGGGAATCGGATTATTTTTTAATCAAATAAACATTTTTATAGAGCTCATATTTACACCTTTTTCTCCATATCACCATCATCCCTTGAATAGAATCATATCTAATTTGAACCCCACTCCAAAATATAACCTTGGATTAGGCACAAGCCCAAAAAAATCATTGAATCTCTGTAGCCTTTAAAACATACTTAGAAGTGATTTATTCAAATTGGTTTGGTACACCTCTTATTTGGACATAAATCTTTCTACCCAACTCATCTTCATCATCTAAATTCAGCCCCATAGGAAACTAGTTATCCAGTTCACAACAAACCTGTGCATGACTCATAAGTTCTCTAACTTTTCCAATTCTAGCTAAGGAAATAGATTTTCAAGAAAAGATAATTTAAAAAAATATATATTTTTTGGGATAAATGATATTATGGTCATTTTTAAGCATAACATTTCCCATGGATAAGTCATGGAAATGAAAAATTATTCCACATTGAAATTGTTTCCTATTGTACCTTACTTTTTCAATGGAAAACTATTTCCATGATTTAGTCATTTTCGACAATAGTTGAGGAAAATGAAGTCCTAGGGAAAGGGATATGTTCCAAAGGTTGGGTTGTTCGCCCATTAAAGCGGAACGTGAGATGGGTTCAGAATGTCAAGAAACAGTTTGATCCATATCCAGTGTGGGTGTTATAGCATTGAGAGAACCTTTCCCTGGTGCGAGAGGGCTCAGAAGGATACACCTATAGTGTACCTATTATCATGCCCATGGTAAACGCTGGGTAGCTTAGTGTAAAGTGGATAACTGCTGAAAGCATTGTAAGTAGTAAACCCACTAAAGATGAAGCTCTCCTATTCTGACTTCCATAAAGCCTCTAGTAGCATAGCCAATATAATGATGGGTTCTCTGCCCTTACAACAATGGACTAACAAAAGTCTATATGGAAAATACATGTTCTAGTTGACAAAGCCTAATTTTAATTACATATTACAAAATACCATCTCAATTTATCTTATTTCATCAAATCAAGGATGTGATATGGTTCCAAATGATGAGCCAGATATGGGCAATTCCAATAAGATTTCATTTTTTAACAAAATTTCACTTTTAGATTTTTTTCATCTACCATGATCAAATGTTCCATGACCATTTTTTGGTCGTGTTGGATTTCACAACTTAGGTTTTAAGATATATGACTCAATTCATGAACTAATCATGGCCCAACCCAACCAATGACTAAAGATCGAACATGACCCAATCCATGATCCATTACACATCCATTACCCATGACCCAAATAACCCAACCATAACCTTGGTGAAGCAATGCATATGGACAACTTAGTAGACCCCATTCTTGACATTTCTTATAAAAAAGTTAGATTGCTCAAAAAAATCATTAATTGGGGAGCATCTAATGGAAAATTATTGATATAAATTAACCCAAGTCCAAGGTACATGGGTCCACACTCTTTTTCCACTAAATGGAGCGTGGGACAAAGATCCTAGAAAATCTTAGCAATAAGGGTGGAAGAAATTACATGCTAAGGTGGTGGATACACATTGACTTGATTAATATGCAGCAAAGATGGGAAGCAAGGTGGCGCCACTCCTTGGAGAGATTTTGTCTCCCTTTCTTCTCTCAAGCAAGCACAAAATAGCGACAGCATGGGCCCCAATGAGGATGGCACAAATTTCTAGTGTTTAACTCTTTTGCTTATGTTTAATTACTCTATTGGAAGGAGAATATTTATTTGATGATGTGCATTTTAAGATTGGTGAATAAGGGTGTTAGTTTTTTTTTATAACGGAAGGTGTCCAGGCGTCTCACCCGACTAATACTTCAGAGGCATGTGCACACCTCCCTACACACACACACACCGGTTTTGTCGATGGGAAATAACCCATGGGGAGTACCCCAGAGGTGCAGGCCAGGAATTGACCCCAAGACCTGGCTTCCTGAGGCTAGCGTCTTGACCGTCAGGCCAACACCCCTGGGGGTGAATAAGGGTGTCCTGACAGCTTGACGGACCAAGCTTGGCTTGGGTGCTTGGGTGCCCATACCATTGTGGTGTCCAAGTTCATTGAATCATTGGTCTTGTAACACTATGGATACAGGTCTTGGCAGCTCGTATGAATACAATCCAAGGGCCATAGTCAAACCTAAGATCAATTCTATGGCCTGACCTAACCCAAGGGCCATATCAAACATAAACAAACACAATATCTGTGATGCATAGCTTGACCAATGATCCAACCAAACCCCACCCATCACCCATGAATCAATATGGCCCAATCTAGGCTTATCAAGCTGCAATTTACAAATTTTCAAGTTATATTAAAGTCATTCAAGCCAAAAATAACCTAATTGAGATCCTTATTAAAAAATCAGCCATTGAAAGTAAAATATTAGGTAAATTGACTATATATATATATATATGACGTAATATTTTACCATTTGTCTAGAGTAACTGGATTGTGTGTAACCTACAGCTCACTCACCCAACGATAAAAAGAATTTTATTGATGAATCATTGTGAAAACATTTTATCATACCAAACAATAAACATAGATAACTGTAGAAAGCAAAGTTTATAGATCCCATTTTCCATGGAAATAGGAATCATCGAGGAAAATGAACTCCACAAAAAATGATCGCCCACAAACGAGGTTATTAATGGAAACCCACATTTCCTCTCAATTTTCCTAATTGTGGAAAATGGCAAACATGAATTACAACTAAATTAGTGAAGCGAGGTTTTGCAGAATTCCAACAAGTCCAATTCCACTAAAAGGAATTCCAAGCAATAATCAAAGACAGCATAAAGCATTGCTACCCAATTAGAAGGAAAGAGACTTACCCCATCTGAAGAAAACAAATGTTCTTCCTGAGACGTTTCTTTGGACGAATTCAAGTGCGAGCCAGACGTCTTGTGCTGTTTTTCTTCAACACCAGCTTCCCGATCATCAACTCGATCCAACTTCCTTTTCCTCCTAGAAGCATTCCCCGAACTCTGCTTCTTGTCACGGATTTTCCAAACATCCCCCTTTCTAAAGATCAGCTTCTCCGACTTCCAATTTGGAGCGGAGCTTGTGTCTATGATGGTCACTTCTGCCCGCGAAAATGTCGAAAGATCCAAATCAACTGCAACAGTTGGCGAATTCTCCTCTTCCAGATTAGGTGAATCAGCATTTCCTTGCTTTCTCTCCTTTGTCCGGCCATCAGAATTCTTTGCTTCAGCCACGCTGTTATCAGCGCTGGAAGGTGGAGACAATGCCGGAGCTCCATCAGTTCTCAGTGCTCCAGCTAAGCAGCTCTCATCTACACTTGCTGACGCAGAAAGAATGCAAATCTTGGGTTTTGCTTGCTTTCGAAAGCTCTTCTTCTTCTCCCCAAATTCTCGGCTTCTTCTCCCCATCTCATGAGAATCTCCCATGTTGAAAAGATCCGAGAGGACGCTGTTCATGATATTGAACCAGTCGCCCTTCTTCTCTTCATTGCTAGAGATGGGTTTTGAGGAGATATTGGGTTTGTCGACGGTGGGCTTTCCACCTGATGAGGGGCGATTCACCTGGAGGGGAATTGGAATTGGAAATGAAATCGGTTTGGGAGGGGAGAGCAATGGTGGAGTTGGTGGGGTTGAGGAAATGCTCGAGGTCCAGACCAGTTTGGACCGGAAAGCCTTTGGAGGTTCGGAGGCGGTCGAGCCAGGTGGAACCAGATTTGCTGGGTGGGATTGAGCAGAGCATTTTATTTTTATTTATTTTTCTCTCTTTCACCTGCAGATGGAGATGAAGATGGAAATGGTGAAATGGGGGCGGCGGAATCACCAGAGGCGCTGCTGCTGCTTCTGAATATTCGAGAAAACAACGAGGGGAAAGAAGACACAGGAAAATGAGAGAGAAGTGGAGAAGTCTGTTTGGAAGTGAGGAAATTGAATCGGAATGGAAGCATTGAAAGGTGAAACGTTTTCGCCAATTTTAGATCCCAGATTGAATGGGTCTGTGCTGTAGGTGCATGAACCGATTTTGTCACGTGATACATTTTGGACCTCTCTCAGCATGTCAAATTACTATAAAATAATAAAATAAAAGTTTTATGTGATCTTGAATTTGAGTTAGGTTTAATCTTTTCAGTCTAGAGTTACTCTCCGTGGACTTAGTCGTGTATCAGTCCGACTCACAAAAAGGGCTTAGGAGCTCGGTCCCAACGAAGATACTATCCACTTTGGGTCCACACACGCACACACATGCACAAGCACGAACCCACACTGTTTTTGGATCGGACCTAGCTCAAGTCCTGGTCCAAAATACGTCTTACTAGTTTGAGGGAGTAAGACTACTTATAAACCCCCTCTTAAACTCCTCAACTTTAGATGTAGGACTTTCCACAACTCCCACCCACTACTGGGCTGTCGGATCCGACCGGCCCACTCTGCTGGCCCCTCCAACAAGGCCCAGTTTCACTTGGATCAGCCTATATAGTGCCTGCCCTCTGACTCATGGGTCAGGATTGTAATACCCTGCCCTAGATTAAGCGTGTTTTAGCTTGTTAATCCTGTTTAACCGATTAATCTTGGAGATTACAGTTAGGACTTCGAGGGAAGCCTAGTAGTGGCCCAATCCGAGCTCGTGAGCTCAGTGATCCAGCTTGTCGAGCTGGAGGGGCATTTTGGTAATTTAGTGCTTTTAGTTATGATTTTACAAATTATATTGTTATGTGAATATTATTGGTGGATAATATTCTCCTTAATAAAGGATTTGCATTTCTGATTTTAAAATGAATTTATTTTCAGAAAATGGTATTTAAAACCCGCCCGTCAAAACCCCGAAAGGGAGTTTTAATTATTTTAAATAATTTCAGAAAAGAGATAAATTTTGAAAATGGTATTTGGTGTTAGACCATTTTAAGAATAGTCTACTTATTTCATTTCACTTCAAAATAAGATTTATAAATTGGTTATTTTTACATTTGTTTATTTATGTAATTATGGGTAAAATATGAGTTTTATTTAAATAAATGATTTTTAGTAAGAGATAAATTCTGAAATTTTTATGGTGACCAAGTTTTTCAAAACCCAACCTATCTGTAAGGTTGGATCAAGATTTTGAGTTTTTAAATTATTGCTTTTAGTTTTAAAATCGATTTTCATTAAAACAAGGGGCTTATTTGCAAAATCAGAAATCCCAGAGGGCTTATCTGCATCTAACCGACGAATGATGGTTTTCCCGTCCCGTCCCGTCCCATCGTCGCTGCATGCGCAGCGGAATTCCAGCCGATCGTCGCTGCATGCGCAGCGGGTTTCCGGCTTCTCTCCCCGGCTGAATTCCTATAAATTCAGCCCTTCCCCATCGGTTTTAACTCCCACCGATTTCTTCTCTTCTCTCTGTCTCTGTTCTCAGCCAAAACCCAGACCGGCCGACTCTCTGTTTTGCAAACAGTAAGCTTAGAGGAAAGATTTTCAAAAATCCGGATTTCAGCCCAAGAACCTCAGCAAAGGTATCCTTTGCATTCCTTTTTAAATTCTAACCGGTTTTCAATCCAGAAAATCAAGTTTTGACCCTGTTTTGATTGAGAAAAACCAGTTTTAATCTAAGGAAAAACCATGGGTTTCATGTACCTGTGAGCTTTCACTGTTTAAATCGGATGGCCCAGTGAGCTTTAAGGCTCCAAACCATACCCTATGGAAAGAGGACTCCCAGAGGAGTCCATCGGACCAGACGGATGTGAAAATCGAGTCCGGGAGGCCCTCCATTTCTGGAATCGTATTTTACTGTTGGTCTACCGTCACTGTCTGCTGGTGCAGACAGTTGAGAAAGACGACTCTCGGAAGGTCCGAGAGCCGTTCTTCGGAAGGTTCGAAACTTCGGACGGTCCGACCGCTTCACCCTCGGACGTTCCGAGCTTCACCCGAAGCCCAGTTTCGCCCGAGGCAAGCCAGACCCTTTCGGACGCACCGGCCGAGTTCGGAAGGACCGAACCCACTTGGACGTTCCGAGACATACCTTCGGACATTCCGAGGCTTTCAGACCCACCAAGACTTGCTCTTTTCGGATTTATCGGTTCGGATGGACTTCGGAAGGTCCGAGACCCAACCTTCGGACGATTCGAAGTCAAGCCCATGTTCCAAGGTCAGTGACTTAGTTTAGTGTGGTTCGGATGATCTGAAGCCACTGTACCCAGTTCCGAGGTGATGTTTCGAGGGACCCAGCTTTTAAAATGTTAAAATATTATTTGATTGTTGTTTTTGTCTAATCTTGATTATTATTTGATGTGATGATTTATACCCCTTTTGCTAATTAAAAATATACTAACCCCTTTTCTCTTATTATTTATAGTGTAAATACTATTGTATCCGCTTTCAGGCCGACCTTATTGGTCGGGAACTGAGTGATTCACTTTCAGGACCGACGCTATATAGTTGGGCACTGAGTGACCTCGAGGCCTACTCAAAATGTCAGATCTGGTCCTATCCAGAAGACAACCAAGAAGTGACCCGAGGATCTAAACCTAACTCAATAAGTCAATCTGGTCAATGCCCAGAAGATAATATGAGTTTGGACTGAGCCCCTTTTTATTTATTATTATATTGTGGATTATGATAATTTAAAAATGATAGAAACCAAGTAGGAGACTCAATTCCATGAACCTTGGATATTTTGTGGGAAAACGTATGATTTCAAAATACTGCGTATGTGTACGTATTTGTTATGTATATTGATTGTGCACTTGTGTGTTGTTTGAACAGAGACTGCGTAACCACACAATCACGGTGAGGGAACTTAACTCTGCAGATTTTGTAAACAAGTTTTATGATGAAATCAGTATTGAGCAATGAGTGGTTTCAGATTTGATGAACCCACTCATGTGCCTAGACATGATGCACTATGGTAAGAGTGCTGATGATGATTGTGATATTACGACGTTGATCGTATGAGTATGTAAGACTGCTTCCACGTACCTGGGCTATTGAACCAATATCGGCCATACGAGAGATGGTTTATGTCTACTGGACCATGGGCGGACCATGTTATCGTCAGTTGCTGACTTGAGGGTGTCAGTATCGGCTAAGTCAGAGCCGGAGATGTACTTACAATGTCACGCCCCGACCCGACCAGTGGGCCCGGAACGCGACTGATTTTTTTTTTTTTTGAAAGGAAAGTAAACTAATCCACAAGCACTCTTACTGGGCCGGATCAACAGTTAGGCCCAGCGGTTACACATCAGCCCGCTAAGAGGACTCAAACATGTACCATAAGCATGCCCCGTAGACGTAGCAAAACAACACAATAACATCCACTAATAATAAGATCAAACAAATATTAACATTGATGAATCAATCCATAACATCGTCTCAAATGGCAACATAGCCGATTACAATAGTCAAATGCAAATTAAGTACCACATCCGGTACTTAATACAAAAATAACGGTTCCGGGAACCAACAGAAAGAGATCAGGGCATTCCGCTCCGGGGGAATCCCAAACACTGCCTTGGCTCAAACGCCCTAAGTTTGAAAGAGAGGGTCCTCCTCCTCGGGTTCATCGCCTGAAAGGTGAGTGGTGTGAGCTAACAAGCCCAGTGAAGGATAATTAACAGTGCACATTAAGCAAATAGTAAAACAGGTTAACAACAGTTAATATCACATGCTTGATAACAGTAAGCATAATCTCAAATAAGATAATAACATCATCAACTATCAATCACTGCCTTTATCCATCGTAACGCCTGCCGACTACACTGAGACCAGTATTAAGTCCCGACACAGTCAAAATACATCCTTGCAAGTACATCTCCGGTTCTTAAACGTAACCGGTACTGACACCTTCAAGTCAGCAACTGACGACAGCATGGTCCGCCCATGGTCCAGTAGACATAAACCATCTCTCATATGGCCGATATTGGTTCAATAGCCCAGGTACGTGGAAGCAGTCTTACATACACATACGGTCAACACCGTAATATCAAATAATCACAGCACTCTTACCATAGTGCATCATGTATAGGCACCTGAGTGGGTTCATCAAAACCGAAACCACTCATTGCTCAATATAACACCTGTTTACAAAATCTGCAGAGTTAAGTTCCCTCACCGTGATTGTGTGGTTTCGCGGTCTCTGTCAAACAACATACAAGTGCTCAATCAATATACATAACAAATACGTACATATACGTAGAATTTGGAAATCATATATTTTCCTACAAAATATCCGGGTTTAATGGAATGAGTCTCCTATTTGGTTTCTATCCTCTTTAAATCATCCACAAGATAATAATATAATAAACATAAGGGGCTCAGTCCAAACTCATATTGTCTTCTGGGCATTGACCAGATTGACTTATTGAGTAAGGTCTAGATCCTCGGGTCACTTCTCGGTTGTCTTCTGGATAGGACCAGAGCTGACATTTTGAGTAGGCCTCGAGGTCACTCAGTGCCCGACTATAGTGTCGTCCTGAAAGTGAATCACTCAGTTCCCGACTAGTGTCGGACTGAAAGCGTATACAATAGTATTTACACTATAAATAATAAGAGAAAAAGGGGTTAGTACAATTTTAATTAACAGGGAGGTATAAATCGTAACAATTAGTTAAACATATCAAACAAATAATAATCAAGATTAAAACAGTAATCAAACAATATTTTATTATTTTTCAAAACAGTGTTCCTCGGAACATCACTTCGGAACTTGGGTCAGTGGCTTCGGATCATCCGGACCACCTAAAACTGAGTCACTGGCCTCGGAACTCGGGGCCCGACTTCGGATCGTCCGAAGACTGGGTCTCGGATCGTCCGAAGTCCATCCGAACAGGAAGAACAGAAAACAGAGGTCTCGGTGGGTCTGCAATGCTCGGAACGTCCGAAGCCTGGGTTCGGAGCTTCCGAAGGTGTTCGGACCTTCCGAGATGGCTCGGTCCTTCCGAAAAGGGTCTGGCTCACCTCGGGCGAACTGGGCTTCGGGTTGAAGCTCGGAACGTCCGAGGGTCACAGCTCGGACCGTCCGACGGTTCGGACCGTCCGAAGATCGGCTCTCGGACCTTCCGAGAGTCGCCTTCTCCAACTGTCTGCAACAGCAGACAGTCACGGCGGAAATGCACTGAAATGCGATTCCAGAAAGGGAGGGCTTCCTGGATTCGTTTTTCACATCCGTCTGGTCTGATGGACTCCTCTGAGAGTCCTCTTTCCATAGGGAGAGGTTTGGAGCTCAAAAGCTCAAAGGGTCATCCGATTTTAAGGGTAAATCCTCACGGGTACATGAAACCCATGGTTTTCCTTAAAATTTAAAACTGGTTTTTCTCAGTGAAAACAAGGTCAAAATCTGATTTTCTTGATTCTAAATTGGTTAGAATTCAGAGAGGAATGCAATGGATACCTTGGTTTTGGTTCCTGGTTTGAAATTCGGATCTTTGGAAAATCTCCCACTAAGCTCACTGTTACTGAAAAACAGAAGCACAGCAGGTTTCTCGGTTTCTCGGTTAAGTCTCGAATTAAAATACAGAGAACAGAGAGGGAGAAGAGATAATGCAAAGGTTTTGCTGGGAGTTTGGAATGATCGAAAGAGGCTCAATTTATAGGCTCGCTGTTGAGGAGAGATGCCGGAATTTGGCTGCTACCGACGATGGGACGAGACGGAAAAACCATCATGAAGGAGTGGCCGGTAAATCCGCTGTGCATGCAGCGATGGGACTCGACGCCGGGAATCCATGATGACCGGAATTCAGGCCGAACGGCAGAGCACGCCTGCATGGCGTTGACAGGAAAATCCTGCGGTTTGCAGATCAGCCCTCAGGCAAAGTCAATTTTGCAGAAAGGTCCTATTTTTCATAAAAACTGATTTTTAAACTACAAGTAATAAATTTAAAACTCCAAAAATCAGATCCAACCTTACAGATGGGTTGGGTTTTTAAAACTTAGGTCACCATCAAAATTTCAGTTTTTATCTCTCAATAAAAACCTTTGATTTAAACAAAAATCACATTTTACCCAAAATTACTTAATTAAACAAATGTAAAAATAACTAATTTGTAAACCTTATTTTGAGATGAAATGAAATATCTAGATCAATATTAAAATGGTCTAACACCCAATACCATTTTCAAAATTTATCTCTTACCCGAAATTATTTAAAATAATTAAAACTCTCTTTCGGGCGATAAGGTATCATTTTTCTGAAAACTAAATTCGTTTTAAACTTAGAAATGCAAATTATTCCATAAGGAGAGTATTATCAATCAAAAATAATCACCAATTCACACAATTTAGAGAAATAATCACAACAGGTGGTAAATTACCAAAATACCCCTCCAGCTGGACGGGCTGGATCTCTGAGCTCACGAGCTCGGATTGGGCCAAACTTGGGCTTTCCTCAAAGCCCTGACTGAAAACCTCGAGATCATCCGGTTAAAACACGAAATTTAGCTAAGACATGCTTAATTCGGGGCAGGGTATTACATACAAAGATGTATTTTGACCGTGTCGGGACTTAATACTGGTCTCAGTGTAGTCGGCAGGCGTTACGGTGGATGATGGCAGTGTTTGATGATGTTGATGTATTACTTGAGATTATGCTTATTGTTATCAAGCATGTGATATTATTGAACTGTTGCTAACCTGTTTTATTTCTACTTAAAATGCATTGTTAAATTTCCTTCACTGGGCTAGTTAGCTCACATCACTTACCTTTCAGGTGATGATCCCGAGGAGGAGGACCCTCTCTTTCAGGCTTAGGATGGTTAAGCTGCGATGGTGGTTTGGGATTCCCCTGAAGAGCGAATACCCTTATTTGTGCTTTCCGGTTCTTGGAACCTGGGCTTTTGTAAAGTACCGGATTTGTACTTAGTTCTTTTGAAAACTTTATGTATTGAGACTACGACATTGCTGTAGTCATTATGTTGCAACCTTAAATGATGAATCAATGGATGGATTTTGTTGATGATATTATGTTGTTGTCTTTAATGTCTATTTTTATGGGGCAGACATATGGTACATGTTTGAGTCCACATGATGGGATCATGTGTGACCCTTGGGCCCAACTGTTGATCTGGTCCAGTGTGAATGCTTGTGGTTTAGTTTACTTATCAAAAAAAAAAAAAACAGTCGCGTTCCGGGCCCACCCTTCGGGTTGAGGTGTGACAAGGATATCACATATTGAATGTGTAGATTAGGGGTCAAAATATCAGCCCGATATGATACGTATTGGCCGATATTTACAATATCGGTCGATATTTCAGTTGATACCGAATTTTTTATCCCTGGTATAGATTGAGAGGTTTATACATGTATGCGGGAATAGTTTCAGCTTCAATGTTAAAGACACCAATGTAAAAAAAAAAGAAGTTTTATGACATCAATCCTAATTTTAACCATTATAAACATTATGATATTTAAAAACAAATTAAAAATCAATTTAAGTAAATTACTATTTAATTTGTTTTATTAATAAATAGTAATTTTCAAATTAAAAATTAAGTGGTTGAGATATCTAAGAGAGTAACCTTAGACAATAGGTGATGGTTAAAATCGTACATGATTTTACATATTCATTATTTTAGCCATATATAAATGGTTTAGGACAAATTGATGTTAGAGTTGGAATTGAAAATTCAATATGTAGATACCATGTGTCATTATGTCTATATTGGTGCACAGATACGTATCAAACATCGCAGGTCGATATAGATAGGCTCCATTTCTATATGTGATTTTATCATTATTTCGAATTCATTTAAATATTTAAATGTGATTTTAAAGTTGCAAAATCAAAAAAATTAAATATTTTAAAAATGTGGAAAATTCTCAAAAACTCTAGTATTTTTAGAATTTTAGTAAAATAAATTCTAGTATTTTTATTTTAATATGTAAAAAAAATTCTAGTATTTTTCTTCTAATTTTCTCCTAAACAATGACCATTTTGAATTATTTTTATCATTTTTTTTGAATTAAGATAGAAAAATCTGATTCTTTAAAACAATATTTTTTATAAAAAATTACATGACAAAAGAATTACATCCGATATGTTCAGTAACTCATGATGCCAACTCTTGGGAGTCAGTGAAGCCTTCAAGTACTTTGCCAAGTGCAGACAATATTTCATTTTCATATGGAGAAAGATTCCTTTCCACCATACAAAATTATCATTACCTGAACTTAAGATATTGTTAAAATATCACAGATCGTCACCTTTATAAAATATAAATAATTAGTGCTTTTGATGCTTGGGTTCACACAACAAAACTCTCCCAACCCACTTTGTGTTATTTTATGTACACTGATGTTGGCTTAAGAACCTCTCAATTATGGAATTTGTGGATATCACATTGATTATGAATCAAGTAACAAGTCATCCTCACTCTAGTTTTGAATGGATTTATTCTAAATTTGAACTTAATTAGTGTGTCACCATCATCATCAAATGTTAAATTGAACATTAACTTTACATTGAAGTCGATTTTAGAATTTAGATATACAATTGTAGGGGTTTGTTCTTTGTGAGAGTGGACTACTGTGGACAAATGGAGAAAATATTTATAGGAGAACGCTCATGTGAATTTTAGGAAGAATGTTTATGAGTTTAGATATGTTGGAAAAAATATAGATAATAACCTTTCGATTTTATTTGTTTTTGTTAATTTTATAATTTTGTCGTCACGTTTTTCATCACCCATCTCTCATGACGAAGATGTCAACTTTCTTTCTAATTATTAAAGTTCTAAATGTTAACTATAAATTAGTTTATTAATCTATATGTAAATGCAATGACCCTTCTTGCAAGAAAGTTTTAACATCATATTTTTAATCTTAAAAATTAAGAGCCAATATAATTTAATGGATCTTATTTTTTTATATCATGATAGCTCTTGTGATATTGCATAAAACTCTGATATAGCTCATTAAAATACTCATTAATTATATAAAAAAATAAAATAAACTCTATCTACTTCTACCCTAAACAATAATTTAAATTTATTATTTTTTTACATCAAAATAATGACCTAATTAATAAGCCACGTCGTATCTATGTATATACATATAAAATGACAAAATACTGTGAAGCGAGCCCTCCAGTGGGAAGTCATTCAGTGGGTGGTGAAAAATGGGAAGTTCACCGGCATCCACCGTCATTTCGCCGCATGCAAGAAGAGTTATCACTTATCAGGCTAAGGAGATAAGGTTCGCGGTTTTCTATGGAGGCGGTTCTCCGCCAGATGCAGAGGTAATTCTGGCCAGAAAAAAGAGTGAAAGAGCAAGATGAAGAAACAAAATCACTGGCGTAAATACAGAAGGCGTGTCTCTACTGCAACCTATTTCTGAGTTCAGAGTCTTCTCTGCCTCTCTCTTCACATCCTTATCCCAGGCTCTCTCCTTCTTCGTCTCTCCATTTCCAAATTCACCTCTTTCATCTTCTGATTATTTTCCAAGCTTCTGCTGAAACCCTCGAATCGCGCTCTCTATCGCTCACAACTTTCACCGAATCGAGGGTTTCTTCATCTTCTCCTTCTTACTTTTCTTTCTCAGCTTTCATATGTAAAAGCTCGTCCTCTTCTACCATTTCCGCTCTCTCTTCTTCATCTCTGTATCCAAATTCATCTGTTTGATCTTTCTAGCGTTTCCTTTTCCTTTCCCCGCTTCACCACCCTTGGGTCGTACCTTTTGCTGCTTCCAATTTTCTTTTCTTTCTTCTTTTTCTTCTTAATCAGCAAATAGCACCTTTTTCCTCTTGCTATTCGATTCTATGGCTTTGGTTTGGAGTGGTGTTTCTGTGGAGCTGGTGATGTTCTTGGGACCCCTGTGGATTGCGGGTCTAGTGGGGATGTTAATAGGATGGGCTTGGAAGCCAAAATGGGCGAGTTTAGTGATAGAGAAATCGGATTTTGCAACTTCGTCATCTGCATCAGCAGCATTGGAGAAGGAAAAATCTGCGATGTTGGAAGGCACGGTCTTTCCTAAATTGGGTTTGAATTTGAAGCCCAAGATTTGACTCAATAAAAGCACAGTTGCCAGAGAATTTGGTTACTTGGGTTTCAAACGATCGGGCTGATAAAGAGGTGTTTGAGAAAATGGCAAAAGTGGATTCAAATTCGGACTGTGGGTATGTTGATTTCTGTTTGTTTCTAGGCCCTTTTTTATGCATGGAAACGAAAGTATCTTCCGGAAAAACAACTCATTTCTCTTTTTAGATAAAAATGATTATATTCTATGGAAATAGTTCCCTTCCCTCTCGAGGAAACTTTTTAAATTATGAAAGGATATCAAAACGTTGTTTCATAGAGTTCTTTCATTTCGTCAATGCATAGGTAATTCCTAATTTGTGACGCAACAAATGCTTATCTGTTCAGCTATGCATTTGTGGGAACATAGAAACAGGACTTTGCAGTTGGAGGAGCAGTCCCTCAGCCTCCTTCCTAAATCATGCTCAGTTGCACTGCTAATGTAAATTTGGTGCAGAGTAGTTGTGGCCTAAGTTTAAAAATGGGGAAATCCCATTAAGTGGAGTGAACTCAAGGTAGAGAAACCCTACTGCATGGAAACCCCACTTTTTTATTCCGCTTCTGTTTGGTGCTCACTGATAAAACTGGAGGTGGAGATACAGTTTTACACCCGTGTATATATATATATATATCATCAAACAGCTTTTTATGAAATTTGGAATAAGATCGATTTGGCAACATGATGATTTCACCACCCGACTAGGTGTGCAAATGTTTGGACCAGCAAGTGGGGTAAAATGCCCTCAACTTTTCTCCACTTACACCTGTTTACATTAAAACACCACTTAAATGTTTTAGCACTCATGCATGTTTATAATCTGTTTACCATCTGAAAAAAAGTCTGTTATTTGAATTTATTTATCCAGTGCAATACAGATCGAAAATGAAAATTTGTCTGTAACGATGGAGGATTTGGAGCATTTATGCAAGCTTGTCGAGGTGAAGGATGGTGGCCGCACATGGCTACAGATGATGGATCGATCCATGCCAACTATGAGTTATCAGGCATGGCGGAGAGATCCTGAGGTATGCATATTGATAAATACAATGTCATTCAGGATTGTAACAGTAAAATACCATTCTCTTGCCCATCACTATTTGTTTAATTGAGTTTATTGTATTGTCTAACTGTATTGCAATAGACTGGCCCTCCCCAATATCGTAGCAGAACCGTCTTTGAGGATGCAACGCCTGAGCTAGCGAGGGACTTCTTCTGGGATGATGAATTCCGACCCAAATGGGATGACATGCTTATACATACTGAGACATTAGAAGAGTGTCCCAACACAGGAATGATGGTAGTGCACTGGATCCGAAAGGTGTGAACCATTACATAGGAATTTACCTTCAGTTTCTTGAATGAATGCCTTTCTCATAGCTGCTTATGTTCTTTGTCATATTGGCAGTTCCCCTTCTTCTGTAGTGATAGAGAGTACACCATAGGGCGCCGGATTTGGGAGTCAGAGAGAACATACTATTGTGTGACAAAGGTCTGGAAGGAAATTACTGTCATCATTTCTTTACTTATGTTTGTCTTTTACTTTGCTTGCCTCATAAGCACCACCCCGCCCACCCCCCCCCCACAAGCCTCCCAAAAAAAAAACTCAAGAGGCACGTACACTTGATGATGGAATGCATTGTTTTAAGGACTTCTTGCCTTCAGAAATTGATCCAATCTTCAACAAGAGCCCACCTTTATGGAAATTTTCGTCATGTTGTTTATTCTGCTCAAGGAAAGAAAAAAACAGATTGAAGATATTTGAAGCCAAAAACAATATTTGTAATAGATTTGAGGAGGTTGTAATCCCCATAGTGGTTTGCATTCAATATCATATCTTTCAAGATAAGGTTTCTCTATTATTTTGAGTTTTTTTTTCCACCTTAACAGGCAGTTTGGTTTTCTTAGTAACCAAGATTGAGCATCAAAACAACCAACATTTGGATTAAATCGTTGATTTCTAGCATGTTTTGCATTTTTTTAGTTTTTTTCCTTATTTATATTTTGTCATTTTTCAACTTTTTGGAGATGAAACAAGATGAAATTTTGTCAAGTCTTACTTTGCATTCAGATTTTGACATATCTTTCTTTACTTGGAACTCTAGCATTTTGAAATAATTTCATATTTTTATTTTTGCTATTTATTTTAGGTATTGAATATATGTTTTTAAAAAATAATATTTTATTTTAAGAAACTGAAAAGAAAACACTTAATTTGATATTTTAAATCTCGATGTGTAACATACAAACACACATGGCAAGCATAAGTGGCATATATCATTTATTTACCTGTTATTTAGTGGGTAGTGTCTAGTGGCTTATAAGTTACCATTTCTTGATTAGTTATCATTTACTGCTTAGTAAATAGTTGCTTCAAAATGAAATTACAATGAACCAATATAGTTGTCATTTTTATCTACATATGGACCAAAATGAACATTTAAGAAAGAGTAAATGAACTTGTACAATCTATTCATGTTGTTGTGATAAGCTTAGATATTTAGGTCCAATCATATAGATGAATGGAAGATCTGGTTTGGACATAGCTTGTAGGATGAGAACTGGGTGGGCATAATGTAGACACAAGCTAGTGGGTTCTACATGATGAGGGAGTAATGACTAGTGATGAACAGCGAGATTAGAGCAGTAATTTGTGGGGCATGATGCTAAGTGAATGAAGAAGAGATTAGTAAAAAAAATATTGGCAACAAAGATGTTTTTGTCTAGATGGGTGAGTCCTAAATGACCACATTAGGAAAACTTTAGAGGTTGCAACAATAGATGAGGGAAGGCAATTTAAGATTGTTTGGTCAGGTCTGAAGACAACCAGAAACAGTTCTAGTTCAAAGAGTTTATAAATTACAATTGGTAAAGACTAGGGTTAAATCAGGGGTTTAAATCTCGGTATCGGCCGAGAAATTTCTCTCACCTAATTTTTTTTTTAATTGGAACCTGAGATATCAGCCGATATCGGTGATATATATCGGATATCGGATGATATCTCAAATATCGACTGATATATCAAGGTTAAAAAATCCGAGATATGTCGAGATTTATTTCCCTGGGTTAAACCTTTAGAGAGTTGGATCAAGGGAGGTAAAGGACATGGTAGAATTTAGAATGTCAGAAGATATGGTCTTTGATGGGGCAGAATGCAAACACTGGACTAAAAAAAGCTAACCTCATATTGATTAGAAATGTTAATGATGTTGATGATGACGATGCAAACTTGTTATAAGCATCTTTGCTGAACTTCATGACAGAAACTTCAGATACAAACTAAGGTTCTATTTGGACATTAGAAAATTATAGGCAGCTATTCCCCTGGCTCGGTTTAGATGTGGTGAAATAGAATAAGTTGTGATTCCCCTGGAGAAATAGATGCGAGGATGTTAGTAGTTTGACAGCGCTGTAATTTCCTAGGATGTTAGGGTGAAACCCTTTTCCTAGAAGTGGCAAAATGTGTAAAAGGGAGTTCTGCCATTAAAAATATCCTCTTTACAACGTCCAACTGAGCTGTAATTTCCTGGTTATGCGACAAACTTGCTCAAATGGTTGTGATAAGGTTGAGAATCTCTCTCTCTCTCTCTCTCTCTCTCTCTCTCTCTCTCTCTCTCTCTCTCTCTCTCTCGTAATGGCATTTATAGATTTTTCACGTATACCCTCATGAAAAGCAAGTGATAGCATTCCTCCAATGACATGTTTGATATAAATTGTAATTTTTTCCACTGCTTCTGTAGTATCTGAAAATGCAACCATCTTGCTGCTATGCTTCAGGGAATACCATGCCCATCAGTTCCAAGGCACAACAAGCCAAGACGTGTCGACTTATATTATTCAAGTTGGTGTATACGAGCAGGTTAGTGGCATCTTTTATTGTTGTGTTTTTTGTCATCATCATCATCAATTCTGTTTTGAGTTCAAGATTCTCTGTAGATACAACTACAAAAGCACTATTTTAACCCCCTTCCCTTTTCTCCTAGTAAAAAAGGGAAAATGGTTTTGACAATTGACAAACCCAGAAGAAGCAAAAAATTGATGATTATTTGACATAACCTTGATGCAGCTGAATTGTTAAATTTGAACATTACATTCCATTTAAACTAATATCTGAGGTGTTTGTGTTATATGAACAGTTGAATCGAGGAAAGGGGATGGCCAGCTGACTGCATGTGAGGTCCTGCTCTTCCACCATGAAGACATGGGCATTCCATGGGAAATGGCAAAGCTGGGTATCCGGCAGGGGATGTGGGGTGCTGTTAAGAAGATTGAACCTGGCCTACGACTGTACCAGGCAGCTAGAAGGTCAGGGGCACCACTATCTCGGTGCGCTCTCATGGCTCAGATCAATACGAAGGTTAATGCCAACTACCTGCAATTGTTGGAAACGGGTAATTCATCAGAGGTTGAAACATCGAGTTCAAAGGACAAACGATTGGGAAGGAATATTCCCAAGTTCCTTATCATTGGTGGGGCTGTGGTCCTTGGCTGCAGTCTTAATCGGGGTCTCCTGACAAAGGCAGTTATATTTGGAGTTACCAGAAGGTATGCAAAAGTTGGGAGGAGGTTGTGATTTGGAATACTTAATTGGAATCAATCCAAAGAAATGCCACAACTTGGAAGGACCAGGAAACGTTTACAACTTGTGTTGCAAACGTCGGTGAGAGGAGGAAGGATTTTATATGCTTTAGATGAGCTGCCACTCAGTATTTACTGAAGAAAACTCCAAAATCCTTATACCTCTCACATTCGTTCGTTTAGACTACTTGAAAGTTGAAAGTAGTTATTAATTCCAATTTCCAATATTATTTAAATAGATAGAAACTGACGTGAAGCTTACCTTTTTGATGTCTTGACTTCATTATATTGCCTGTAGGCCATGTTACTTTTATTTATAAAATTATTATAGTTTAATATTGATAATTAATTTGATAAAATATTTAATATGGTTTGTTTATGTTAATATTAAATAAATAAAGAATATAAAATTAACTAAAATAGAAAAATATTTGAAATTTTTATTTGATAAGTAAAATGATTTGGGCAAATTTTATAAATTATGATTTAAATATAAATAAAATAAATTTAAAGAATAATAAAAATAAAAAAATGAGATTGTATGAATTTGAATTTTTTTGTCCTATTTTATCTCAATATTTAAAAACAAAAATTTATATAAGAATATGTAATAAAGAAAGACTTATTAATATTACCTTGTTTGATAAAAACATTTGCCATTATTTTTTATACTGGTTGACCATTTGATCTTAATGATATTATTTACTTTTGATGTTTTGTTAATTGAAACTACAAATTAGACTTTTTTTTTTTTTATAGATGATCGTGTCTTTAATGTTATTCTTATTGTGGATTACTTTGATGTGATATTTAACAATGAACTCATGTAGAATTGTATGAAATTATTTTCTCAAAAAATATTAGATGAGAATTATTTATTTATTATTATTATTATTTTATTTTTATATTTTCTGTCAGATTTTTTCGTTAAATTTTTGATAAAAAATCGAGAATTTAAAAATATCCTGTTATCATCAGTTGCCGTTAATATCCTAAGAACGGTATTTGTGACATTGTTTGTAAGTAGAAAAGCCCTGCATGAAGTACTGCTTTAGTAGGAAAAGGGTGTTAGTTAGATGGGGCCACCTCAGTGCGGTTATATCTTTCCCTCGTAACTTGACATAAGGTCTTTTGTGGATCACATGAGGCAAATCACTGGAATTATGTTTATTAAATTGATTAAAATAGAATAATTTATTTTTAATACACCTAACAATGGGTCGGGCTTTTTTGGATTTTATTCGATTCGGGTCTAAATAGGGTTCAAGTCAGATTTAATCATTTCCATGACTAAGAAGGCTACTTAAATGAGTATAAGTCGTATATAGTTGAATGTGTCGCATATGGTTTGAATTTGATTCACCATTTATAAATAAGTTCGAGTTAAAGTCAGGTAATTAGGTTAGGTCAGATTTTACTATATCTAGATACAAAATAAAAAAAAAATGGATGGTCGAGCCTTGAAGAATTCTACTTTCAAGATCAACCATCCAATTTTGTGACCATGTACAATATATTAAATAAATAAAATATGTTTTAAAAATATATTTAAGTAGATTTGATAAATCTAATTCACCTTCACAGGACCCACAAAAGACCCCTTGTTGAGTTATTAGTGAAAGGTGCCTTAGCTGCACCCAGATTGGTGCTACCAAGGTAGCACAGAAACTGTTCTCTCCCAACACTTGCAAGGCTGCTCTTTAAAATACAAAATGACCATATAAAGGAATGAGACTGTTAAGTTTCAACACAATACGAGCATCATATCTTGATTTATAATATCTATAAAATAATAGCTTGTATCTCTCAATTAAAAATGCTAAGATTTAATCACCAAAGATAATGAATTGATAGTAAAACTTTACATACATCCTATTCATGTGACGTCTATACCACACCTTACTGAGCGAGTACAGAGTTTGAACAACAGAACAATGATTATGATTTTCAAAGTGAAGGCAGCAATTCCTCCCATCACATTCCCCTCCTGCTGATGGAAAGCGTTTAATGTACACAAAGAAGTTATCATTGCTGTTAATTATTTTCATTATGTACATTGTGGTTAAAGGCAATACAAAGAGAGAGAGTCACCAATGGAAAAAACTTTTCTCGTTTGATTGAACAAAAATGCAGTTGATTGACCAACACCTCTTCCTCAGATGGTCTGTACAAGGCACCTTTACTTTTAATGTCCATCACCAGCAAAATTTAACAGAATAAAACATATTACTTTCTTCTGTTTTCAGTATCTGCATCAGAAATTTTCATCCATTAGCATTAATAAACGTAAATCCTTGGAACAAATAAAATTCTAGAATAAGGAATGATAGAACTTACTAAATATACTTGATTTTAAAGGGAAACGAATTGATGATGCCCTGGTCTTTGTTTCCCTTGTTTGTTTCATTTTGCTTGTTTTTTCACTTTTCACTGCAACACCACTACTTTCTCCGGCAAGTAAATCAGATCTCTTCTTAACCTTTTCATGATAAATTGCAGGAGGAGAGAGCCTCAATTGTGGAATGGTGACAACTTGGAGAGACCTTTGGTTTTTCCCAAGGTTACTCAAAATTTCAAACTGCAGAATTGAAATTGAGAATTTAGTAGTTAAAATGGAGGAAAATAAACATGAAATATCCCAAGGTTCTTGAGATACATGATCAGTCATGGAGATCAAGGACTTGAGGTTGTAGGGATGATGGAAAACATAAAAATAATGGAAAAGGGAAAACAAAAAAAGAGATCTACTTTGATGATATATGATCAGTCATTAGGATTTGAAGTATAGAGATCAGTTTTGATGATCCATTGGATCCAACACATTTATATAATGGGTGAACCTTTAGTACAGGATGATTGCACTATCCAAATAGCAAGATTCTAACACCTCGCATAGGGTAGCTCAACTAGCAGGTGCTCTAACTCAAGAACTAGACATCCCAGGTTCGAGTCCCGTAGTACCTTGATGCACATGTCTTATGGGGAGCTGCGTGCATTCGGAGCTTACCCAACGCCCTCGTACTCAGGGAGAGGTGGGGATCTTGGAGTTCTTCATCTATAATGAGACCTAAAAATAATGCCACCCCCCAAAACAGATAAATAAATAAAACCAGCACATGGATTGGATCACAGATCGATGAACTAGATCTTCAAATCAGGGAGATTTTCAGACACCCTACATCCACAACAATGTCCATCCAATCGATAGTCTGTGCAAACGAATGACAGAAAAAACCCACTAAAAGGAAAAATATAAGATACGAGATACAATAACCAACCAAGACTTCTGCTTACCCTAGACATTTGTTGAAACCCATATGGTCGCTCAACTGCGTCAGAGTCATGTAGGTTTTGAATGGTGCTGATACCTTGTGTATTTTGAGTTCTTGACAAGGAATTCTTGACTAATCCATTCTCCATGCTGATTGTTTTATTTCTAGCTCGTGAAGTCTTCTTTTTAGGCATACAAATAGGGCATCCAGCAGAGTAATCCTTATCTGATCCGTCATTGTCCTGATATTCACATTGGAGGTGGGTTGCATGACCGCAATTGAATACACGAATGGTTGAGGCAGATGGATCCTTGGAAAAGGAGCAACCACACATACAGCATATCACACTCTGTGGGGAATATGCATGGGATGCTCCTTTCTTGAGTACGCTCATGGTATAGTACGTATCGTCCTCAATCAAAGATTTAGCAGTGTCCTGGAACAAGAAACCAACTCATACTACATGTAACATAAAACGGTGCTCATTTAGTTTAGAAGCAGAGCAGCCATTCTTCTACATCAACCACTAACAATCTGAGAGAACTACTATAAACAAATAGAAGATTTAAGAAAAAGGAATTTTATTGACTAAATCTGAAGCCAGGCTTCAAGATATCTTGGAAGGTTTGCTCAAAGGCAAAAACTGAAACCAATGAATATGAAAAATATCCATTTTGGTGCATGTATTATAAGATACCACTTTTAATTGATAGATTGTAATTAATAACACATGACATGATGCATGATAGAACTATATATATATATATATATCCGAAATCGTATGCACATTTATGTGGGACCATGCAACTATGTTCTTTGAGAGGATCTATGCTTGTGTGAGGCCCATAAAAAACAGCTTGATTAGATTGACCAAATTATGGTGTTTAAGGCAAAGATTAATAATGTTGTAGGGCATGAGTTAATCCAACGGTGAGTATAGCTTGGAATGGACCAAAATAAGGTTCCAATTCATCAGGGCAAGGTGTCAAAATGGGTCTAATATTGAACTTGTGGTCAATCCAAATCATATCAATTAGATATATAAAGTCATGATTCTCAAAGTTACAAAACTTTAGGGGTTAAAAGAGTGATAAAATTTTTGAGAGCTTAAAGACATGGCTTGATTGATCCAATCAAGATGATTTTTTGTGAGCCACGACTTCAAGATTAAAATTTTCTAATAGACCCATCATCAGCAACATAGGTGGTCTATACATAGGCAGGTTCACTAACAGTGCGGCTTATAGAGGGGTGCGGGGATCATTATCTTATATATATATATATATATACTCCCCTACAAATGAGTTTGTACCAATGGGTGGGTCACTTGGGTCCACATAGATGGGTAGGGTTTGAAAGGCCTCAACTTGTATATGACTATAAAATTTCATCTTGATTGTATATGAGAAGCCATGCTTTTTATTAGGCCCTCAAAATTTACACTTTATTTGATGGTGGAAATTCATTAGGTTAGAGTGATGGGCTTTGAAAATCGAATTGGTGTCAAAGTGGGTACATGTGTCTCTTTTTTCAAATGATGTGGGTACATGTGTAATTCATGGGAGGTAGGTGGATGCGGAGGAAATTAGATGCATTAGGTCCACTATGGGTCCAACAAACCAAAGTTTGTATGGAATGCTTTGGGTAGAA
Source organism: Chimonanthus salicifolius (assembly GCA_013350335.1). NCBI lineage: Eukaryota > Viridiplantae > Streptophyta > Magnoliopsida > Laurales > Calycanthaceae > Chimonanthus > Chimonanthus salicifolius. Next base: position 55,988,085 of record CM023536.1, read on the forward strand.
TTCTTTCAATGGATGGTGGATATGAATCCTAACCTTATTTTGGTAAGGTTTCTTACACCTGGTCAATTATATATTAAAGAAATTCTCATGGACTTGTGGATGCATGTATATCCACCTAAAAGTAATAAATGCGAAAAGCTCTATGAAAAAACATTTATGGTGGATGTCATCCAACAAGAGAGATGTGCGTACATCCACAAGTACCGAAGAAAGGCCTTAAGGTAAGTACGGTGATGATAACCCGCACCCTTAGTTAGCATGCCTATTTGGAGTCTATTAACAATGACAATGATTAGTTTGTTGGAATGGTCTAAAGCTTGAACTCATGATCTACAAGATCATTTTGAAAAAAACATATATACATGCATATTTACATGCATGCATGAATTACATACATATCATGGCTTAATACATTGAGCACAATGGAACCCATCCCCCCCATACACCCACCTACCCCTAGTGAATTGCACCAATACCCAATTTGACCCCAACCTAAGTCTTATAGCTTGTTGATCTTTTTGTTTTTGAATGATTACAGCTTGTTGATCTAACCTCATGAATCTTCGCCATCAGATAATTTCCACCATTACACAAAGTTGAATTTTTTAGAGCATTAGAAACATGGCTTCACTTATTTGATCAAGATGAAATTTTATAGGCAATGCATACAAGACCTTTCAAACCTACCCATCCATGTGGGCCCCACTAGGCTATGCACACAGAAATCCATGTGGCCCAGTTCTTACAAGATTAGCCTCATATGTCTACATATATAGTTACATGCACATGAAAATTTTATTCAAGGCCATACATTGGTGATTGAGGAGATCGAATAGTGGGGCCTATCTAGATGCACATGTCAATCAAGGGGGAGTGGAATATGGGAAAGTATGAGGTGGATTTGGGTGCAAAAAAATTCAGTCCATCTCTGTATCACAGTTATAAATTCAGGGGTTTAAATTTTGATGAACCAATAGAGGGCCTAATATAGTTTTGGCTTGAAAAGACACGGGGAGATGGGTGCTAGTTAAGTATGTATACCAATTTACAAGGGTAGGTTATTGCTAGGTCTCTGTTAAGCATTTCTTTAAAAATAAAATTCACACATAAATGTCTACATATAATGTGTTTGACTATGTTTGTATGTACGTGTGTATAGAAACATGGAAGCCAACTGTAAGAAATAATAGAGGTGGATATCAAATCCTACGTATGCCCAAGCATTTCTAAAAATATATAATGGAATGCACTAACTGAGAAGCGTAGTGGTTCATTTCAACAATGCATTATTAAAACATTAGAAATCATAGAATCGTGTACAATGCCGTGCATGACAACTAGAAACACCCAATGAAATCAACACTTATTTTACAATGAGAGAGAGAGAGAGAGATACTTTGCAATAGAATGGTTATACAATTTAACAATCACAAATTTAAACACTGCTTGACCAGCTAGCTTAAATTTCCAATAGAAATCTCATCATATCAACAAAAAATCACTCATTTTTATGGATTGTACCCAGCCCTCACTGACCAAGCATAGCATGGATGCTCCATTACCAAGGTTTCTGAGTACAAGCAAAGCTCATGCATTGCGTAGACATATCATTTTTTTATTTTGATTAAAAAGTGTCTAAATGCAATCATTTACCAACAAAATAAGAATAGTATCATTCACACCTTTCTAAAACTAGGAGCAAGTTTATCACAAGGAACTATGCATCTCAACAGGTTGACGAGAATGTATAAACGAGAGAGAAGCAAAAGTTTGCATAAAGAAAAAATACCAATATTCTCCTTTCATAACCATAGGTTCCCAGCATTCCCAAGATGGTGTGTTTAAAATCGCCAAATTCCTGGCTCCCATTATCAGAAAGGAGCTTGGCCATGATTGCTGGAAGTGGTACATATCCAACCATTCCCTCAACAATTTCCTGAATGAACTGAGAAAAAACTCGTCGTAAAATATGAGCACCCTTCTTAAACTTCGAAGTTCTCCATCTAAGGTTAAAAGTTTCTTTCTCCTCTTGTAGTCCAGATAGTTCAACGAATGCATCACCATTTCTTCCATGAGAAATCTTTTTGTCATCATATAATTCTCTTAATGGTTTACAAAACCTGTATTGACATTTAAAAAAGATAAGGGCATATTAGATTGAAAGAGTTTCCAAGTGACTACAGGAACCTAAAGAAAGCTCACCTGCAAAAAGTAAACAATAACAAGAGATTTATAGTTTCATAAGCCTACACTCAGAGATCCTAGCCTGTATATATTTGTGTGTGTGTGTGTGTGTGTGTGTGGAGCAAGGATCACCAGTGCAACAGGGCTCTCTCTCTCTTTCCCCCTTTGCTCTCTCTCTCTCTCTCTCTCCATTCTCCTCTTTGCTCTCTCACGCTCCTCTCTCTCGTCTTTGCTGATAACTCCATCCTCTCTCCAAAAATACCCATTCCTCTTTGAATTTCCATTTCCCGAATTACCCCTCACCTTTAATTCTCTTATTCTCTCTCATCTATGGGGCTATTGGCATCAAAGAAGATGGAGAAAACCCTAAGAGATTTGTCAGAATTTGTTGGGCCATGCAATTCAGTCTACAAAGATTGCCTGAATATAACCCAACACGCCTTCTCAATGTTGTAGATGCAGATATAATTGTATTTCACATTTTACATGTGTTCTATAATTATAGTTGACTTGTGGTTGGCATGGATTGTAACAAATTCTCTTTCCTTTTCCAGTAGCCTTGATTGGCTCCTTTTACTCTATATATTTATGTACTATCGCCTATTGGATGAACAAGCAATACAATACACAAAGAATTCTCTCTTTTTTCTTCTCTTTTTCTCCATTACTTTCTTCTTTTTTCCTATTTTCATTCTAACATGGTATCAGCCAAAGATCTACATTTCTGCACTTCCGTTGTGTTGTTCTGGTGGTTTTTCTTCCATAAGTACTGCTGCAATTGGATGTCTGGATATTCATCTTCCTTTATTTGGACTTTGAGATTTCTCTACACAGCCACAGAAAAAAAAAAAGCTGGGTTGCAGACCTTAGATCAGTTGTTTTTTTTTTTTTTGAATGGTTACTATATTAAAAGATAAAAGGGCAGCAGAGGTGCAAGTATAGAAATAAAAGCCAAAACAAGCAATCAAAAACCCGCTACCCAAAACACCTAGGAAAGCTCAAAAGTTGGAAACAACACTAACAGAAGAATTTAGTTTAACACATTCTTTCCAGGCACGTAAGATGTCACTGGTAGAGATGTTCCTGAATTCCACAAGAGGAAAGGCCCAAGATCAATTTTATTATTCCACATTGGGTCAATAAACCACAATCATCATGACTAGGGCTGCAACTCGGGTCAGGCGGGCTGGGTTTTAATAAACCCAACCCTAACCCGACTCACTATATATTGAACCCGACCCGACCCGACCCGAATAAAAAACCCAAGATAGTGAACCCGACCCGACCCGACCCGAATAAAAAACCCAAGATAGTGAACCCGACCCGACCCGAGATTGTAATACCCTTAACCCAACCCGACCCGACCCTTAACCCAACCCGAGTTGCAGCCCTAATTTTTTTTAACCTATTCACAGCTAATAATTTCCCAACTCTCTCTCAATTTTTTTCAATGAAACTTTGGAAATGAGTGTGGTACGGTGATGAGGGGAAGAAGGCCACAGTAGTATCTGATACATGGAGACAGCAATCTTCTCTCCATCCTCTCTCTTCAGCAACAGCGACAATGAAGACAACAACGCCCAACACCTCTCTACCCAACAGAGAACTCACGCTTTTCCTGGATTGGTACCTCTCTCTCTCTCTCTCTCTCTCTCTCTCTGGGATGTAGCCAACGCCTCAAATTTTCAAAACACCCCCTCATCAAGTTCTGGCCGGGAAGAGATGTCGGTGAAGAAGAGGAAAACGACAACGACCCGAAGAGCAATCTCAGATTCGCAGGCGAACGAGGGAAGGGAGGAAAAATGCTGCCGGCTGGAAATTAGAAAACAAAACGAGAGAGTTCTGCTAGGGTTTGAGACTTTGAGGGTAAGGCAGCCTTTTATATTAAGTTATGAAAATAGGGTCGGGTCAGGTTGAAATTTAAAGGCCTCAGCCCAACCCGACCCGAATATCGGTCGAGTTTTTCTTTTCTCAACCCGACCCGACCCTATAGCCCGACCATTGTAACCCGACCCGCATGATTTCTCAGGTCGGGTCATGCGGGTTGGGCCAAAACCCGACCCGAAGTTGCAGCCCTAATCATGACCACTTTTCACCCTAAAGGGCATCTATCATGCCACCAAACTTGGTGCAAACTTGTTTGTGGGGAACCACTATATATATATATATATATATATATATATATATATATAGAGAGAGAGAGAGAGAGAGAGTATAATATATATATAGAGTGAGAGAGACATGAATATATACATGGACACATCTTGCAAGGCCTAAGAGTAAGAGGACACCAAGGAGAGCTTCTGATGAATGTGCCTCGAACCAATAAAAGGTTCATTCACCCAAGTTGGCCAGTATATAACAACAATGGCCACATAAAAGTTGGTCAATAGTACATATTCAATATATAAATTGATATTAAAAATATGTAAGATAGTGAACCAAATGAATGGAAATAACATTCTTATAAATATGTAAGATAGTGAACCCAATGAATGGAATAACATTCTTCTAGACCAGGGAACAGAAAAGATAAGGGTGTGGGAACAGTTTGAATCCTGCACTACGCATGACAATATCATGTGTAGTGGCACATAGATACTCTGGATCTACGTGTGTATCCTTTGCTCCTTTCAATTTTGGGGGAAGAATAATATTTTCCTAATATCAGAAATTATATTAGTAGAAAAGAACCTGAAACAAGGAGAACTCATTTTCCCTTTAAAAGGGGAATAAAGCAAACAAACAACGTGTAAATACTATATCTCATAAGGAAAACCAACCAAAGCATCTTAGCATAAGGGTTAGGAAAGTGTTGTTTACATGAGATATCATTTTGGAAACTTTCAGACAAAAAACAACTATCATGGCACTAGAGCAACAATAATAGAAGTGAAAATGAATCAAAGACAAAACATGAACAACAAACAAGGCCACATACAATGATTACAAAATGATTCTGATGTAAGAGGTTCTGATGTTACTATGCCAAACAACATCCACTTGATATGTAAAAGTGATGCTACAATTGGCTAACAATAAATAGAAATATATACAAGCTGGAAAGTGACAGATGGATGTCAAACTCACGAGTCAAGCAGTCGGAACCATAGAGACTCAGACTCTTGAGTATCTAACCGTGGGGTATTCCGCTGACATAAACCAATAGAAGCATGCAGTATGTCACGCACAGCATAAACCTGCATAACAGAAAAAGCTCAACCTAAACAAATCGTCTATAAAATAAGTTACCAATTTTAACTTCTAGGCAAAGGGATGAGATCACAAACCTCTTTCATTCTTAAAATAATGTTAAACTGCTCCATCTCAGAAAAGCCACTTGAAGTAATTTTTGAAATAGACACTTCCAGAGCAGAATCAAGCATGTGTAGTTTTTCACTGAGGCCAGACAAGGTAAGTGAAAGAGCACTTCCAACATCACCGACCCTTTCTAGCAAAAATGCACCTGCATCTGTGACCCCATATTCTTGGCATAACCGCAAACAATGCTCCAACCTATAGTTTTCAAATGTCTCCAAGAACCTAAGAACTGAATTGCGTTCATACTGGCACAATAGCTGCACAACAGACACGCAATTGTATTAAGAATTTGATTCATAGACGGATGTTATCATGGCATAGTTAAATGAACGCAGAAGGATTTCTTAGCTGGACAGAGATTAGTGAAATAGCTTACACTGCTATGCAATCATCCAACAGTGGCTCAGAAAATATTAAGCACAGACATACAAACACAGACCAACAAATAAATGGTACACTATCCTGCATGCACACACCCCGAAGCTTTTTTATGGATGCAAAACTAGCAGCAACATTCCTATTTTGACAAATCAGCATCAAAGAACTTCTATCTATGACTCAGATAACTCTTGCCATGTCCAATAGGTGGAACAGAATATAATCTTAAAGTTGAAATTCCTTAACAGAGTTAGTGATGTAGGCTAGGTAGGATTAAGAATATCCAACCTCAAATTATAGCGGAAGCTTAGATAATTAAACGGGTCTAAAGATAAATTCGAGATATAAGCGATAATCCAAATGATATCAGATCTCGCTAACACTCAATGGAGCCTGAAGGAAGTACCGCCCACTGCTCTCTAACTCGTCTTGTGCCTCTGGCTGGAAGTTGCCTGCACTGTAGCACCCTCCTGGTCTCTGAAGATCAAATTGGCCAAACTGACATGTTTGGGCCTGATCCCATGCAACACGATAACTCTAAACAGGGATCAGCACCACTCTCGGTCTGCAACAAATTATTGCAACACGTGCCTGCTCTGCAGGGTCTCTGATGTGCTTGGTTGACACCTTAATCTAAGGTGCTGATCTGGGCCTCAATCTGGCTCTCCACCGATGCCAAGAATGAAACACACACGCCCCACTCTGCAACGTGTAGTGCTTCTCAATGGATTTTGCACTTGTGCAATCTTCAATCCACAAACAAACACACCAATGTTTGCTTAAAAAAATAAACTTTTATTCATAAAAATCTCCCCTCAATCTACGGATTACAACCTAATAAATAAGAAAAAACATCTCCTAAATCTAATAGGAAGCGACCTTCCCACATACAATTTCGAATTTCAAAAATAACAAAGTTCTAAATTAAACACAATATCTAAGTTGGAAATAACTAAATATATCTAATCCTAATCTAATTCTAACTAAAATTAGATAAGCTACCCATTCCAAAACGTTGCTGCTTGTAGAAGTTTCCAACGTTGCTTGTAAATCAAATCCCACTTTAATTAAAACTCTTAACTCAACACCCATGCCATGCACGTTAATGTGTTTGGGTCTTCATGTCTTTGGGCCCAAGTTGATGTGTTGGCCTGATGGGAATTGGGCTTGGTTCACTTTGGATTATGGGCTGATCCAAATTGCTCGCACCCATGCCTGGATCGAAAATAAAATTTTGATATTTCGACTCGGGACCCAAACTTGCTAATTTGATAATGTACCCGCCCGGGTCAAAATTAAAATTTTGATTACGTCCATATATGCCCGCATCAGTTAACATCTCAGAACTTGCAAGATATTGCTGGGTTGCATGGGTAGGTCCCTGTTATGGAATCCACACTGGAATGAGGTGCTAGACTCAGCCAATTTCGAAACATAGGATTCATGGATGCATAATATGTAAATGAATCTAAATTTAAAAGTCTATAAATAAAAAATAAAGTGTGAAAATAACACAAGTAGAAAATAATGTACTGATTTATTCTAACTAATCAAGTGACAAACATATCAATATGTTAAGTTTCATATATAATTGTCATCTTAGGGGTCTTTTTGTGTTTCTTCTAGTCTTGGGTGGTTGTCGATGTAGTACACTTTCACTCAGATGAAATAAATTGGTTACCTTTCAAACAAAAAAATATTTATCACCTTGAAAAAGTATGTTACAACTACTAGAATAGTCTATTAGGAATGGTGAAGAATCTATGAAGAGTCGATATGGTCGTATCACATATTTTGAAGATTCTATCATATCAATGTGTACTATTGCTGATTG